>CM053407.1:84093866-84147627 GCA_028644305.1 Xerus rutilus | reverse complement strand
TTACATAAGGCACTTGAGCATCCATGGATTTGGAAATCCAAGGGAGGTTTTGTCACTGATCTCCCAAAGATGCTGAGGAAGATGTATGGAGTGGAACTACGAAGGCAACTCTGTTATCAGTTCATCATCAGAGAACACACCTAACACAGCATCAGGAGGGCCCTTATCTTCCCCTTGAACTTTGCAAAGACCTGGGGAAATTATGTGGCAAAGTGTGGGAGGGAACAGGAAAGAGCAGTCTGAATGCCACACACCCAAGCAGGGGGTGCGGCAGTGGCAGATGAATCATCTGCAGCTTCAGCTACCTGAGGCTACAAGTTGTCACAAGGGACTGCACCAAAACCTGTGCTCAGGGCCAGCTACACAATTGGCAGGGCCCAGTGAATATTAAAAATGCAGGTGCCCTTGTTCAAAAAGCAAGGGGGAAATTCCATTAAAGGTGATAAAACATAAAGCTTTTTGCTTTCTTCAGCAGTCTCCTCTCACCTCGTCAAGGTGTTTTTCTCTTTGCCATTTGATGTCATTCTAAAAAAATTAAAAATTTAAATAACCCACATGGAGATTATGTTCATCTTTATATTATACAATGCCAGTCTCACATAGAACTATAAGGACACTGAAGTCATAAACGGAATCACCTAAATTCCACCGCTCTTATTTAGTAGCTTGTCCCTAGAGGTTGCTTTGATCTACCCAGAAGAGAGAAAGTGATAGTGGAAGGAGAAACAGAGGATTCCTTGAGGCATGGAGTCACTAGTCTAAACATTTCCTCAGACAGGGGATACTTGGGGCAAGTGCCAACCTTCACAGGCACTGGGGTTCCCGCTCTGAGACACTCAGGCTGGAGGGCTGCTGAGGTCCTCCTGCCAGTGCTCAATGGGTCTTCAGTCCATCCAGGCACCTCCCTTGCCCAGGGCCCACCTGCCAGCCTACAGCAGAAGGACGATTCCCAAAGGTTTTCCATCGTACTTGGATAGGGGCTGGAGCTCACCTCCCCTGCCCACCAAGTGCCAGCCAGCACTGACAGCTGGGGCAGGAGACAGCTGCTACCATGCTTGACCCCAATCTCTCCCTGTCTGTGCCCAGGTTCCCACAGGGAGCAGAGGGCACATGGGAATACAAGCCTCCCTCACTGACACCCAATAGCTGACACTGGGCTGGAGGGCATGACAGCCAAGAACCCATCCCTGGGAAGTAGCTGGAGGCAGGATCTGGTGTGACCCAGTCTCTAACTCCCTCCTTCACACAGGTTCTGTTAACCTCTTGGACCTCACTCACATAACACAAGTTCAAATAAAAGTTGTTTTGTTTTGTTTTTGTTTTTTGCAGGGCTGGGGATTGAACTGAGGGTCTCACAGTTTAGGCAAATCTTCTATTACAGAGCTACATCCCCAGCCCCAAATCAAAGGCTCTTAGAAGTTCAAGATGGTGGTTATAATTCTGGTTAAAATATCCTAAACTAGAAAAGTACAGTGGAAACAAAAAAATAGACAACTGCAGCAGCCATGAGTGGGCACCCATATCTCACACCCTTCCCATCCTGTGTCCTTTATGACTGTTGCTGAAGAGACCACCGTTAGTCAGATTTCCATCACTATAATGACATACCTGAGACAATTAACATAGAAAGAAAAAAGGGGTTTTTTGGCTCACATTTTTGGAGATTCTAGTTTATGATCTATTGGCCCTGCTGCTTTGGGCCTGTGGTAAGGCAGCACATCATAGCAGGAGCAAAGCAAAAGCACTCACCCTCATGGCCCGGAACCAAATGACATAAAAAACAAGGTGCCAGGGTACCATAGTCCCCTTTGGAGGTACACTCTCAATGACCTAAAAACCTCCAATTAGGCCTCGCTTCTTGAAGTTCCCACCACATCCCAACAGTACCAAGCTATGACTGGGAGTTGACCCTGGGTTCCCTGGCATCTTTGCATCTGGAGGAAGCTACCTGAACTTCATCCCCTACTTCAGATCTTCCCAAAGAGTCTAAACAAACCTTTGGAGAGTATGAAATAGTCCGTCCCTCCTAAAAACTTTTGGTGCTTCCAGTCCTTCTGACACTCCCCAAGCCCCATTATGGTGAGCATATAATTAATTTATTGTCCAAACTGGGCAGCTTGATAGGAGAGACATTACTACTGATAATAATACCAGGACAAACGGGGCTGATCTAGACAAATCTGAATGTATAGCTACCCCCACTGACAGCCTGAGATCCATGTGCCAAGCTGACTCCATAATCAGGAGCAGTGCCCAGATGGGAAGTCTAAGCCTCTAACATACCTCTATGTATAATCATCTTGGATTCTGAGTCCAACCTGGCTTAGCCGCTTACATTTACTTATTGACTCTGAGCCTTCATTTCCTTGTCTATAAGATATAAATAATGATGGCTACTTTGTCAGAAATCTAGGAGAGTTTTTATGACAGGATGTTAAAAACTGAAACATTCATTTCTACCTAAATTTTATCTGAGGCCCCCAAAATACAGGACCAACTATTCCTACTTCCCGCTCCCATCTAATTTCTTCCAAGTGAAATATTAGAGCACCTCTAAAATACAAGAACCTGCAAAAGAAGGGAGTGAAACCAGGTCTACAGTCTGCTGCTTAACTCCTTCCTTAAGGGTTTACCAGGATTGAGGCTAGGAACAGCTAGTTTTAGAATAGCATGGGGCCCAACTCTCCCCATGGGGGAAAGTGCAGATGCCTCCCCTCACCCCACTGTAAAGAAACCACCCAGAGACCTGTATAGGAGTCACCAGAGCTTGCAGCCAAGAGGGCTGATGTGTGACACCCCGTGAGAAATGGAAAGGCAGTGACAGAAATAGCAGAGCAGAAAAACTGTGCCCCAGGCAAGGAATAGGACCACATGGAAGGGAAGGGGCAGTCCAGAGAGGATAGCCTGCAGGGCAAGTTGACCTCACAGGGCTTGGCCTTCAACTAGCCAGGGATGAAACAGCAGACTAAAGTGACTGATGAGAGTGTAGGGAAGGCACCAACTCCACCAGGGGCGCCTCTGTTAACAGCCCTAGGACAGCCCACACTACAGAGAGCCAGCTCCAGCCATCTTCCCAGCCAGAAGCATTCACCCCAAATATACTTCTTCTCCCTCCACCACTATACCCAGGGGTCAGAAGCCTCAGCCAGTAAGTACGAAGAAAGGCTGGCTAAGTAGACCACATTCCCCTTCCTGAGCACAGCTATCCAGCCTCAAGCTGGGGATGGGCTAGGAACAAGGAATTTTACTTAAACTTATGAGGACCAGACTACCAGAACTGGACATTTTTATTTCCTGAAATGGAATTTAACATAACCAGAGAAAAGCATGTTATCAGAAAATGAGCACATGCATAATCAGGCTGGATTTGACTTCTTCCAGGGGCAGGGGATGACTTAACACTGCAGTCTGAGTGGGTAAAGAACAGAGTCACCCTCTCACTGTGCCCCTGGGATACTGCTGGTTGAATGTGCCAGAACCCCAGCACCAGCAAGATCACAGGAGCCCAATGAATGTGCATGCTTTTCTCTCTGTTGGTTCTGATGGTTCTCAGTGGTACTGTAGGCAGAGTCTCACATCATAAAGGTCTAGCAGCTGGTACTCAGACCTGGGCAACAGTGTGTACTCTGACTGCCAAGGGCACCCAGGTCAGCTGCTGCTGGGACCACAGAGGGCACCTGGAGGCTGAGCTGGGAGGGGTGAAGGAAGATGGGGTCCTGGAATGGAAGACAAGAAATTGTCTCTTCCCTCCTCCTCTCGCTTTCTCATCTCCCTCTTGGGCCTTCCACTGGCAGGTGTGTCCCACAGAGGGTCTGGGAAATGTGGTTGGCAGCGTCCACTCAGTATCGCTGAGCTGTGCTGCAGGCTTGGAGCTGAGGGATGATTGCTTACCCACCACAAGCTGCTGAAACACTTTCAAACTGAGCCTGGAGCTGTTGATGTCACCCCTGGGCAGTAGAGCGAGTTGAAGAGTCACCAAGAACATTAGGCGGCTAAAGGCTGGGGCAAGTGGCCTGGGGACAGCAGTCACAGGGCAGCAAATACTCAGCCTGTGGTCCTAGTGAATGTATGAGACCTGGCTGATTGTCCTCAAAGCCTCAGTCCAATTACAGCCTCCCTTCTTTGTGACTTTATTACCCTGGGACCTGCCTCACCCCAAATTGGCCACCAAAAACTAGATCACTCCTTCTTCAAATCCTTTAGAAAACTTTTCCAAACAGACCAGAAGAACACAACCAAACACAACTAAAGCAATCTTTTAAAATGAGCCTTTGTGACCTTGCCCTGACCTCTTCCACAGGACAGAGGTTCTGCATAGTAGAACCTATAGTTCAAGCAGTGAGATGAAGAAGGACTCACTCACCCCTCCGCATACTCTCTCCAAGAGCTCATGTCCACCCCAAACAGCACTGTAAGGTGACTGACTTCCTATTCCAAGGCAAACATTTAGGCCATGTGGTCTTATCAGGGGTCTGACAGTGGGGAAGCACATTTTAAATCAAGACCCTTCAGGACAATTAAACATGGTTTTTTTTTTAATATTTTTTTAGTTATAGATGGACACAATGTCTTTATTTTACTGCTTTGTATGTGGTCTGAGGATCAAACCCAGGGCCTCACGCATGTGAGGCAAGCACTCTACCACTGAGCTACAATCCCAGCCCAATTAAACATGTTTGATAGTATTTCTTTGGTGCACACAGAACTTGATCATGCCATCTGGAAGGGACAGGAAACACTATGGAAAAACATCATAGGCCAACCCAGCCAGTGTGAAACTCCCCAACATCTTTACAAAGAAATATGAGTCCATCACCCCATCCCAACCATATCCACTGAAAAGGAATCCATCATCGTGGGCATCTTTCCCTCAGCAGTCCCTTCTCTCCTGCCATCCTCTAGTTAAGCAGAGTGGCACCCATGAGGCCTGTTTATAGCTAATTAGATTAGGAGTTTCTTCATCTGGAAAGATTTTGTAGTTCAAGAAAGAGGATGAAGAGTCACTCTTGTGGTTTCACAGAAACCAAGTGTTCTGAGCCTCATTCTGCTAGGGACAGAAAGATGTTCCTGTCCCCACCTCCTTCTTCGCTTCTCTCCAAACATCTAAACCTTAGGAGTCAGGTTCAAATGGAGCTCCATGGAAGACTTCAACTTAAAAAGGGTCTCAAAGAAAAGCCAAGAGTAAATCACGCTGCCCCTGACCCAAGCCCCACTTCAAAGGAGAAACAGTCTCTGCTTGAATTGCTTTGTTGAAAAGACGGGGAGGTAGAGAGATCGTGGAGGGCAGCAGCAGATGCTGCCCTCCTGCCTCTTCCCCCATCTGTTCGAGAATGATTTCCAAAATATTAAATGCTGCATTTCACTGAACCGGAATTGCATGATGGGTTGGGGAAGGAGGTGGAGGGGGAGAAGCGATTCTGAAATACAATTTCCCAAATGTTTATTTTTCTCCTGAACACTGTTGCCTGTCCTATTATAAAATCTTCACACGACCCCCGGCAGGCTGTTGTCTGTAGGGTAAGTAGGCACAGATTGAATTTCGTGCTGTGTCAAGGACAAAATGAATCCTTAATCTGGCGGCAGAAAATGCATATTCAACCCGAAAGCAAAGCAGCTCTCGTCTTTCAAGCCCCTATGCTTCATTCCTCTTTGAGATGATTCTATCAGGTTCGGCTACTTCTTTATTACCCACAAACAGCACGGGCAGGATCAGAGCTATAATCTACTCTCACTAACCCGCCTTGCGTCCCACTCTCTGGATTTATCCGGGCACTTAAATTTTCCACTAAGCATAAAGGCAGATTTTCATGGAGCACATAAAATATGGAAATTATATCTGAGTTAACTCCAAAAATATTTAAGCATTAGAGTACTTTTTATTATTTTTTTAAGATGATGAAAGTCTATTGTTTAGTAAAACTAGACAAAATTACATTTTCTGCTCCTTGGACACCTCACAGACTAGCAGGCTAAAGATGCTACATGGTGAGAAGAGAAACCTCCATCCTAATTGCTTCTCATCTATTCTGTCAGGAAAAGGGAGTTGTATTCACAATGGTGAATTCTTTTCTCCCTGAGTTGTCAGGCCACCTGAGACAGACCGTTCTTCTGTTCTCTTTCCCTGTTCATGAACACAGGCAAGACAGGCTGTACCTGAGTTCTGATCAATTTAACACCCTTCTCATCAAGCTCAAGGTGAGCATCTGGGTCTCCCGGGTGCCAGTATAGTGGGGTGCAATTCCAACCTCATTCTTCTGAAAACATCCATCATTTAAGCCCTCGCTGCCTTTGGAGATAATTAAAGAAACAAATACCAGTTGTTATGAAAAACTACAAGATGAAACTATTTTAAGCCCCATAGTTCTGCAAGGCATTTGTAATGTGATTACAGCCCACATGCCTGCCCTCCCAGCAGTTTAGATGGAGATTTCCACATAGGGAGGCAGAAAGTTTATCCACACCTGTGCTGCCCAGAATGCTGGAACAACTGGAGGATAATCTTTTGCCCTCTAGTTAATCATATCTATCACTTTACTTCACTCTTTCCCATGGTAGTCATAAAATGGGTCACATGGAACTAACTCATCACAGGGTAAACACTTAGAATCTCAAGTCTGTTGGGACATGGAGAGAAGAAATTTACTGGCATTTCAAAATAATTTTGGATGGTTAGAATTGATTGCTGTATGCCTGTCATTCATTAGTTTTTTCAACTAATTCCTCCTGTGCTACTTCTTGAAGAGTCGTGGAAAGTGGAGAAGAGCTCTAGTCCAAATGTCTGGGGGTTAAGACTGGCTTCTGCATGGTTTCCTGGGGAGTTCTTATGTAAGCAATGGGTAGGGGATTAGTCAGAGGGATGGGCTAGACTGTAATTCCTAGAGGAAAATCAAGAGGAGTATATATGAAGTACAAGGTCCAAAGATTCCAGAGGCATAAATTTAGGACAGCATCACCATGACAAGAATACAAAGCCTAATAGGTAAAGAGCTCAAAATAAAATGAATCAGGAAGTAGCAAAAGAGCTCATGGTCTCATGTTGGTAACATGTATTTGAGAGCCAGGAAGAATGAGTGGATGAGTCAAGCTTTTTGACTCAGCTCTTCTCAAAAACACTAGTGATTAGTCGGACAGGGTAGAGGTTCAGCTGCCATAACAAAGAGTCCAAAATTTAGTGACTAAAGATGCCCTGGGTCTAAAGTGGCTGCTCGTGGTCAAGCCATTTCCCACTTGAAGTAAGAAAAAGGACTAACTAAAGATACACATCTCTAGGGAGAACTTGACACAGAGGTGGCACATACCGACCTACCTATCTTACCTATCTCTCTCCCACTTTCTCTCTCTTTCTCTCTCTCTCTCTCTATTATCCAGAACCTAGTCACATGGCCACACTAGGCTACAACAGAGACTGAATATAGTCCCTCACTGAAGCCACATGCCCAACTATCACAACTCTATTATTGGACAGAGAACATAGATAAGAATGGAAAACTGGGGTTTTCATGGTAAAAGTTTCTAGCCTCAAGGAACTTAAAAGTCTAGTTGGGAATATAAATAAGCAAACTAATAATAATAATAATACAAAGCAAATATTATTAGGTTTTTACCAAATGTATTTAGCATTATCTCATTTAATACATGTTATGGCCTGAATGTTGGTATCCCCTCAGAACTCATATTTGGAAGCTATTAACCAATGCTGACAGTCTAAAGGGGTGGGAATATTTGGGAAGTGATTAACTCATAAGGTTTCCACCCTCATGAAAAGGATTAATGCCCTTATAAAAGAGATTCAAGGGAGCCTCCTTGCCTTGTTGCATGTGAGGACCCAATAATAAAGCATTATTTATGAAGCAAACATGGAACCCTCACTAAACACTGAATCTCCTTCTGCCTTGATGTTGAACTTCCTGGCTTCCAGAAGAGTAAGCAATAAACTTCTGTTGTTTATAAGTTATCCAGTCTGAGGCATTTTGTTATAGCAGCTCAAGCAAAGATAACACTAAAAAGTCTGTGTTATGATGTAAATTTTATAAAGAAACTGAGACTTGGAAAGAGGGGCTAACCTATCCAATATTAAACATGGAGCCCAAATATAAGCCTATTCTGTGGGACCCAGAGCAGCAGTCGGAACTATGACCCTGGCTTCTGTCTACCGATTTTTTTCAAATAAGTTTTATTTGAACATAGCCATGTGCGTTTGTTTGTATTGTCTATGGACACTTTCACATTACAACATCAGAACTGAGTAGCCACAACAGACACCAAATGGGCTTGCAAAACCTAAAAAGTCTATTATCTGACCATTTCCAGAAAAAGCTGGCCAACTCTCTCCTACAGCCAGCAGATGAGGTGCAATTAAATGCTAAACATGCACAAGGTAGAGAGGGAACGTGGAAGAGGATACCTAACAGAGGAAAGTGGGTGGTCAAGGAAGACCTCCAGAGGGGAAGTTAGGATTTAGTTAGCTCTTGACTCATGACTACCAACTGGCCAATAAAGACAGTGGAGTAGAAGGAAGAGCTTGTGACAAGGACTAGAGGTCTGAAGGGACAGTGGTAGGTTCAGGGGACCATAGGTGGTTGAGTAGGGTAGGAGAGGGAGATGAAGGAGAGGCTGGAAAAGGGGGGGTGTCATGTGTGAGATGACAGTGTGTAGCTACAGTAACCTGTAGATCAGCATTTCCTAAACATGGACAGAATCCAGGGCCCCACTGCAAACCAAATGAGTCTCTGTATATTAAAGAAGCTCTCCATGAGACTCCAGGGGACACAGAGGAGAGTGAGGAGACAGGGCCAAAGGCTGTTGCAATGACCCAGGGCCACCATAAGTGTACATCCAGGAAGGTATGACAGCAAGGTTTCATGTGACAGCCTTTTGATATAAGATAAAGAGAAGGAGAAGAGAAAATGAAATAATTTCTTACGACCTAGACAGTGGGAGGTGAGCATGCAGTGTGGGCTTGGTTATTAGGTAATCCCAGCGAGGTCTCCTCCCCATTCTCACCTCTGTAACTTGACTGTGAACTTGGGTTTCATCTGGTATCAAATTCCAAAAGTCATTTTCCAGAAAAGAAACACTACCCACAACCCAAACAAATTGCAGAAATGACCAAACTGTTAAATAATCAAAGATAATCTGAAGGGTCCACACTTAGAATATTCACCTTTCCTTGTTCATTTATGACCCTTGGAGGAATTTATGTTTTTTCTGTTGGCAAAATTTGTTTCACTGGCCCCATGAAAAAATTGACTTGTGATTATCTTTGTGTAAAAGCAGGACATTTTAAACTCTTGTCTTCTTTCTTTTATGAGTCTGGATACAGTTCTCTGACCACACTGGGGAAAAAAGTGACGGAAGGAATGGAAATCGGTAGGAAGAGTCCAACTGCACAACGTGTTCTCATTTGGTATGAGGCAGTTAGATAAATGCATCCCTTGACTCATTCTTTGAATAAATAAATCATAGGTTTGGAGCTTAAGTAATAAATAATAGAAGAGGGGAAAGGAAGAAACTAAGAGGAGCTGACAAGGTTAAAAAAAAAAAAAAAGCTATATGAAAGCAGGATGATAAAAGCTTGAGCTTGGCCGGCCATTCTGTCTGTATTCACTGGCCATATTTTGCTAAAATTCTTTATTTGACTACTTCTTCATTGCCTCTTAAGTGTGTGGACTGGCTTAGGGTCAAAGATAAGATGCAATACCTTTTCCCTCAAAATTATTTATCTAGCTGAAGTTGAAATTTAAATGTGAACAAATGGGTATAATAACAGATGCTGAGCAGTTGTTGTATGCTTATATGTAGCATGTTTTCAGCTGCTAAATTTAGGATGATTTGTTATGAATCAGTAGATAGCTGATGTGCTTGGTGTTTACATAATAGGATGACTTCAGTCTTGAGCTTTTGTATGTGGTGTTACAATGTTTGAACTACTTTCCCCCTACTGCTCTTTGCCTGGCTCCCCTCTTACTAAGACAGGACTCACTGTTTTAGTATATTCTGGCTGCTGTAACAAAATATCTTAAGACTAGGTAAGTTATGAACAACATGAATATATTATTCACAGTTATGGATGCTGGAAAGTCCAAGATCAAGACGCAAATGATTTAGTGCCTGGTGAGGTTTTGCTCTCTAACTCAAAGATGACACTTTCTAGCTGTGTCCCCACATGGTAGAAGGGGAAAAGGGAGTTTGCCAGAAATCTTTTATAAAGGCACTACTCTCATTTATGATGATGAAGCCCTAATACCTTAATCATGTCCCAAATACCACATCTCTTAACATTACCAGTATTGAGTACTAAGCTTTAACATATGAATTCAAGGGGATACAAATCTTCTGACATAACACTTTCATTAGATACTACATTTTCCAAGATCTCTTCCTTAAATCTCCACATGTAACTTAGGTGTCCTATCTATGTACTGCCACAGCACCCTGGGGGTCCCTATTAATACTATAGACAGCCAACTTTTATTGAGCATTTAGAGTCTAAATTGTACACATGGATTATCTTTTATAATTCTTTCAACCAACCAACCAATGGGGTAAGTTTCATTATTAATTCACTTTTATGCATAATAAAATTGAGGCGCAGAGGAGTTAAGGAATGTCTTCAAGTCCATCTGGTTTGGATTGTTCATTCTCTGTGCCTCTTTATTCTGTGAGCACTATGAAAAAGAAGCCCACAGCTGCCTGGCACAATATTTTAGATATTCAACAGACTGCCCAGTGCAGACTAATCCTTGATGTCCCTGATGTGTTTCTTCCCCTCTTTTTCTCCCTCTGTGTGTGTGTGTGTGTATGTGTGCACGCATGCACACATGACCTCATGCATGCATGTATAAGTTGTAACTTAGAAGGCCATAGGGATCTTTCCTCAATGTGAGACTCATCTCATTCATGTGAGATTCTAATGTTTACCAACCAAACTCAAAGAGTTAAATAGCTTTCTTTAAGTTGCCTATTTCAAAGCATTACTTTATGAGAACTGTGCTGCCTAATCTAGTTAGGCCTGAGATTGCACTGGCAGACTCCAGTTGCTCTGTTCTCTCTCTATTCTCCTGAACTTCGTCTGCCAGCCCTATGGAAGGCAGACCTCCAGGGTAGCAGTGTGCAGCCAGCCCTCTGGCACTGTCTTTCCCAGTGTATGTAAGACCAGAAGGGGTCTTGGCATTCTGAGAGGAGACTGTGTATGTGAGTACCTATGTAGCATTACATATCACCTCAGTACTTATCCCCCAAATACTCATTCTGGCCTATTTATACATTAGATAGTACCTCTGTAAAAGATAAGCAGAGAAGGAAAAGATGGTGGCAACTCTCAAGTTATTTGCAAATTTCTTAACTTTTTAACCCAAGGTAGTAACTAGGAGATCATCTCCTAAACAGGCAGTCAGAAATCTCATTTTCAACAACTAGCAAACCCAGCTTAGCTCATTTTGTGATTTCATGGGATTTGTCAGCTTGTGGAGAAAGCAAGGACCAGATAAATACAAATGGGCTGGTAAAGGTTGAGGATGGTGAGGATCCTGGCTGCTCTAAGCATTTCCCTTCCTAATTCCACCAGAACCTGAGTTCAAATCCCAGACCCACTATTTACAGCTCTGTGACCTTAACAAGTCCACTAAACTCCTTCTGAGTTCTGTTCAAGAGAGCTTTTCTGGTCCCTGAGCTGCTGTGGTTGAGAGATTCTTCCTTCAATGTAAAGGACAGAAATCCTCTGCAGGCCAGATCCAGCAACCAGAGATGCTCATGATAAATGGAACTCTCCCCATAGCTCTCATTGTATTAGGGCTTGGTCTTTAAATTTACTGTCTTTTGTCTCAAGTGAAGGTGGTCGTTATTTTTGCAGAAGTAATATCCAGCATCTGATAAATGGTGGCTGCTCAAAAAGTGCTTGTAGAAGTCAGAGAAGGAAGAATGGAAAGAGGAAGACAAATCCTTGCCTCACAGAGTTGTGTTATGAAGTTATACAATTTGTGCAAGCTTCCTGTCTCAGTGTTTGGCACATAAGGGGAACTCAATATTGATTCCCCTCCCTACGTGTGCTTCAAGTGAAAAAGGTATCTAGGAAATAGCACTTTCAAGCATAATAAATGAATATAAATTCATTTGTAGGATATATTCCTGTAGCAAAGCCTAAAGGAATAGACCAGGGCAGGAAAGTTTGCGTGAGGGTCAAGAAGAGCCCTCAAAGTTCAGACTTTGATGTTCATATAAGAAAAGGCACTAATAAAATAAACATTTATTAAAAAGAGAAAAGGCACAAAGCTAGTAAAATGCAGACGGGTGGGTGGGAAGAGGCCTGAGCAGGCAGGAAGCCAAGAGGTGACTCTGGTGGGACTGTGGAACTGAAAGGCAAGAAACAGCAGGAAAGTCTCACATGCACCACCTGCAGGACAGTGAAGGAGTTGCACAGCAGCGGAACTGGGAGATGTATGGTCCCAACACCAAACAGCCTTTGTCTCTTATTCCCCAGCCTTGAGACTCGCAGAATTACCCAAACACTAATCCAAGAGCTATTTTCTTCTTTTGGCAAACAACAATACCTCCACATTCTTTGAGAGTTTAATACCTGGGAAATAAATAAAAATGACTTATTTCACTGAGGATGATTCTTTTCATATCTTTTTCCAATAGCAGTTACCAGCAAATTCCTCCAAATGACTTTGTACTGTTTGGAAATAATCAATTCAGATCTAACCCAGTTAAGTGTATTAGAAAAGGGAATACACTGTGCAAATTTTCCATAGCATTTCTGGACAGGGAGGGCCCCAATGTAAACAGTGAAATAAAACCACCAAGGATCTTCCCTTTTTCATCGGAAGACTGGCACGATCAGGTGACTGTGTGATTGATGCCATTACTCTTTCTCTCACCTAACAAAGCTTTAAGGGAACCAAACATCAGTTGTTTGTTGAAGCAATAGGTTAACATATTCAAATTCAAAAATGTTTTATTTACTAGATATTCATTAAAACACAAGAATGAGCTGGGAATGACATAGCAAGAAGGCTCTGACTAGATGCGGGCACCACAACCTTGGACTATGCAGCCTTCAGGACTGAAAGATATATCTTTTTGAGGGAGAGAGAAACAGTAGATTTTCCTGATGCATGGCAATACATACACAGAGCAATAATAAAGGAAAATATTACACAAAATAGCACACGTGTGCTAATTATGACATAACACATTCATGGTATTGATAAAAGTCAGAAAAAAAATTGGAAACAATGCAATAGTTGACCTCACCCTCTTTGGGCTGCTTAGGCTCTTTAAGCTTGGAAAATTTTTCTAGGTAAATATTAAATCTTTCCACATATGTACATTTAAGATACATTTAAGATAAGTTCCTGAGAACATGAATGCTCAAGAGGAATAAGCAGGAGTGGATCAGGGAAATCTTAATTTGCATTTTTTCTGCCTTAAATGCCTGAAATATCTTGGGTATAATGTTGCGTGAATAAGGCTTTTAGTGTTTAATGTAATATGATTTAAACATTCTTTTTTTTTTTTGGCTAGGCTCTATAAAACATTTGCTATTAGTAGCTGCTACTTTTCATATTTATCTACTGATTTTACTAAGAAAGAAAAGATATGTCAAGACTGCCATTGGTCTGCTCAAATCTTTTCTGTTATTTGACCATAAACTCCACTCCTCATAAACTGGGGACAATCCTTTTGGAAAGAAACACTAGGTGGTCCATGTTAATCTCAGTCCTTTGCATAGTACAGGGCTTCTAACTCGTCAATCCATTGCTGACTATGTCTTTTGATTTTCCCAACAATCTTGTTGAAGTAGATAAGGTAATATTCCTATAGTCATCAGAAATAACTGAGACAGAGATACTGTTAAAACTGCCTCTTCCCTGATATGCATGCACAGCTAGAAACAGTAAAACCTCACCATGACACTGTAAGTGAAGTCTAAGACATTGAATCAAGAAAACACAGCTTTGCCTTATTTTGAAGTTAATCAAATCAGCAGGATAAACCTATGCAGCTGGCCTGCTCAGGCCTTCCAGGCTACAGCTGCAGAATGCAAACTCACCCTGGGCCCAGCTGCGATTTAGCATCAGCCGCTGTCCAGTACTCAATTTAAATCCTGCCCCAGGGAGGCTTCCAGCACTGACTGAGAATTCCTGGATAGTGGCAAGGCTTCCAGGAATCTCCCAGCTAGTCAAGACCCATTTCTTTCAGAGATACTAAATTGGGAAGACACTGGAGGCAATTCTCCTCCACCTGCCCCCTCCCCTCAACATCTCCTCTCCTACTGGAGACAAGAACTTTCTCGCTCACCTGATTGAGAATAGGAGCTGCATGGAGAATAGAGCCCATGTTCAATGGTGCTGTGTCCAAATTATGGAGTTTTACTGTACTTGTAAAGTCCAACATGGAGAACAGATCTGATTCCTTTCTCTACCGGCATATTTCAGAACTACCACTAATACCACTAATATTTCAGGCTACAGAGGAAATTAGACGTGCCTCCCTATGCCAGTAGAGTTCTTGTCTAACCTTTTCCAGTAGAAGGGAGAACAATCCCATCCAGAATCAGAACCCTAGTTCCATACCTGTTTGGAAATCTGCATCCACCACTGTGTGGACGACAAAAAAACAGGGTAAGGCAGTGGGGGTGGGGAAGGAGTATATTGTTCTCTTAACTTTCAACATATTTTACAGGTTACTGACTGACTTAACACAGCTCATAAATTCTGCCTACACCTCACAAGCCTCTTGCTTACTCACTATCTCTGCCTAACACAGTTTATGAGTTTTATCCATTCTATTTGTTTTTCTTGTCTTCTCTAGCAGAATTGAATATTCTTTATTCCTACAGCAAACACACATTGTAAGCAGAAAGATGGGCGGGGGAATAAGATAAACGGCAGAGGAAAGCAGCAGGAAAAACAGGAACCAGAACAGAGAGGAACAGAGCCACAATTAGATGGAATTTTGAGCAGAAAGTGGTGGGTGCCAACCGCCGACGGGTGAAAGTCACAGTCACTGGGACTCCAGGGACCCCTGAAATCACCTGTGAGCCTCCTTTCAATGAGTTTGTTCCTCTCCTTTGGAGAAGAGAAGTCACACTTTATGCAGGTGTCTCTTAGGAAGCCATCCTTCCTGACCACCCCCTACCCACTTCCAGCCCCCACTGTGCTGAGAATCGCACTGGGTAATGATAAGGATGGAGATCTCTGCACATGGAAGGAGGAGTCAAGTGAAGAATGAGGAGTAGAGAAGGCTGAGACCCGTGGAGGTCTTGTAGGTATTATAGATAACGGCTACGCTGCAACACACTTCTATGTTATATGACTTATTTTGACAAGTCAATCAAATCTTAGTTCCCTGAATAAGAATTAGAAGTGAATTGTCCAACTCATGTCATGTGTTCATCCCCAAGGACCACCTTAACAAAGTACCACAATCTGAGTGGCTCCAAACTACAGAATCTTATTGTCTCTCCATTCTAGAGGCTACAAATCCAAACCAGGATGCCAGCAGTGCTGGTTCCTCCTGAGGGGTCTGGATGAGGATCTGCTCCATCCGTTTTCAGCTCTTGGTGATGGCTGGCAATCCGCATTCCTTGGCTTCACAAAACATGACTGTAATCTCTGCCTCCACCATCACGTGGTCTGCCCATGTCTTCATTTCTGTGTCTCTTCCTCTTCTTCTTATGAGGACCAATCATATGGGATTAGGAGCCCATCCTATTCCAGATTGACCTTGTCTTAAACAATTGTATCTACAATGACCCTATTTCCAAATAAGATCATGTGGCAAGGTACTGGGGCTTAGGACTTCAACCTATCTTTGGGGGAGGAGGAACAAAATTCGGCCTATAACAACCCACATTTGAGAAATAAAAATTTTTATTTATTTATTTGGAGTCTTCATTCTCTAACACTCTAGTAGTAGGAAGATTGCTTGAGTTTTTCCAAGTGTAAAGACTTATGGTAGATTTTATTGTATACATACTGTATATATGTGACACACACTTAATAGTACCTATCTCACAATAGTTACCTCTTGGGAATGGCAATAAAGGACTTTCATTTCTATATTGTAAGTTACTATAATATTTGAGGTTTTTGGGGGGATACTGGGGATTGAACTCAGAGGCACTGCATATCCCCAGCCCCATTTTGTATTTTATTTAGAGACAGAGTCTCACTGAGTTGCTTAGCCTCTTGCTTTTGCTGAGGCTGGCTTTGAACTCACGATCCTCCTGCCTCAGCCTCCCAAGCTGTTGGGATTACAGCCGTTGGCATGCACGCCTGGCAATATTTGAGTTTTTATAACAAGCATGTACTTCCTTGTAATCAGAAAGAACTATAAAGAGGAATTTTTCAAGGGGCTTAACTTTCTTTCCACAGTCAGTCTCTGCAGGACACAGGGTAAGAATCATCATAGATGAGGAAAAGAACAGGAGATAGGAGTCTGTGATTTGTCTTAATTTAAGTCTTAAAATATCGTTACAGGAGGACTTGAAGTTTTCATGTTCATCCCCAGAAAAGGACAGGTTTTTAATATTGAAAGATGCAGGTTTCCTGCTAGTCAAGACTAAAAGGGAATATTGACTTCTAGGGTTTTTAACCAAAGTAGGATTCCTCAATAAAACATCGAACATCCATTTACTTTTAAATTTTAGATAAGCAACAAAGAAATTTTTTGTATACCTATGTCCCAACTCTTGCATGAAACATATATTAAATCTTATTCATTATTTGCCAGAAATTAAAATTAAACTGAGCAGTTTTATTTACTAAATCTAACAAGCTTATTCCACACACACCAGTTCAGATAAGCTTTTTCTGGAAAAAAAAAAAATTAGACCACAGGAGAGATTTGTCCCAGAGGACACTTATAAAAGGAAACATAAGAAGATGTAGCTGTCTACATTTTTCTCCTGTGGTTTTGCACCAGCCATAGAAATGTGACTCAAATGAATTCTACTGTTGTCAACCCTTCAAGTCAGGGGTTCTGCACACTGTGCAGTCATCACAGGGGGTATTCATTAGTCTATTTACTGTTGCTTATAACACAATTCCGCAGACTTAGTTATAAAGAAAAGAGTGTATTTTGGCTTATGGTTCTGGAGATCAAGATTAAGGGGTTGTATCTGATGGCGTTCTTGCAGACAAATTCCTGAGGGAGTGCAGGGCATCCCCTGGTGAGAGGGAACACAGATCTCTTCCTTGTCTTATAAAGCTACCAGTATCCCATCACAGCGTTCCACCTTGATGTCCTTATCTAATCACTATCTAAAGGCCTCGCCTCTAAGCACCATAGCCTGATGACACTTCCATTCTCTCAATACCTGGCTCTGGGGATTTGACCCCATCATGAGTTTCAGAAGGGAGAAACCATATTTGAAGCATAGCAGGGTCCGTGAACCTCCTAAAATTACAATAGGTGCATTTTTATGGGGAAATAAACCATAACTCAATTCTCAGAAGTGTCTGAGGCCACCAGGAAGGGCAAGGGCACCATCTTATTGATTAAGGGCACAGTTTAAACCCAGTGAAGGCATTTTTGCAGGGATCTTGGGTATTATTTCTCAGGATAATTACTTTTCCAGCAATCATCTGATGATCTAAACTAAAAAATGGGGGAAATCTCAGAAAATATAAGAGCAGAGAAAGTTTACCTATCAAGTGAAGCATCCCTCTCAAAAAGACTCCATATGTTGCATGTGATTCACAGAAACTGGCTGGAAACCAGTTCATGGGCAATGCTGATCATTGTGAACTCTCCAGTGAAGGTCAAAGTTGAATCACCTGCTACAAATGACAAAGGTTCTTAAAGAGAGGGAGAGACAGAAAGATAGCTCCACAGCAATGCTCAGGCCATGGATAATCTTACTACCTGTAGAAAACAAAGGGCCATTTTGATAATTTCTACTTTATTATTTTTTTCCTTTAGAATTCCTTCCTAAATTTGCCAATGGCAATCACCAATGAGCTTGACTGGCCCCAACTCTCTGGTATTACTGGATTTCTGGACTCCACAAGCAGGTATGGTGTTTGACACTCTCAAACACTTCAATATATCACTTCATGAAAGAAAACAGGAGATGGGACTTGCTCCCAAGATGTTGCAACGAGAATTATTATGAATTGCTTATAGAATATGAAGGATGTGTAATGAACTCTACCACTGGCATCAAGTCTATCACTCATGCAGCAGGATGGAACATATATCATATGTCAGTGCTGGTGAGAAGGGTCTGTTCCTGCTATAAGGAGAGGGAGGACCTGTGGTTTACCATTAATGGAAAATACTCAAAGGTATCATTGAATTTTTTTTTTCTCTTTTTGGATTCCAGCAACAAAGAATTTTACTTGATTTTTGCTCTCAGAAATTATATTTACATAGGTAATGGCTAAAATTAATTGGCAAGTCTCAAGGTCTTGGAATCATCCTGGTTTTAACGCACTGGATTTGTGAACAGACTGCACCTGATAGGTCTGTTTGCAATGTGTGACTGGACCGGTGTTGACCCAGGGCCTGGCTATGCTTCCCAGGGCCTGCACCCACAGGCACACCTGTGATGCTGGGGAGACTTTGCAAGTGTCCCAACATGGTAGAAAGGCACAGGGTAAGGGGCATATCTCTCTCAACATCCCCTATGTATAAAAACTAACAAGCAAAAGGAATATAGCACATGAATGGCTTCCTATGTAAAACAGAAGAAAGGAAAGAGCTTCGTCTTCAGATCTTTAGCAGGACAGAACCTGCCCTCTCAGACACGGGCAGCTATACCTGATACAGAGGAAGCACCATGCAATGAGCCATAGAAATTGTGAAAAATGTGCATGAGGCCTGACACTCAGATCTGTAAAGACCTGGAACACCCAAAGGACAAGCACTTGGAGTTTCAACATGCAATTATCTTGCTTAACAAAGGACATTGCAAATGGTAAATAAGCTTGTAGTTTATTATCTTTACCCATTCACTTTAAAAATACTAATTAAATATTTATCACAAAAGCAGGCACAGATGCATAGATATTTTGAAGGTGAATAAGGTTTGTCCTGCCTTTGTAGTCAATTATAATCAAGTAAGACAGACCGGACAATGTACTGATAATGATAATGTAAAATAGGTGTGCCAAAGACAGGCCTCACACAGAGCCATGGGCTCTGTAGGGAAGTCAGTCACTGAAGTGATCAACAGCCCTCTCCTTTTGGGGTATAAGAAAAGGAGCCCAAACCCCAAAGTGTCTAATACATTGGAGTGATTAAAGGATGTAAAGAAGAAACTGGAAAAGGTAACAAACCTTCAAGAAAAACATACCTATAATTCTATAGGAATCATCTGTGAATATAGGGAAAGCAGAGATGTGTTTTCAAGTTTAGGTCCCATTTTCAAACTTAACTAAAAATCTAATCTTCATCATTAGTGTAAAATCACTAATGATATCAAGAATAAGGATAGTATGAACTAAATTTGTTAAAAAGAAGAAATAACTATATGCCAAGCACTGTACTGTCATGTAGAGATGATGTCATTCAGTCTCCTTGCAAGGCAAGTGGTATTATTTTCTGTGTTTTGCAGTTAAGAAATCTGAAGTTTAAGTCAACAGATTAAGAAACTTGACCAAGTCATGTGATTATTTAGAAGTGGTAGGATGTGTCCTCATGGAATTTGGATCAAACTGTAACAATGACAGTGACATGATGGGCAAGGGCCCTCCTACATATAGGCCCTGCATTTATGTGCTGTTTACATTCGGGCAGCAGAAATGTGCCTCCGTCTGGCATTTGCCCCTTTGTTTCAGCACATAGCTATGGGATAAGGAAATGACTGTCCACTTATGCATTTATAAAAATATCTAGAAGTGTCTCTCAATCAAGGCTTTTATGATAATAGCAGAATTTTAAACGAGAGGAACACAGTTTACTGATCTTTCAATGGAAGCTTAAATTTACGTATAAATCCTATAAATCTTGGTCACCTTTTGACCTCATGAAGGAAATCCAGTCTGAATTTTAACATTAATGACCAAGTAGTTTACATCTTTACTGGAATCATTCAAAGAATGCAAAAGAAATCCACTCACCCTGCCTTGCAAAATGGGGAAGAACTTGTTTCCTCCTCTCCTTCCACTTGTAGCTCACACACACCAGTAGTTGTCCTGCCTCTCCCAAATCTAATTTTCCCCCAAATTCTACCCAAACTTTTAGCTCCTGCACCCAAGCAGACTCTGATCAGTGGTTTTTAATATTTACTGGGGGACAAGAGGGACAGCCAGCCTCCCTCTTCCTTTCTGCATCTGAGCCTCTGTCTTGGCACTTGGGTTCACTCCCTGGTCAGTGCAAAATCCCTTTAGCTCTCCACTCCTTTAGCAGCTTCCACCTCCATCCTAATCAGAGCCCCCTGGGCAGCAGGATCTTCTTTAAAAGCAAGAAGGAAAAGCTGGTTTGTAACTCTTGCAAACATTATGCAGAGAAATTCTAACTATCTCAGTCGACTTTCTGCTGTAATAACAGAATACCACAGATGGAATAATTTATTTTAAAAAGAAGAAATTTATTTCTTGCAGTTCTGGAAGTTGGAAAGTGTGGAATCAAGGTGCTGGCATCTGATGAGGGCCTTCTTGCTGAATCCTCACATGTCAGCCGGCATCCCATGCCTAGAGCAAGGCAGCCTATTAGCTCCTGTCTTCCGCTTCTCATGAAGTCACTAAAGCCATCATGAAGCCCCATCCTCACGACTTCGTCTTTCCTCTATAACTTGCCCAATACCATCAATGTATGAATTTGGGGATTAAGTTTCCAACACATGAACTTTTGAGAGAGACATTCAAACCCCAGCACCATCTCACAAAGGAAATGACCACTTAGGTGTGGCTTGTGTGAAAATCCTCTCTGTTCTGAGCTACTCTGTGTTGAATGAGCACCTTTTCATATTAAGCTATGTTTTGCTGTTTTCAAAAAGCTCAGTCTGTTTATGCAACTTGTTCCAGTTGACTCTAAGGATTTCCCTCTCTGTTGTACTTCTAAGGTGTCGAGCACACCACCCCTAGTTGTCCACCTTCCTGGGGCTTTTCTCTCTATGGGTTTGTGGGGCCCGGAGCTATCTATCTGCCAGCTGTTTCTGTGTACTCTGCCTGTGTTCTCTGCCACTCAGCTGGAATGCAGAAGACTATATTCAACTTCTTTTGATAGAAAAGGAAATTCTCTGTTTGGAGTCTGACTTCCAATGATTCCCCTGTTAAGCAGAATCGCAGGTGGTATGGCACTCCCTGCATGTCACCATGCAACATGTCCCTCAGAGCAATCATACTAGTAGCCATCTCATACAGCATTATATGACTTGTACCTGCAGATAACATAGTAGGCCAATCTCTTTATTGAAAGAACAAAAATTTGATGGTATGTCAAAAATATCAGAGAGAGGCTAGCCTGTGATAGAGGTCCTCTTCTTGTGAAATCAGGAAAATAACAATATAGAGCTAGGAACAACAACACTTGGGAGGCATGTGCACATCCTTCACTGGCATTCTGGGCTAATGTCCCTTGAGTCCAGATGCTTCTCAACACAAGGCAGAACTAGTGGAGTCAAAAAGACCTCTAAAAGGTGCTTCCTGTGTTCTGGGATCAGCCTCCTGGCGAAGCATGAGTAATGGTCGTTGGAAAATGTACCTCATGAAAGCACAAAGATGCAGTTTGGGAGGAAAGAGGGTTCTTTTCCTTCCCTTCTTTCACTATACTCTTCATTCTCTCAAAATTTCTATCTCTTGCATGAGATGAAGATAACACTAATTGAAATTATGTGCTCTCATCAAAAGACAAACATGATCTCTTGGCTTTACAAACTTTTAGTTCCTTCAGTTGAGTAAACATTAACAAAACCTGTTCTTGACTCTTAAGCTTCAGAAGATTCAGTAAGTAATATTTCTTAAAACAATGTGTTTTCGTATTTTTCCAATATGATTCAGGAAGAAATAGAGTAGGTCAAAGCAAAAAAAAAAAAAATATGCTCCATTGGTGTTGGGAGTTTGACAATAGAGAACTATAACTGTACATGGGAAGAAAAAGTGTATTTTTAAAAGGTTAAAAATAGTACTTCATGATCAGGTCACTTTCAAAAGCAATTCGTATAACAGGAAAATTGTTCTTAAGTAGTCAAGTTCTAGTAACACTGGCAGAAGGTTGAGAAACAATATCAAAACTTCAATAAGAAAGGCGAGGCTTCTCACTTGAAAGTAGTATCTAAAATTCCACAGCCTCCATAGTGGAGTGGGAGGAAGTCTGTATTTACAGATATGAAGTCTTGGTCCTCAATGTGGCAATGTCTATGTGATCCTGTGTTCTGTGTGATCCTGGATGGAACATTTGGCATCCCTTGATCTTATGCATGTGGTGAAGTTGAGATGGACTAGCTGATCTCTGAAGTTCCTTCCAATTTTCAAGTTTATTGTTTACAGGGTGATGTAACCCTACTTTATGATGCTACTCAGTTATGTTCATCGGCTTTTCATTTTTTTTTAATATTTTTTTTAGTTGTAGATGGACACAATGTCTTTATTTTATTGCTTTGTATGTGGTGCTGAGGATCGAACCCAGGGCCTCACACATGCAAGGCGAGTGCTCCACCGCTGAGCTACAATCCCAGCCCGGCTTTTCATTTTTTTAACACAATATCTTTATTTATTTTTATGTGGTGCTGAGGATCAAACCCAGTACCTCACACATGCGAGGCAAGCGCTCTACCACTGAGCTACAATCTCAGCCCCAGCTTTTCATTTTAATCAGCTTTCATCACTGTAAGGAATACCTGGCCAAACAAACAAACTTGTCTCATGGTTTCAGAGGTCTCAGCTTATGGTCAGTAGGCTTGGGCCTGAGGTGAGGCAGAACATCATGATGGAAAGGCATGATAAAGAAAGCTTCTCAGTTCACGGCAGCCAGAAAATGGGGGTGGGAGGACAGAAGAGAGAGAGAGAAAGAGGTCCCAGGGACAAGATATAGTCCTCAAGAGTACACCTCTCAGTGTCTTACTTTCTCCAGCCACACCCCACCTGCCTACAGTTTCTGCCACCTCCCAACAGTCCATTAAAATTATATATCTATCAATTGGATTAGTCTACTGATAAGGTTAGGGCCCTCATGATTCAATTAGGCCCCAAAATTCCCACCTCTGGACATTGCCGCATTGAGGACCAAGACTTCACTACATGATCTTTTGGGAGACATTCCAGTATCCAACCCATAACATTAATTTAGCAGCACTGGAGAAATTCTTGAGGAGAGAAGCCCCTTCAGTTCTCGCCTCATTAAACATGCCTTTCTCCACCCCTTAACCAGCCTATCTTTTGAGACAAGACAAATTTCACAGCTCAGAGCCTGAAGCATTCTGGGAGCCACATGTGGCCAAGACAGTAAAGGATAGGCCCATGCACAGGGAACTCCCATTGTGTCATGTTGGGTGTCTGATCAGCTAGTGAATAAAAGTGTCCTTTTATTAGTATTAGTATTAGTATTAGTATTAGTATTAGTATTAGTATCCCTTGCATATAATATTTCATCCCAGAGAGGAAAACAGATGAGCCTAAATCCTTACCAAAAATTGACACCTAAACCAACCACATCTAAACTGAGCATTTATGTCTGTCTACATCCCCTTCCTCAGAAAGTGGATTTAGAGTCAGTTGTCAGTGGAGATCTGCAGGCCAGGGCTAAATGGCAAACAGGTTCTGGAGAGCATTGTGTTAAACAAAATAAGCCAGACTCAGAAAAAGAATTATATGTTTTCTCTAACATATGGAAATTAACAGGGGAAAAAGGAATAGAAGAAAAAGGACATCATGAAAGTAGAAGGAAGACCATTAGTGTACAGAAGGGAAATCAGGGGAGGGAAGAGAAGAGGGAAAGGGGAGTTACTGGGGAGCAAAATCAATAAAATAATGTTATATGCATTTACTAATATCTCACAAGGAAATTACACTATTCTGTAATATGTACAAATAAAAAAATGATAGGTTCTTTAAAGTTGGAGGGTTGAGGGGATAGGGTGGCAATCAGAGTTTTAAAAAAAGTTCAAGTCAGCCATAAAAAGTCATAAAAGTCAATGGGCTGGGGTTGTGGCTCAGCAGTAGAGTGTTCGCCTAGCATGCGTGAGGCACTGGGTTCAATCTTCAGCACCACACAAAAATAAAATAAAGATATTCTGTCCACCTACAACTAAAAAAAAAGTCATAAAAGTCAAAAGAAATTAAAAAACCAGTTACCAAAGTTACTATATCAAGTGGAAATGTTACAGTGAGATCAACGGGTCAATACATGTGAATGCAAATCAGATGGAATTTTCTAGATTAAACGTTCCTCCCTCTTGCCTTTGTTATACTGGGCCAGAGACATAGCAAACACTTAGAAAGCAATAGACAAAGCCATTGTCATAAGTGGCACAATAAAACTATTCCAGGACATTTAACACATCTTTGATGAGAGGTGTCCTAGAATCTGAGTGTGAAAGGTCATCTATTCTCTCCCACGAGTAGATGTTATATGAGAGAACAATTTTGAAAAGCAATGTATGCACTCCAAACCAAGTCACTTGAGGCATTAAAACAAGAAAATTGGAGAATAGGGATTTGCTGCTAAGATTTTTAACCTAATTTCATGTTTTTTTTTAAAAAAGACATGTAAGTACTAAACACTAATGAGTTTAATAACCTTATTAAATCTATTATTCACAAATTACATATGACATAATTGCAAATGATTAGTCCTATCATAATTATACTTTGCCAAACAAATGATTAACCAGAGAGTTGATCATCTGAAGCTGGATGCAACTGATTGGAGTGGGATAGAATCCATCTGCTTTTCTAATATGATTCATGTACCTCTGGGGGGAGGGTCTCTAAGGTCTTTTCAGGGCATCCACAAGGTAAAAACTATTTGCACAACAATGCTAAAATATCATTTTTCTTTTCACTGTGTTGCCATATTAGATTTTATCACTGAGACAAAATACCTGAGGAAAAAAATAAGCTTAAGGAAGAAAGATTTATTTTAGCTCATGGTTTCAGAGATTTTAGTCCATGCTCAGGAGGCTGCATTGCTTTGGGCCTGAGGTGAGGCAGAACATATGGCAGTGGGGCATGGCAGAGGAAAGCTGCTCACCTCATGGCATCCGGGAAGCAGAGAGAGAAGGGGCTAGGGATGAGATATGGTCTCCAAGGCCACACCGCCTAGGACCCCTCCCTTCAGCTAGGTCCCACCTCCTACATTTTCCACAGCCTCTCAATAGTCCATTCAAATCATTAATCCATCAATGGGCTAATCCACTGGAGAAGTTAGAGTCCTCACGATCCAATCATTTCCTAAAGCCCACCTCGGAACATTGCTGCATCTGGAAGCACATCTTTAACACGTGGACTTTGAGGGACATTCAGGATTCAAACCGATAGTAGCCTTTTGTACCTATGGTATAAAAGCAATGGTAGGTAAAACTGCCAACATGCTAGCACGCATCAAAGCACTGGCACAAACTACACTAGTCGGTATATTCTTCACCTTCTCAATTCCCAGCTTGAAACAAGAGGTGGGTGTCATCCCTTAAAAATGCCACCTATGTGAGACTGCAAATTGATGTAGCCATTCTGGAAAGCAGTATAGAGATTCCTTAGAAAACTTGGAATGGAACCACCATTGGACCCAGCTATCCAACTCCTCAGTCTATACCCAAAGGACTTAAAAACAGCGTACTACAGTGACGCAGCCACTTCAATGTTTATAGCAGCTCAATTCACAATAGCTAAACTGTGGAAGCAACCTAGATGCCCTTCAACAAACGAATGGATAAAGAAACGGTGGTATATATACACAATGGACTATTACTCAGCATGAAAAGAGAAAAAAATTATGGCATTTGCAGGTAAATAAATGGAGTTGGAGAATATCATGCTAAGTGAAGTAAGCCAATCGCAAAAATCCAAAGTTCAAATGTTCTCTCTGATACGTGGATGCTGATCCATTATGGAGCTGGGGGCAGGGAGCAAGGGAAGAATGGAGAAACTTTGGATTGAGAAGAGAGGAGGGAGGAGAGAGGGGGGAACGTGAGGGGAAGAAGGATGGTGGAATGAGACAAACATTATTACCCTATGTCCGTGTATGATGGCACGAGTAGTATGGCTCTGCATCGTGTACAGCCAGCAATATGAGAAGTTGTGTTGTTTGTGTACAGCAAGTTGGAATGCATTTTGCTGTCATGTAGAACTGAGAAAAAAGAAAAAGAAAATTTTTAAATGCCACCTATGAAGCAGCAAAATATTAATTTTAATAAACTGAATAAATAATCTTTAATCATTTAATCCAATGAAATGCAAAATATGCACAAAGCACTTCTACTGCATAAGAAAATATTAACAAGATATGAATGCTTGTCTTAAGGAAAAGCACTTCTGCAGGTGAGTTGAAAACTGAATCAGTTTTTCATAGAAAGCTATTTTACCGAAAAAAAATAGCTATGTAACAAACTGTGGTTTTTCAGATTTGGATATATAGCAGATATTTGATCTAAAATGAATGAAATAAGTTTGTTTCAATGAAAATGAGTGAGAATATTGGTGTTAATGATAAAATTTGGCTTTCAAAAAAATTGGAGTTTTTTGCTTTTTTGTTTGGTAGGATTGTTTCGTTGTGTTATGTGAAGTTTTTGAGACAGGGTCTCTCTATATGTCCAAGTCTTATGAACCAATAGATTCAAGTGAACTTTCCATTTCAACCTCCAGAGCAGCAGGGACTTTAGGTGTGCACCCCAACTTCCAGCTACAAAGAAAAATTTGAATTCTAGAATATGTGTATCTTCTACTATAAACTTGACAGCTTCTTAATACTCCATTAAATTTTCATTTTCTAATGAAATATGTAGCAATAGGAACAAATGTAATTTTTCAATATTGTATAATGAGATCTATAAATATTTAGAATATCTGCATAACAGATTTTTTCCTAAATGACAAGTGTATGATAAAAAATAAAAGAGCCGCTAATAGTTTAAAGTAGACCAATGCATTTTAATGTAAAAAGGTGCAAACAGTTCATCGATACAATTTCAGAGTACACATTGCAACTAATCATTCTTTAAGAAACTACTACTGGTTGAGTTTTGGGTTTAGAATCAGAGAAGACTAATTATCCATAATTATCTCAAAAAGCATACTAAAATGCTACTCTCTTTTCAACTACATGTATGTATAAGGCCAGAGTTTCTTTACATACTTCCACCAAAATGACATGTCACAATGACTAAATACAAAAGCAGATAAATCCAGTTGTCTTCTATTAAGATATTTGCAAAAATATAAAGCAATGGGGATTTTGAAAAATATATACCTCCTTTTTAAAAAAAGCTATGCTCACATATAATGGATTCATTATTATTTAAAATGGATTACAAATGAAATGTCCATTCAAATCTCCTCATTTTAATTTCTAATATTATAACTGTTAATAGGTCTAACTCACATAAACAAAAGCTCTTCAGGGTCCTCAATAATTGTAAGAATGGTTCTGAATTCAAAATTTTGCACCCTCTGTTCTAAGGAGTGACCGAGGACAGAATCTGAGGGATGCCAACATTTAGAGATCTGGGAAGACAAGAGTGAGAAGGGACAGTCTCGAGAGTATAAAGAAAACTAGAATAGCTTAGAGCTGAAGAAGACCGATTGGCATCCAAGAAGGTGATCATGGAGAGATTTTGACCAGAAACATTTCAGTGGGATGGAGATGGAAGCCTGGCTGGAGAGAAGGCATACAGGAGGTGATGAAGTCAATGCAGGTGGGCATGAACAACTCTTCCAATGTGTTTTGCTATCAAAGAAAAGCTGGAAGAGAATAACAGATCAGGAAGACTTTATTTTTAGATGAGAATTCCTACAGCATGCTATGGTGATGAGATGTTCCCAAAGAAAGAGAAAAGAGGTTGAGGAGAAGAATGAGGCCCTAGAGAAGGCAAGAAAGGACAGAACCAAGCACACAGAGGCTCCACCCATGGGCTGGACTGCCTATAGATTCTGTGGCTCCTGGAAGACCAGAGTCTCCCAGCCAAATATTAACAAATGACTTCCCCTGGCTTCTATTTATTTTTGACTCCCTCTTGCTTCTAGTTATTTTACATTTTTACAATATTTTAATTACTCAAATTATGAGTATATTTTAATTTTACAAAAATATGGATGTATTTGCCAAAAGTCCCCTAATTTCACAGTTTAGCATGATTCCACCCATATCCTTTCTAGGTATTTCCATGCATGTATCAGTACTTAATGAAACAAACACTTCGTTGGTATTCTCCAACAAGTTATACATTATGTATAACATAGTAAACGTTATGCTTTGCTTTAACAATGACTCTTGGAGCACTTTCCATTCTTGTCCTATGCTGCACAGTATTTTATAGTATGGAATTTTTCTTTCCCCTGTCATTGGACATTCAACTTATTTCCAAAGTCTCATTATTCCCAGCAACACTATAAGGAACATTCTGTACTGTATCTTTATGAATATGTGTAAGGATTTCTTTGGGAAAAGAATTATTGAATCAAAATACAAATATTCTTAATTTTTATAAGTCTTCCAAATAGGCTATATAAATTTATATTCTCACAATTAGTGTGTGAGAGTATTTGTTTCACCCTCCTGGCCAATACTAGATATTGTCCTTCTTTTTAATTTGTTTTCACTCTAACAATATTTTACCATTTTGAGTTATGAGTAAGCATCTATGCTCATCTTTGTTCTATCTAGTCACCCTCTGCTGTAGGTTAACACCCGTGGCTAAGGGACCAGTCTCTCTAGACAGCCTCTTCCTACTAACCCCCATTGGATCAGATGATTCTCATCGGATCTCCCATTATGTCCTTTAGTTCCAATATCACCTCACTTATCACAGCCATTTACTCACCATTTTCCATTCCACCTGTCCTGCACCCAGACTCTGAGCATCCCAAGTGTGATCAGATGACTTCACTTTGTAGCCCAAGTACCCAGCACAACATGTGACACACAGCAGGTACTCCATAAAAGAATTGCTGAATCAGTTCATTATATAATTTTACATTGTAGAGTGCTTTACAATCTACAAGCCTCCTTCATATACATTTTCTCAAATTGCCCAAATCAAATCAGATTTGCAGGAACTAACATTTCATAGGAAATGGTAGGGACGAGGAAAGAGGAGTATAAACAGCATGAATTGAATCTCCAGCTGCATGATGTGTTATGTGTAAAAGCAAATCAGCATAACAAACTCTTGGACTTTTAAGTGTGTCCTATAATCATGGTTCTACAAGAAATTAGCAAAATTCATTAAAATGTTAAATCACATGATCAATATTAAAATATTCATCCTACAATCAATAAATAGGAGAAAATGAATTTAAAAGAAAATCATTAACTCAGCAGCCAAGTAGAAAGAATAAAACATAGAATATTTACTAATAAGTAAATTTGATCAATAATAGATAAATTCAAGCCTCCACATGAGTTTTTTTGTTTTTTTGGTTTTTTTGTACAGAATGATGTGATTTTGCAGCCTAGGTTGATCAAAGCAAATGAACACCTTCCAAATTTCTTTAGCAGAATTCTTATAACCAACAGGACATGAGACTTTAGAACATCTCAATTTTCAAACAAGATCACAGAGATAATCCATCAATTTTCTTCAAAAACTATTCTATTAAATATTAGTTCCACAGAATGTTAAAATATATTATAAATATTTTCTAAAAGATTCATAAAGTCAAATAAGTTTTGGAAATGCTAATTTAAATAAAGGGAAACAAGTTCGTTCCATGTAAGACTTATCAGAGCTGTTATATGCCAAAAGCTTTGTATATCTCAAAAGAAAAGTACAACATTGTCTTAGTCCATTTTTGCTGCTATTATGAAACATTTCCTAAACTTATTTGACTGCAGAACTTTGTGGACTCCATATTTGTGTTTTATGAAAAAGACCTTCGGAAATTGGTGCTTCACAGAGCATCCTTTGAGAAATGCTGTTAGATTATTAAAAACAATTTTCTATGTCACAGCGGATCTTTTCAAATTTATAAGCATCCATTGCCTCAAATCTCTTAGTTTTATCACATTGTCATGTTCACCCTAATACACTAGCCTAGAATCAAATCTGGAGCTGGTAAAAGCCAGGATGGAGAGAGTTAAAACCACATCACCCTCAGAACAGCAGAGGAAGCTGTTTTAGTGAGAAGCTAACCTAACAGGTAGGCAGCCTTGACTAAGACCAGCAGCTCATGAATTATTGAACACAGTACCCATGAAGTCTATTTCCCCATACTATTTTCCTGCTCCAAATTCAAAATTTATCATGCTGTCCTGTTAATCTTTGCATGTCTGAACTCCCAGGACCTCCTCCATACAGTCATCCTCACCCTGTAAAATTAGGACACTTGCTAGTCTCTCTGAATACACAAGTCACAATCTGCATGTTTATCATCCTCAGAGGCTGCATTTTGGTTGTTCTATGATGCAGTGAGTTAGGAGTTACACAGGGCTCCAGTTACTAACAAAGGGCTAGAAAAAAAATTGAAAGGTCTTTAATCCATCTCCCTGGCCCCATGCTGGCCTGACCTCCATCGTCATCAGAAAGAAAAATACCCACCCTTTTCTCAAAGCTCTCTAGAAGAAAAGGTCCCTAGATAGAGCCTGTCTAGTCTGTAAGTTATCCAATTTTATCCTAATCTACTGCCTTGCCCTAACCCTTCGCATCAAATGTTACCATTTATCTCTCACCACCCTGCTGAGAGCCTTCCAAGTCCTACTCTTTTCTGTGACTTATTTCCTAAAATTTAACTTAATATGGCCTCAGAATTTATGCCCAAACTAGATGTGCCTCTGGAGAGAGTCAGAAATGGCCTAAGAAAGTAAACCAGAACATATGTCACTATTGCTTGAAGCATATCACACTCAATTCATCCTGAAGACTTCTGACAGGCTACTAACTCTTTGGGAAAACTCTTACGGTTCTCCTTTGAGTCAATACAGGAGGGAAACTTTTATTTTTAGGTGCAAATCAACTCTTATAATTTGTCTGCATTATTATTCTTGAGGCCCATTCTTGATTTTACTTTGTTTTGACTTGTTTTAATGGAATGGAGGTATGAGAAGAAGGGTCTTAGAGAGAGTAGTTTTTGTATTGTATAAACCAGTGTTGGGTAAAGCAATAAATAGCCATTCTATTTGAGATTTATCTATTTTGAATTTGGGCTAAAAATCAAAATCTGATGGGGGGAGGGGCGGTCCTCACATAGAGTGCCTGTATTGCCCAGAGCCCTCCAGTAGATGGAGCTGAGAAAACCGGAAATTTAACATGGTATACCTCCAAGCCTGCTTCTGGTGTTGAGGATAGCAGTACTTCAGGCACTGGATGAGGTGTGGAAGAGAACTTTCAAATACCCTTCCTCTGCATCCCACAAAGTGCAGGTCGAAGCCGTCACCTCTTCTATTGGTCTGGATTTTGTCGTGCAACAGAATGAAAAGAGAACAACAAAAGATCATACTAGGACACTTGACTCCAAGTGGAAATGGGAGAACAAACGGAGGATTTGAGACCAGAACAGTCATTACAGTTTGACTTCCTTATGCAGCATGTCCTAGCATGCTCAGATGGTCCTATTTGTGCAGTCCAGCTGACCCTGCGTTTAGAGAAATTTCTCTTGAGCAATCTTCTGAACGTATAGGCATCTCAAAATAGTCCACTGATTCCTTTCTAGGTTCAGGATTTCTGAGCACTCTTTGGGAAATTCAATCCCTAAAACATGATTATTTATTTGGGATGAGAATGAAAGAAAACAGTGTGTTTTGGTTATAAAAAATACTTCTAGTGCTTGGCAGAAGAACTTAATTCCAAAATTCTAGATGTTGTGGGAGAAAGGGAATGATGGAGATTCAACTCAGGGCCTCATGCATGCTAAGCAAGTGATCTACCACTGAGCTACATCCCCAGCCCTCTAGGAGGTATTTCTAGTCAGAAATATTAATGAATTTGTTGGCAATTGGTAAAAATATCAATATTCTTGTAATGAAAAGTGAAACAAGCTGTACCTATAAGATTAATACCCATGCTATTTACTCTCCAGGAGCAGGTCATGAGCAAAACAATATTTCAGTACATAAATTCCATTTTTAGAATTATCAAAAATACATTTATGACCAAGTATTGGTAACAATTACTTTCCCAAAGGAAAATAAACCTTCTTTATTGACCATGAAATTATTTCAGTATTGAACTCAAATCTAATGTCCATTTCCCATCTGCTTTCCCAAAATATAATAAAATAGTCAAGGCAAAAGATGTAAACCATGCAGTATGTAAAGTATTCATTTCAGCCTTCTAGGTAAGACTGCAGAGTAAACACAGAAGCATTTACTTCTCTCCCTTGAGAAACTCAGCTTAAATGATAGTAAATGAATTTGTCCACAAGGACAAAGAGAACAGGAAGAGCCAATAGCTATAGGATGTTGGAAGCCAGAAGCAGAAAGACAAGCTGTAGCTGATGGCAGATTCAGGATAACTGCATCCAAAGCTGCTGGTGGAAGGGAACACCCAGCAGCAACCTGGTTTACACTGCAGAACTCCCAGGAGACTTTAGGTCTGACTGGCTAGACTCTAGAAATGGAAGTGAGGCTAAAAACAGAAGTGTTGGTTAAAAGATTGCAGAAAAAGCAGTTAGTTAGTTCTTCCAGTCCCTTAACTTTACACAAATGGGCAGCTACCCTTTTCTTATCACCACCCTCCACCTCCCCTTGAAGAAGACTAGAGGTTTATTCTCTAAGAGTAATATTAGTGTCTCTGGACTGGGACACACCAGACATAAAATAAGAAAGGAACATCCTACTAAAGCACATGCATGTGGAACACTGAGAAACACACCCTGGACCCTGCCTAGGCCACGTGCTAGGCCCCCACAGGTTCTAGTTTCTCCTGGTTGCAGACTAGACAACTCTTCCCCCAGGAATGTGAACATCTCAAAATGAGACACCAAGATGCTAACCGCAGGGTTCCCTGAGAAAGGCCCAGCCAGTTCACCTTACAACCAGGACCATACCCAAAAAGCACACCCAGAAACCCAGTTCCAAATCAGCTTGTTAGTGTGCAATTTCAATGTTTAAATATAAACCAATAACCCAAGATTATCAGATCATCAGACATCTAAGGGAAACCTCCAACATGAAAACCATATTAAAAATAAAGACCAATGACTGAGAGAAAAACTATGCACTGGTGGGTGTGGGAAGGTGGCAGGGGGTGGGGTACCTAAAAAAAAGCTCTAGGGCGATGGTGGCACAGCCTATAATCCCAGCAATTTGAGAGACTAAGACAGGAAGATCACAAATTCAAGGCCAGGCTCAGAAACTTAGCAACTTGGTGAGACCCTGTATCAAAATGAAAACTTAAAAAGGGCTCTAGATATAGCTCAGTGGTAAAGCACTCCTGAGTTAAATTCTCAGTATCAAAGGTGAAAAACTCTTCTAATTAATAGCCTACTCATAAAGATAACAAAAATTATCTTCAAAAATACAAGAGATTACATTCATAAAACAAGAACATGTGATAAAAAATTAAAGGAATATTGAGAAAACAAAAAGAGTACTTGGAAATTATGCTATTGGTAGCAGATAATTGGGGCAGGGGGGCATTGAACTGAGGGACACTTGACCACTGAGCCAAATCCCCAGCCCTGTTTTTTACTTTATTGAGAGACAGAGTCTCACTGAGTTGCTTAGTGCCTCACTTTTGCTGAGGTTGGCTTTGAACTCATGATCCTCCTATCTCAGCCTCCTGAGCTGCTAGTAAATTTTTTTAACAGATTTATTGAGGATCATGGCTTCTTCATGGATGTACTAACAGAAACAAACACCTATTTTAAAGAAAATATCAATAAAATAACATTTTCACAGGTTAACAGTTTTCTGAGAGCACGTTGACTTAATAAGTTGAATGTTCAGCGAGGATGACACATCTGTGATGGTGGCTGTTGTGTTGAATATTTCTGCTCTCCTAAATAATTGATACAAGATAGCAGATAACTGTAACAGAAGAGTTGAAAGACAAAGTTGAGAATATCATTCAGAAAAATAAAAAAAAAAGGCAAATGAAATTAGGACAGAAGAACCAGGAAAGCTAGAAGACCAGTTCAGATAACTCAATATCCACATAAGAGTTCTAAAAAAGAAACAAGGATGTCATCAATGAAATAATTCAAGAACATCTTTCAGAATTGAATAACTTGAACTTCTAAAATGACAGATTCCATCAAATGCCCAAAACTGAATGAAAATGGAACCACACCAACACCGCCTGCTATCATAACATTTCAGAACTGTTTAGTCCGCTTTTTTCCCACTGTGACCAAAAGACCTGACAAGAACAATTTTAGAGGAAAGTCTATTTGGCACTCACAGTTTCACATGTCTCAGTCCATAGATGGCCAGTTCCATTGCTTTGGCCCCAGGGGAGGCAGAACATCAAGGCAGAAGGGGCATGATGGAGGAAAGTGACTCAGGACATGGCTACCAGGATGCAGAGAGAAACTAAGCTCAGCTCACCAGGGACAAAATGTATACTGGAAAGGTACAACTTCCAATGACACCTCTCCCAGTTATACCCTCCCTGCCTTCAGTGACCACCCCGTTAATACATTCAAGTGGATTTGTGTGCTGACTAGATTAAGGCTCTGATAACCCAATTGCTCCACCTCTAAACTTTATTGCATTGTCTAACACATGAGCTTTTGAGGGACACTTTATATCTAAATCATAACAAGAACACTTGGAACAAAGTGCTACTACAGGCCTTCCAAATATCAAGACACAGAATGGCTTCAGACTGAACACCAGGAAGCTAGAAGCTGACAGATGAATTCCTTCAAACTTCTCTGGGAAAATTGTCTTAAGCAAATTCTACAACCAAAGAAATATTGCAAACTTTAGTGGTTCAAAACAATAGCCATTTTCATTATATCTGATAATTTTGAGGGTCAGAAATTCAGGCAGAGCTCAGCTAGCCAGTGCTTCCTGTCTGTATGACATTGACCATTGTTACTCCTTGAGATTCACCTAATGGCCAAGATGAGCTGGAGAATCCAAGATGGCTTCACTCAAATGACTGGTGTCTGGGAAGGGGCAACTAAAAGGTTAAGACCTTACTTTTTTTTTTTTTTAGCAGTTTTAGGTTTATAAAAAAAAAATAGAGCAGAAAGGACAGAGTTTCTACATATCTCTTCACCTCCTCCCCAAACTCCCCTATTATTAATATCTTGTATTACTATGGTACATTTGTTAAAAATTAAGAGTCAATACTGATTCAAATTAGCATTGCATTGAAAAATCTACTGTGCTCCACTAATTTATCTTTCTTCCTCCCACCCAAATCCCTAATCGTTTTACTATCTCCATAGTTTTGCCTTTTCCAAAATGTCATAAATAGACAGTTCCCGACCTACCATGGTTCACCTTGTAATTTTCCTCAACATAATGGTACAAAAATGATATGCATTTAATAGAAAAAAATACTTTGAATTTTGACCTTTTCCCAGCTCGTGATATGTGGTTTGATGCTCTCTTGTGATGCTGAGCAGCAGTAACGAGATGCAGCTCCCAATGAGCCACACAATCACAAGAGGAAGCAACCAATACTCTATCATGTGCTATGTGGCTAAGCTGTGATGATTGATAGGTTAGGTATGTTAAATGCATTTTTTGACTTACAATATTTTCAACTTAAGTGAGTTTTCTGGGACATTCATTGCACATCAAGGAGTATCTGTAGTTGGAATCACATAGTATACAGTATTTTCAGGTTGACTTTATTCAATTTAAATATGCATTTAAAGTTCTTCTACATCTTTTCATTGCTTGACAGCTCATTTCTTTCTATCACTGAATATTCCATTGTATGGATATACTACAGTTTGTTATCTGTTCATCTACCAAAGGACATCTTGGTTGCTTCCAAGGGAGGATCTTCTTATAGCCCCTCTAGTAGGCTAGTCAAACTTCTTATATAGCAGCTCAGAGCTCCATGAGGCAAAAGTTGCCAGGAATTTTAAAAGCCAGAATTGGCAGAGTGCCACTTTGTCATACTCTATTAATTGAAGAAGCCAGCCCAGCCCATCTTCAAATGTAGAGGTGTTGAGGATAATGGGACCATCTTCAATCTGCCACATAAAGTCAGATAGTCAAATTCCAAATTATGATGGTCTTGGAGGCTAATTTCCTTCACCTTTTGGGTAGCTTGGCAAGAAGCTGGTCCATCATATATGAAGCATCACAAAGTTATGGTCTATATAGGAAATCTTTTATTATTGTGGTGGTGGTTGTTATTATCACTGTCATCATCTTTATCATCAGAGTGACTTAGAATACTTCAACCCCTTTTCCTGAATAATATGTGGAGTGCCAAAGAGTGGGGTTCTTGTCTCATAGGTTCATCTGTGTCCTAAGACACCTTCAGATAGGATAAGAGTTCAGGGAACAGGTAAACTGCTACTTCTTCACTTCAAGTTTTTTCCCACCAAATCCCATTAATCCTATCAACATTTATATTACAGTGTAAGCTATATTTCCAGACCCATCTTATACCTTACCATCAAGCAAGTCAAAGAATAAAAGCATTTCCAGATATACAAGTGCTAAAAACAATAAAACTACTTCCCATCCACTTCTCAGAGTTATATAAAAGTTTTCTCCATCCAAAATAAGAAAAGTATAGCCTCCCAGGAAACCAGATGTCTAACAACCCAGGATAGAGAAGGGAACTCACAGACTACCCACTGTGCACCAGCGTAATGACAAGTCCAGACTAAAGCAGACCAACAGGCTCCAGGAGACACTTCCACAAGATGACAAAATTAATAAACAATCTGACATGCAGAGCATACCAAAAGGAATCAATATGCACTGCAAACAACTATAGAAAATTTGAGGGTGAATTAATGATAAAGATGAAAAATCAACTAGAGAGAATTTAAAAAGACCAAAAATTAAGTTTTTAAAGTAAGTTACTTAAAGAGAAAAATCCACCGCCACCCCACACCCCAGTATGAAAAGACTGAGCCAATTAAGATTAAAATTGGTTGTCTCTGGGAATTGGGAAAGAGGTGAAAGTATGAGATTGCTGTTTATCATTGCAAGTTTTAACTACTCAAACTGTTTGGCTCTGTAAGGTTCATCTTTATCCTAATTCACTTTTTTTTTTTTTTAAATTTTTTTGTAGATGGACACAATGTCTTTATTTTATTGCTCTATATGTGGTGCTGAGGATCGAACCCAGGGCCTCACGCATGCGAGGCAAGCACTCTACCGCTGAGCCACAATCCCAGCCCCTATCCTAATTCACTTTTTAATGAGACTTCCTGTGGCCACTCTAATCCTAATCTCCTTTCCCTCCTTTTTTCACAGAATTTATTCCTTTCTAGAATTCTCTATAGTTTTGTTATTTATAATGTTTAGTGCTTTTGATGTGTCTTTTGCTACCAGAATGTCAGCAACACAGAGGCAGGAATCTTTGCCTTTTTCATTTGCCAATATAAAACAATTGCCTACAATAAACGGTACCTGAACCATACAAAATGCTCAACAAACGTTCTCTTAACTTTGATTTTTAAAGGTATGTGCATGGGTAGCTTGGATAACAACAACAAAATGTATCATTCACTTCAAAATTCTATCACAAGCAAAAATCTCATACTGAAAATATTGTTCAGACATCTTGGTCTTCTACTAAGAAACGTTATCATTAGTTTTCTCAGAATTCAAAAAGAATTCTACTACCAGTGCATTCCAAATGCCCAAACATAACACATGCTTATCATTCTGAAGTATTTGAGATAGTTGCCAAGCATTGTAATACAATTATTAAGATTTTCATAATACTTAAAAAAGAGGGTAATTTTACATAAGGTTATGAGATATGAGCTTATCAGAATGAAGAAAAGATACATTTGAAGAGTAATGGAATATTTATAAGTTGAATTATTATTCATTAGTTTATACTTGGTCTTGTTTCAAAAAGAATTTTAGGAAATCTAAAAAAGTATAGACAACATAACATTAAATTACATTTAAATTAAATTAAAAGCTTCGCAAAAGAAATTAGAAAATCAAAGATGAGGCAAAGGAAAGCCAAGAAAATTGCTTAAAATATGTATAATTATAGCCTGATACTCTTGTCAAATTTGTCTCTAGCTCTGTGTTGATTAATATTAGATTCAACTGTAAGTAAAACAGATTCAACATACGGGTGGTATAAATAAAATAGTACATGAATTTATTTTTCTTACACAGAAAAATACAGAGATATGTACTGAAAATATTACACAGAAAAGTACAGAGATATGTACTGAAAATAATGCTCAGACATCTTGGTCTTCTACTAGTAGCTCAACTCCACCTACTCCCCAGGGATCCAGTCTCCTTCCGACTGACCCCTCTGCTTTCCCAACATGGACCTTTCCCCCATAGTCCAAGATGGCAGCATTCCTATTCCAGACTGTAGAAAGAGGTCAAAGAGCAAGAGTTGCCTTCCAACTGTTTACTAAGAAATGTTCCATAAATTGCCACTGGATATTTCTAATTTCATTGCATCATCCAGAATTTGGTGACATGGCTGCTCCTAGCTGCAAGGGAAGCTGGGGAATGCAGTCCTCACTCTTAGCAGGCAGGGGTCCTGCTCAAACCTCTATTACAATGCACAAAGGGGAGAATGGAGCTGGACACAAGAGTCCACCACAGCTTCAGAGCAACCAAAGGAAGAAAGAGAATCTGATCAGGTTCAAAACAAAAGAATTTATAAAGATGAATAATTCCTTGAAAAAAATTATTGCAGCTGTTGGTAAAAATATTAAAAAGGGATGATTCCAGATGTTCATATAAAGGAAGTTTGATGTCTTTAGCAATACTCTTACCATATGAATGGCATTTATTTCATTGCATTGCTTCTCATAGCTCCCAATAAGACATTCACAGTTTAGAAAAAAAATGTCAGTAAAATTTCGATCTTCTGAGTTCATTTTTCACCACATTTTTAAAAATCATGTCAAAAATAAATTTCTTTGCTGGGTGTAGCGGCACACACCTGTAATTCCAGTGGCTCAGGAGAGTGAGGCAGGAGGATTACAAGTTCAAATCCAGCCTCAGCAAAAGCGAGACACTAAGCAACTCCTGAGACCCTGTCTCTAAATAAAATACAAAATAGGGCTGGGATTGTGGCTCAGTGGTCAGGTGCCCCTGAGTTCAATTCCCAGTAACAAAAAAGAACAAGTTTCTTTGAACTTCACCATTAAATGTCCTGACATTAAATACATAAATACATGTATTTGTTTCAGAATTAAAGAAAGATCTATTTACCTTCTTTTACGGAGAAGAAACCACTGCAACCACAGGGACTACCAGAATATTTCAAGAAATGGTATGTAGCTTTCCATATTACCCTTCACAAAGTGCTGTAATGATTGGTCTTACTTTGTAGGTGCTATAAAAGCTGAGAATTAGATGAGGATAAAAATCAACAGTCTCCCTTCCAACACCATCGTCCTTTCTGAGCAAAGTTCCCTGGGCTTGTAGCCATCTACCTACAGCAAAGGAGGTCAAGCACAAGGTGCAGTGGAGGGGAAGACTCAGGGGGCAGTGCAGTCAATTCAACAGCAAAGTTCTAGAAAGGCCAAGGTTTAGGGTATTCAAAGCTCAGCAGGCAAGACCTAAATGAGCATTAGCAAAACAAAGGCTGAGAAAAGTCAAGGTCATTGCAAAAGCTCTATTTTCACCATGGTGCCAAGTCTCCCAAGTCTCTGCTGAGGTTGGAGTTTTAAGTTTTACCGGTGTAGGTTTCCACCTCTCACCTTGGACCTAGAGGTGGTCTACTGCTGCAGGATCTTGATGAAACTCCTGTTTGATAATCCAGAGCCTGACTAATGCAAATGAATTGCCATGTAATGTTTTGTGACACCAGAACACAGAGATGGCAAACAGTGTGTGCATTGCCACTCCATTCTCTGAGCCTGGGAAACACATTTCTAATCAACCTTGGCACTCCTGCCTGCTACACCCAGAGTCTGCCTAAGCAGGTCTCACAACACAGCACGTCTGACAATCATCATCAACAGATTAGACTTGGCACATGAAGTTAAACCTAGTTGCCATCCCTGTGCCATCTCTAATTAACTTAAGATGTGGAGGAATTTTCCAAGCAACATGAGTTTTAACTGAATATGCTACCTACAACTAATGTATTTCCTAGAATAGATATTCTCCTCAGAATAAGTGTTCTACCATTCTAAGAATAACAGGGTTTTTTAAAAACTAATAAATAGTAGCTGCCATTTACTGAGCCCCTACCAAGTGCTGAGAACATTTTATGTACATTTCTGTTAATCCTTTCCATCGCAAACACTGTCAGGCAAGTAGTAGTATATTTCTTCAGTACTAAGACACCATTGATAGTCAGAGCACTAAGGAGTGTTGAAGGAAGAAAAAGGAAGGAAAAATTGCAATGTACACATTGATTGCAGAACTCAATCCAATTATAGAATGTGTTAAAATTTATTTCTAAGAATGGAGGAATTATAAGGATACTCACACTGTTGCCTCTGAGGAAATGCAGACATAGGTCGAGAACCTTGTGCCAGGTCACAAGATAGTAAGTTACAGGGCTGGATCTTCTACCCTGGTTATCTAACTCAACTCAGACACCAACAAAGATAATCAACTACTAGTCTATGACTTGAGATGATCTTTAGAAAGAAGTCAACCTTAACTTCTCTAGCCAATAATTAATGCCAGTTACCATTGAACCTGGCTGTGAATCATTACAGGTATGAGCCCCAGCAGTACTTCCTATTTTCCTTCAGTAAGAAAGTCAAACAAGCCAGGCACGGTGGCACAAGCCTGTAATCCCAGCACTTAGGGAGGCTGAGACAGGAGAATCATAAGTTCAAAGCCAGCCTCAGCAATGGTGAGGTGCTAAGCAACTCAGTGAGACCTTGTCTCTACATAAAACACAAAAATAGGGCTGGGATGTGGCTCAGTGGTTGAGTGCCCCTGAGTTCAATCTCCAGCACCAAAAAAAAAAAAGTCAAACAGCCCCCAGTGCTGTCAAACTCTGTCTTTCAATACAGACTAAAAAACAAAGATGCAAAAGCTGATCTGTTTGGAATATTATGCAGCTCTAGAAATGATGGCTAACAGTCTTTCTATTTTTTATTTGGAAAGATAAAACTTTGCCAAAATAAATATCAGGATATAAAACTAGGTACTATAGTTCAATTTCTGCCACATTAAAAAAAAAAACAGCTGGATCTAAGAAGAAAGATTGATAGAAAATACACCAATATCATTATGTTTGATAAATTATAGGTGACTACTTCTTTTTTCCCCTACTTTTCTTTTTCAAAAAGGTTTCATTTATTTGTAGCAATAACCTTTTTAAACTCCTAGAAATAAATTGAGTCTGGAAATAGTAATGGACTTTCTCAGGGTTACAAGCTGGTAAGTGCAGAACACTGAGACAGAAGATTCTGTGAGAAATGTGAACTGTAGGTTGTTCTCTCTCTCTACATGGCTTTCACGCCTGCATTTTTCTTTCTCAAGACCCAGGCATGTCAGCGTCACTTTCCTACTCATAATAAATGTAGCAACCTTTTGTAATATCGTAAAGACCAGAGTATGATACTCCAAAATGTTCCCTGGACAATTGATAGTGGAAGGTTCTCCTTGTGTAACCTGCCGTCCTGACAACATTCTTTTAAAATTGTGCTGGCTGAAACAGATAGCAACAAGGAAGATGGGAGGAGGGTCTCAGCATGAAAAACATGTCAAAAATGTGATGGATACCTGTGGCTTCTGCCAGACTCCATCTAATGAATAAATGCCAGAGGAGGAGGGGATATTTCTTTCCTTTCCTTTGAATCTGCAACCTTTAGAAATGTATAAAAATGCGCACCTTGTCTAGGATTACTTCTTTGAAGATGCTTCTTGATTTTTTTTCCTAAGAATGTAATTCTAAAAGGATTTTTTTTATTTTTCAGATTCTCATAGTTACTCATTATTTGATGCCCTGGTTTCATTCTCCAGCCTCTCTTCCTATTTTCTGTTGCTTTTCCTTGCTCTGGATTTTCTTTTGATATTATGCAGCATGTAACCTGACTACCCATGCCAAGTTATTTCAATTACTCCCCAAGGTTTTTATTAGATATAGGAAAAGTCAGCTTTCCACATTCTGCATATTTATGGCACTGCACTGATTTTTTAGAACCAGCCAGAGAGAAAGAGGAAAAAGGGAAGAAAGAATTGAATGGAATATTAAAGTGTTTCTTAAAAATTGCATAGTAAGAATTAAAGAAACAGCTCCTATTTTCATCTTGACCTTTATATAAGAGATCTAAAATTTTTCTATAGCTACCTTTATGTATAGAACCATTGCCAGGGATCATAGAGCATTTTAAACTGTAGAATGTAGAAGTCATCTTTAATTCAGGGAATAATTTCCTGGCATGGGGATTAAGAACAATCAGGTTCCTGCCAAGTTATCTTTATGATCAGCAAAGGAGATGGTTGGTAGTGGCTGCTACAGCTTCCAACAGGACAAAATAGCCCAGGGCAGGAGGCGGCCACTGCACTGAAGGAGAAAAGGTTCAAAATGCTATGGAGTTGGCTGGCTCCCCACAGAGCATCTCCTTACCTCCCAGAGATGGAACCTGAGGTTCAGAGAACAGAGAGTAAAGGTTTCCCTCTCCTAATGCCTCATAAAGTCTTCTTTCCTTAAAGTATAAAATAGAACTGGCTTTGAATTTAGGCCCTGGAATGGGTATGTGTCTTGGGTCAATCACTTAATCTCTCTAGGCCAGCTTCTGCATCCATAAAATGAGGATCCTGGTTCAGTAAGCACAGTTTCCAAAGACCACCTGGATCTGATTGTGGGTTGCCAGCTTGAGAGGGCCCTCTTCAACTTGTAGGGTTACACCCAAATTGAGTTAGGGGAATAGGAGGAACATTTGCCTTCTCTTTTGCAAACCCAGTCTTACACTCTGTTAAAGCCAGTTCTCTAAACTATGCCACATGACATTGTAAATGCATCACAAAACCAGGTGCGTGGTAGACCTAGACAGGGCCACCACACACAGCAAGGATGATAAGAGTATATACCTGAACAGCACGGGGCTGCTGTAAGTTGAGTGAGAAGACACAGGGCTTCCTAAATGTCCATCACTGGGGTGCCACTGAAATGATTGTTGCAAGCTCCCTCTTACCACCTGCGCTTTTATTTATTCAGTTGGTTTTTTTTAAATCAGTTATTTTTTCTATATTAATAGTTTTTCAAAGAAACAAAATATAAAGAAGTTTTGAAAAGACATGAATAGTAGGAAGAGCCACAGCTCCCAGCGCTGGAGGGCAGCAGAAGGATATCAAGAGTTGGGCATCCAGGCTACTGGAGAAAATGGCAGGCAGGAAGGTAACCAGGATGAGTGGTGATACCTGATGAACTTGGAGTTTCTTGCAAGAACGGGGGTCTCTCTGAGAGGAAAAGGCTAGGGATAGGAGTGAGAGGTGATGGAAGCTGGTGATGGCAGTTCTGAGACTGATGGGGAAGCTGGGGCAATGGACAGGGAAGGAAGCCCTGGGGAAGGGAATGTGGCTGCAGCCTACAAGGACATTCAGGACTCCACTGGAGGAGCTGAAGGAACCAAAGGGAAGGGTAGGATAAAGGAGGGAAGGAGTAAATGCTGAATCCCTGATGGTGAAGGTGAAGGGACGGAAGAGGCTGGAGGGCAACCTTGGCTGGTTAAACTGGTAGCTCTGGACTGCCCTGGGAACCAAGGGTAGAGGAAAAGCAGATGAGGGTCTTCATATTCTCTCCAGTAAAGATGCTCATCCCTCAGAGACCAGACTGTGAAAGAGGCAGTGCCAGAGAGTATGCAGACCACCTGGGAGGCGGTCAGGGCAAACATGAGCCCTAAAGCATCTCTCATACCTGAGCAGTATGTTCTGCTCTTTGGGAACTGGGCATTAGTCTTGGGCCTCATGCTGGGTGAGGACTCAGTAAATATGAGCTGGTATTCTGCCTTTCCTGTCCTTGCCTGATTTAATGCTCCCTCATCCCCAAACTCTCAGAGCCAACTGCTCCAGCTTGACCCTTTGTTCATGGCTATGTTCTTGCACTTTCTTGAACTTGTGGTTGAGTCATTTGCTTTAAGACTGGCTTCTCAGCTAGACAGGGAACAGGAGCCACATGGGCCCAGCATTTGTATTTCTAACCCCGAGCTCAATGTCTGATGCACATAGTAGGGTCACACACCTTCTTAACCTGAATGCTTCTCAGGGGTTACATTTAAGTCCTGCAGAGAAATAAAATGTTAATAATAATCCTTTGCCAACCTAAATACCCCCGTGCTGGGCAAAACTCACAACTGGCAGGATTATGCTTCATTTAAAATAAAAGAGTAGGGATGACTATGAGATATCCACTTGCCCCTATTAGGATGGTCATTATCAAAAAAAAAAAAAAAAAACAAGTGTTGCTGAGGATATAGAGAAACAAACCCTCATGCTTTGTTGGTGGGAATCTAAAGTGTATCTACTTTAGAAAACAGTATAGTGATTCCTCAAAATATTAAAAATTGAACAAGCATATGATCCAATAGTACTATCTCTGAATATTAATCCAAAAGACTTGAGAAGAGAATCTTAAAGAGATATTTGCACTCTCAGCTCACTGAAGCATGATTCATAATAGTCAAGAGGTGTAAACAACTTAACAGTCCATCAACAAATGAGTGGATAGTGGAAATATGGTATGTAAACAAAATGGAATAGTATTCAGCCTTTTCAAAAGAAGGCAATTCTGCCATATGCAACAACATGGATGAACTGTAAGGTCATAATACTAAGTGAAATAACCCAGTCACAGGACGACTGCATGATTTCACTTTTATAAGGCATCTAAAGTTGTCAAACTTACGTAAGCAAAGAGTAGAAAGGTGGTCACTAGGGTCAGGAGGGGAGGAGAAATGGGGAGTTGCTTTCAATGGGTATGCATTTTCATTATGCAAGATGAACAGGTTCTAGACAACTGCCATGCAAGAACACACCTATGGCTAACAATCCTGTATTGTGCACTTAACAAATCTGTTAAGAGAGTACTTCCCATGTTATGTGTTCTTGCCACAGTAAAATTAAAAATGAGTAGATAAATATAAGACAAAAACATAAAATAAAGGGTAGAGGGAAAACAAATGTTAAAATGGTATTAAGTGTAAAGAATCCATAGGCATATCCTTTCAAAATAGATAAGACTCATCTGTTTTTAAAAACAAACAAATCCCAGTCCTGATCCTCCATCACTGCAACACATGCCTGCAGAACAAGATGCTATGGTGGGTTTATGGTGGTTTTACGAGATGCACAGTCCCTTTTGTTTGCACATGAGACCTCACTAGAATCTTATGCCTTTTTCAGTGACAACCCTCCCCATTTTGTTTTTTTAAGGTTAGCAAAACATTTTTGTAAACATTTGTTTTGGGAGGATTTGTTTCAGAAATTCAAAAGTGTTTCAGGGCATGTTTTTCCCAGGACCAATCTTCCATCCACACAGAGAGAGGTGTCCCCTCTCTGTGCACCCACTTACAAGGAGAGTAGGGGACAGAGGACTAGCTTGAAGTATCTAGAGATGAGGAGTGGAGAATTGCAACACCCTGATGAGGCACGCGTGTTTGCAGCCTCACCCTCCTATCCGTGCCACCCCTCAGCCTTTTGCCGCAAACCCAGTTTGGTCTAGAACCTCTTAGGTTCTTCACCCTCTCCCACCCCAGCATTCCACACTCCAAGAAAAACTTCATCTGGCTTGTTCCCTTCTTCAGACTTCCTTTAAACTATCTGGAGAACGGAGAGAATTGAACAGACCTAGAGAAACTAGGGGTAAGGGGCAAAATGCAAGACAGTCTAGGAAAGTAACAATCAGGTCATGTACAGAAAACAGTGTTGGGAAAACTAAGTGAAAACAGTCGGGAGAAAAACTTGAGCAGGGAAGGATGCAGGGAGAGTTTCTAAGGGGAGTTGAGTAGGAAGGCCCTGGAACAGAATCAGAAAGAAGGAAAGCCAGGAGAGAGGGGATTCTCCTGTGAAGCAGGGAATTGTGTGACCATGACAGCTATGTCGTGAGAACAGCCAGGTACTCCTTTTTAATAGCTGCCTGCACTGTTTTCCCAACACATCACTGCTCTGATCACAAACCACAGGAGACTACTGGCAGACAAGGTTTCCATCAGCATAAATTATACTACCTTATCTGTAAACCACAACACAAGACAGCTCACATTTATCTCTCTCAGAAAAAACAGGGGACAGGCAGGCCCTAAATTCATTAATTCTTTATAGCATCACTAATTCTGCTAATATTTTTGAGCACCATTAACTGCAATAGACACAGAAGATAAAAAGACTTTCGTCTAATGTCCACACATGCATTGATCTCTGTTCAAATCCTGACCTTTGATTGCTTGATTCTATAAACTCTGTGAATCATCTCTTTTTTCTCAATTTCCCTATATGTAAAATAAAGGATTTCAAGTTGATAAGTCTCAACTTTCATCCAAGCTTTATGAATTTGAATTTCTAAATCAGAATGTTTTTAAACTAGCAAGCCAAAGGCTCATACAATGCTTTTTTTGCTTTTAATTTAATTTGTTGCTGTCATTTAAAAATTAATGAGTGTTCCTAAAAATTCAGCTTTCTGTTCCTCTTAAAATATCATGAGCTCTGGCAATACTGGGCCATTCCTGCTTGGCAACAATTGATGGGAGCTGGGAAGTGGGCTTCCCTTTAGGTACAGCATGTGCTATGTCATACCCCTAATTGTTGGGCCCCATGGCCACTTGAATTTTCCACCCTCTCCCAAGTTCAAGTGGCTGGAAGCTACTCAAGTGAAAGCAGGACAAGGACTCCATGGCCCAGCAAGTCAGAAAAATTTCCAAGAGGAAACATAACTCTAGAGAATGGACCAGACCCTGGGAGTTGAGGGTACTGGACATGCCACTCCAAAATATGCCTCTTTGGCATGAGGATTATTTTGAATTAATAGCCATTTGAGAACTAGCAGACCAAAGAAAAGGTCTAAAGCAATGCATAAGTTTTCCTTATGTAAAGGAAATGTACATTCGTTAAGGTCTAACAACTTGTATCAGTGAAGACCTCCATTAGGTGGCGCAAGCCTGCAATCCCAGCACTTAGGGAGGCTGAGACAGGAGAATCGCGAGTTCAAAGCCAGCCTCAGCAATGGCGAGGTGCTAAGCAACTCAGTGAGACCCTGTCTCTACATGAAACACAAAATAGGGCTGAGGGTGTGGCTCAGTGGTCGAGTGCCCCTGAGTTCAATCCCCAGTACCAAAAAAAAAAAAAAAAACCTGCATAACAAGAGTTGCTTACGACTCTTCCCAGTCAACTTCCCATAACTTGCTTCCCCCACCCAAAAACCAATTCCTTTTCCTTCAGCCTATAATGGTACATAAACCCAAGTTCTAACCAGCTCTTTGGCTTTCTCATTGTTAGCTGCTCCATATGTACATACATGTGCGGTACGCATGTTAATAAATATCTGCTTAGCTGGGCACTGTGGCGCATGCCTGCAATCCCAACGACTGGGGAGGCTGAGGAAGGAGGATCAAGAGTTCAGAGCCAGCTTCAGCCACTTAACAAGGCCCTGAGCGAGACCCTGTCTCTAAATAAAATATAAAAAGGACTGGGGATGTGGCACAGTGGTTAAGTGCCCCCGGGTTCAATCCCCGATACAAAAAAATAAATGAATGAATCTGCTTATTTTCTCTTATAAATCTGTCTTTTGATAGTACATTGTACAAGGTCTCAGCTGGAGAACCTGAGCTGAGCTCAGGAAAAGATTTTGTCCCTCCCCTGCAGTGTCCAGCAGAAAGAGAAAAGCTGCCTCTGGAAACCTTCTGACTAAAGCAAGGAGCAGTGCACTCTGCTGCTAGACTTAGAGAAAACTAACAAAGGATTATGCTTCCCCAGTGAGCAAGAGTACTGCCAAAGGAGCTGACCCTGTGCACAGAAACACCACTATGCAGGCCTACTCCACGCCAGAAAAAGAACATGTTGATGTCCTTTCAGGATCTAGACAGTTAATCATATATTTCCAGGAAAATTGCCAGCGACCATGAATGAAGATCCAACTCTCCAGGGCCATCCTTAGCAGGGTGGGTAAATTTAACTAGAGAGATGTGTGTGTATTATTATTATTACTATCACATTTATATAGTTTATATATTTTAGCTAATACTAAGTATCTTCTCTAAGACACTATGGGAAGTACTTTACATACTCTGCCCAAATTTAATACACATAATAACTTCATTTTGCAAATGAGGAAACTGAGTCTCAGGTTAAGTAACTTGCCTACAGTCCACTAGTTCATCAGTAGCAGATCTTCAACTGTACCTGTCTCATGCTGAAGTCCATGGTCCCAACCATGCCATACTGTCCCCCTTTCAGGTTCTGGCCTTAAAAGTCACCATCTTGCTGCCTTGGATAATCAACACCTGTCCTGGGCTTAGCTGAGTGTCAGAACAAGGCACCTTAACCCGATGTTCTATGTCAGTTCTCTTTATCAAAAGTGATCTTGTCCCTTGGAAAAGAATAAGAAAAAGGAAAGAGGCAAGAAAAAGAAATAAAAGAATGAACAGACAAACTGCAAATGAACTGGAAAAAAATATATATATGTATATGTTAAGCCAGGTTAGCTAAATTCAGTTATTTTAAGACATCTCCATGATCTGTACCTGGAACAAAACAAGTTCTGTACCTTTTACAAGCTCACTGAGCTTGTGCCATTGTATTCTTGCCAGAAATTGCATAACCTGAATTTAATCATGAGGACACATAAGACAAACCCAAACTGGGAGACATTTTACACAAAGAATTGAACACTACTGCTCTCAAGTGTCAAGGTCACAAAAGATAAAGACTAAGCAATCAGTCCAGATTAAAAGAGACTAAGAAGTCATAAGCTAAATACAGTATACAATCCTGGATTAGATCCTGGATCATGAGAAAGTGCTCATTAGTGGACAATTAATGAAAATTAAATGAGGTCTATAGATAAGACAGTAATACCAATGTTAATTTCTTTGATTTGGGTCATTGCACCATGATTATTATAGATGTCCACATTTAGGGAATCTGGGTGAAGAGTATGTGCAAATCCTTTATTCCATATTTCCAGACTTTTAGCAAAATGAAAAAAATTTTTTAAAAATTTGAAGAGCCATAGGGGAGCATTGGAGAGGAGCGTAGAAGTCACCTTTGTCAAGCTGAAGTAGGCCTTCAGAAAGTATGTGGTGAGCACAACTACTGGGTTGAGTATTTGGTCTCTAACCAAATACTTGAGAGGTGATGACAGAATTATTTATAACAGAACAACTAGGACATTTCTGTTTGGGGAGCTTTGACACAGTGTGGTCACAGTGACAGAGACAGATTTTAGGAACAATTTTTGAAATGCTTGATCTAAAAAGAAAATGCGTATAGACACACTCAATGCCCACAGGTGTCAAAAGCTGCTATTTCTCATCAGGATCAAATTTATCTTCAAGATTCAGTGTTTAATTACAATAGAAACTTTTAAAAAGAGAAATATCCCAATATGACACATCTCATCTAGAGTGACACAATCCACCCTTTTACTATTTATTATTCCCATCTTTTGTTCTTGCAAGATGTTAGAATTCAAAGAGTCGTCAAATGATGAAGATATTCTGACTCAAGTGGTACTATTTCTTAGAATTTATTCATGCAACCCCTCTGGGTTGGAGCAGGACCCATGACAGTGATTATAATGACGCATATGGACTTCTGATCTCTCTGTTTTGTCATGATGTTCATCTGTGCTTGCACACCTGCTCAGGGAAAATTCAGAAGCAAATATCTTACATTTTAAAAATCATTTTTGTCAATGGCTAGGGTTCTTGAATCCTAAGAGGTTTCCTTTCAATACTCTCTTTTGTTTAGAGCTTCAGATAAAAGATACCAAGAGGAAAGCTATCCACTACTGGTATTGATAACTTAAATGAACTTGGCATTTACATTGGCTCCAAAGCATCCTGCGATGTGCCTTTTGCCTCTGGTCTTCTCTCTCTTCTCCTCCAGTACTGCAATAGGTGCTAGAAATAGAAAGATGAGCAAGACAAAGCCCCTGCCTTCAAGGACATCATAACCAGAAGGGAAAGAGACAACTAAGGAAACAACTGTGGTCCTGTTAAAGTGGCACTAAAGTAAAAGCAGGTCAAGGTCTCTGGAGGGGAAAGGCACTTACTTCTGTCTAGAGAAGTAGAGGAAGACTTCACAGAGAAGTTAAAGCTTGCACAGAGCGCCCTGGAGAAATTAAGTTAAGTGTGAAAAAGTTACAGGGAGATGGTAACTCAGGGCATGGAGGCTCTGAGTGTGAAACATCTTTGGGGAAGAGGGAGAGAAAAATCCAACATAGCTGAAGGATACTTGTGGGGTTGTTTCAAGTGTTGAGACTGGGAGGTAGTTTACAGCCACAATGGGAAGACGTTTATATTCTTTTGAAAATAATGTTTTTGAGAATCATTTATCTAGTTTCTTGTTGAAATTTAGAGTCACACTTCTGAATTTAAAAGCACTTTCAGTAGTAGAAACACCATCAGAAACTGTCACAACAAACAATTATTAAATATCTACTATTCTGAGCCCAAGGTCAGTATATTAGTCTGTTCATTGCAAGCAATCATTCTTAAGAGGAAACAAGGAATTTACATATCTCATGATGGATTTTTTTTCAACTGGATTATACAAATCATTCTCCTGAAAATGCTTTCTAAATTATGAAAATGTAAACAAAATATGCATTATTTTAAAACTAATTCATGTTAAATACTATTAAGTTTATTTTAGGTCAATGTATAACACTATCTTTCCCATGAATTTTTTTGTACTCTTTATAATGTGTTCAGGGCTCCGGTTCCAGGTACAATGGAGTAAACACACTTGCTTTCGCTTGGATCTTTAAGGTCTCTGAAAGGCCCTTGTGTTGAAGGATTGGTCATCAATCTGGGTGCTACTGGAAGGTGGTGGAACCCTCAGAAGGCGGGGCCAAGTAGGAGTTTAGATCATTAAGATCATTTAGATCCTTCAAGGATGCCCATATTGGTACTCCAGCCCTTTCCTCTCTTCCTCTCTTTTATTGGTTCTTGACCAGCAAGAGGTGAACAGTTCTCCTCTGCCATGTGCTCCCACCATAATGTGCTGTGCTGTCACAGGCCCAAAACAATAGGGCCCAGCAACCGCAGACTGAGACCTCTGAAACTGTGAGCCAAAATAAATGCTTCCTCCTTATAATTCCATTACTTTAGTTATTTTGTCACCTGATGGGAAGGTAATGCACAAGCCCCGCTGTCTTTTCCACTGACTGCAACTATAAAACTTGAACAGAATATATAGAAGCTATTGGAGGACTCTGAAAAGTAAACAGCAGACTGGTTGGAGAAGAAAACCAGAATTAGGATTCCCAGCAAACCAGCAGTGAGGTTAGCATTTTGTTATCCTCTGATATCTTCAGCCTGGACTCTAGTAAGACTGAAACCCAAAAGGAGGCAGTGATACAGAAAGAGATCACTTTAGGAAAAACCCCTCTGCTATCACTGTAGACACAGAAAAGAGGTCTCCTGGCAGTGGCAGCAGCAACAGTGCAGACTTGATTGTGCCTAAAATTCTAAAGGGTTGGGGTGGATGTTGCCTCTCTAGCTGGAAGAATTGTGATCACAAGAGAGTGGGGGGAAACTCCACTGCCTTTTTGTCACTTTGTTCTCCCATCACTCAGTTCTACCCTGACTGAATTTGCATAGGGAGCACAACAGTGTGTGAAACTAAAGCCCCAACTTTCCAACCATAGGTTCACAGATAGGACCCCAGGGAACTAGAAAATACCAGAGAGATTATGGAGAGGGAGCATCTTTGGAAGGAACATCATAAAGGGTTTTTTTTAAATGAACTCCTGAACCATACATGCATGAATCTGATCCTAAATAGCATACCAAAGACTCTGAGAACTGAACTTAGGCAACTTCCCAGGTTAGAGTACCTTCTCTGTGGTACACGAATGAGACAATTGACATAACACTGCAGAACTGACATAAAATCACAACCTCACACAAGACTGGTTAGAACTTGCCACCTGAACCTAACTGGGTTGATTGACCAGGAAGGCAAAAATATTCACATTATCTATAATATTTAAACAAGAAAATACATGGGGCAAAAATTGACAGGACAGGAGAAATAGACACAACTGTAATTACAGCTGCAGACATCACCATTCCTCTATTAGTAATCTATAGAACAAAGAAACAAATGATCAATAATGAGGTAAGACTATCAAACACTTGGATCTAATTGACATTTATAGGACACATTACTCAACAAAAACTAAGCACATTCTTTTCAACTGCACATGGAACATTCCCCAAGAATATATGCTGGTCACAAAATAAACTTTAGCAAATTTAAAAATACTGAAATTATACAAACTATGCTTGATCTCTGTAATGGAATTAGATCTCAATTACAGAAAATTATAGAGAGGTTTTAATCATTTAGAAATTAAGCAATATATTTGTAAAAAATTGCAGATCAAAGAGGAAGTCTTAAAACAATTTAGGAATATTTTCAGTTGGATAAAAATGAAAACCAAAATACAACATATCAAAGTTTTTAGGATGCAGCTAAAATTGTGCTTGAAGGGAAATGCATAGCATTAAAATGCTTATATTAAAAAATAAATAAAAGACTTAAATCAATAATCTAAGCTCTTACCTCAAGAAACTAGAAAAAGAAGAACAAAATATATCCATAGCAAGTGGTAGAAAAGAAATAATAAAGGTAAGAATGGAATTGAATTTGAAAACAGAAAGATAATAGAGAAAAATTATGAAACCAAAGCTGATCCTTTGAAAAGATGGACACAATTAATAAACCCCAAGACTAACAACAAAAAAGGAGAAGACAAATTACCAAAATCAGGAATAAAATAAGGGCAATCACTACAGATCCCACAGACATTAAAATGATAGAAAAGGAATCCTGCAACACATAGAGGTCTCATAGCCTATTATAGATGGTTTTGACTAGTAGTGACACTTCCATGGAAGTTTTTTTTTTTAGCAATAATAGACACCATATTGCTTGTCAGTGACATCCTTTTAGGAATGTATAGAAAGCGGAAAAAACTGATTCCTTGGAGAATCTTAAGCAGCCACAGCAAGAGTAAAGGGGAGAGTGAGGAAAGCCTAATCTAAGGTGGCTGGGATGGAAAAGAATGACTCCTATCAATACGGATTTACTAAGAAACAAGCCAGGCACAGTGGCGCACACCTGTAATTCCAGCATCTCTGAAGGCTGAGGCAGGAGGATCATGAGTTCAAAGCCAACCTCAGCAATTTAGCAAGGCCCTAAGCAACTCAGAGAGACCCTGTCTCTAAATAAAATATGAAAAAGGGCTGGGGATGTGACTCAATGCTTAAGTGCCCTTGTGTTCAATCTCTGGCACCAAAAAAGTAGAAACAAGAGTACTTTAGAACCAATTATACGGCAGGGACAAGAGATGATGAAGAGCTAAGGATAATGGCACATTATCTCATTTAGTAGACCAAGTAGGTCATTGTGTTTTATCCCAGACAAGGAACAAGGGAGAAAAAGCTGGGTA
>CM053407.1:84058543-84093366 GCA_028644305.1 Xerus rutilus | reverse complement strand
GCTCTACCACTGAGCCACAATCCCAGCCCCTGAAATTGTCTTTTTGAATGCACGGAATATGAGGTGCTTGTTGGCATGGTCAGCACTGACCCAGCAGTGGAAATGGAAGCTGAAATTCATTTACAAAGAGAGGGCTAACCAAGGCTGAGATCATGGGACAAACTACTTTGCTTGCAATGTGTTATGCCCTATTTAAAAGACACTAAAAGGGCCAGATTTCAGACTTTAAAGGCCCACAGAGATTGTCTTTACCTTAATTGGGGACAGATAAATTCTCCATTGGACCACCTTGACAAATAAATTGAATGCCCCTATTCGAAGGTCAAACTTTTTCCATTTCTCTGACTTATAATTGTAGAGACCAGCGTGCAAGCTCTGTGAGCTCTTCAAATGTCTGACTTGTTTTGCCACATCCCATAATCTAGAAGCTCTTTCTCTCCTGCTCACTTCCTCCAGTTCTCAATATTTTCTCAAATGGCAGCAGCAGGAGAAAACTCAGCAGCTGGGGAGAAGGTTACACACAATAGAGGTTGGGAAGGAGAAAGAAAAAAGTTCCATGAGTCTGGCAAAAGAATAGTAGAACTACTAGGGAAAAAAGGGGCCCGGGTAATTAATCAAAGAGAGTAATAGGGCAATGACAAACTAATGAGATAATCTCATAAAACTGAGACTTCCCAAAGAAAATGGAAGGTGAATGAACTTTGGAGAAAAAAGAATTCTGTGCTCATAGTGTGGCTACCTATCTGAAAAAAATAAGTCACTCGGGTAAAGAATAGGCAATCCCTTGCTCCTTGGGTGGCTATTTGTAATTGTTTCTTTAAATCCACTACAACCAGTTGCCATTGGTCTCCTGTCCTCGTCTGGAGTAGCAAAGGGACATAGGTGATGTTGGAGATGGCATGCCATGACAGGCTTTCATGTGGTTTTCCTCAAGCTCTGGGGGTGCTCTGCACCTCAAATTCCCAGTAGTGCTACAGATAATGAGGAAAATTATTTGTCCAACCGGGTCCTAAAAAATTTTTTTCCCCACTCATGGCTTGAGCTCTCATTAGTTTCCTTTTCTCATTAAGAGAAAAATCAAAGAGTGAAAATTAAACACCTCCTAATTTGTTAGCCTACTGAAAATGGGAAGTGGGGAGTCTTGGGGTGGAATCAAATGAAGGGCCTGGGGACAGGACACCACATCCGCGTGCCCGGACTACATTCCTCCTACCTCTGGAGGACAAGAGAAAGCAATTGACATCCAGAAATACTGTGAGTCTCTACATGTACAATCAGTGTTGCAATATCAGGTACCTTCTTCCAGCGGAGATAATAAGCCCCCCAATTATGCTGGGGTTTTCCTCTTTTCAAGCTTTTGAACTAGCCTTTCAAAATCATTCCCAGCATTCTATTATATGTCCACTCCCATAGATACTACTCCTCGGGTACAGAGGCTGCATCCAATACATCTGTTACTTCCCTATTAAATGACAGGCATGTGGCCAGTGCTCACAAAGGAACAGCTGAGTGAAGGAATGCACGCATGCTGAGATGGACTGGCTACCCTTAATTTATATGACCGTGTGCATTTTTGTGGAGGGAGGGGCACCAGGGATGGAACTCAGGGGCACTCGACCGGGGAGCCACATCCCCAGCCCTATTTTGTGTTTTATTGAGAGACAGGGTCTCACGAGTTGCTTAGTACCTCGCTTTTTGCTGAAGCTGGCTTTGAACTCGCAATCCTCCTGCCTCAGCCTCCCGAGCCGCTGGGATTACAGCTGACTGGGTGCATTTTAAATAATATACTGCCTCACTCCAAAAATGGAATAAAGACTACGGTAGGGTAAATCTTAAAAACAACAACAACAAAAACCCACCAATAAATAAATAAATAAAGCAGTGCTTCCCATTGGAAATATACCCAAAATATTGGAGGCAGAAATTTGAACTGATGTTTACAATAACCAAAAGATGGAAACAACCCAAATGTCTGTCAGTGGATGAATGGATAAAGAAACTATGGTCTATATTGGAATATTATTTGGCCTTAAAAAGTAAAGGAATTCTATGTGCTACAACATGGAGGACATTATGCTAAATGAAATTAAAAGACAAACATTGCATGACCCACCTATATGAAATACTTAGAATAGTTAACTTCGGAGAGACAGAAAATGATATTGATTAGGAGCTATCAGTCATTAAAGGCTAATTACAGAGTTTCAGTTTGGGATGATGGAAAAGTCCTGGAGCTGGATAGCAGTGATGGTTATACAACAATGTGAACGTACTTAACGTGTTAACGTTCCTGATTCAGCCGAGAGAACATTAACATTGCTTATACAACTTGCAACTAATTCTGTGTGACAAAGAGGGCACCACTCAATGGTTACACAGCTTCAAGGGAACATTGGCTGGCATGCCCTTCCTGGCTGTGCACAGCCCTTTTCTCCATGTGGGTCTGTAATTACCCACACCTGCCTCCCAAGCTTCCAAGGCTGGAGGTTATAGAAGAATCTTCCCATAGAAAGAGGCAACTGGATGTTGTTTCTCCAACTCTCACCCACTGATTTGCATACCCACCTGAGGACTACTCAGTTACCTTACCCCCCAGAGACAAAAGGCAATAAACCTATTTGTGTTCACTCTTCCTAGATGAGGAGCAGTGTTCCAAAGGAAACCAGAATTGTGCACTGCAGATAGAAGGTTCTGGTTTGAATTGTGTTTTTCCAAATCAGTAGTTGTGTGACTCTGGGCAAGTCACAAGTGAGCCTCAGTTTCCTCATCTATAAAATAGGAATTGTGTCAGGGGCGGTGGCGCACATCCATAATCCCAGTGGCTCTGGAGGCTGAAGCAACTCAGTGAGACCCCATCTCTAAATAAAATACTAAAAAAGGGCTGTGGATATGGCTCAGTGGTTAAGTGCCCTGGGTTCAATCTCCAGTACCAAAAAAATTAAAAATTTAAAAATAGAAATAATACAATATCTAACTCACACACTTGTTCTGATGTTAAATAAACTAAGCATTTAACACTATGTAGAATAAAATAAATATTCATTAAACATGATTTTCATGTGGGAGATACATTGATGGTCACATGTCATTACAGGTGCTCTGCAATCTGAAACTTGTACTCACCAAACAGCCTGAAGGAACCTTAAGAGTGAGCAGAAATGCTAAGAGGAGTTTAAATGGAGCTCTCCAGGGAGATAGATAGTTCTCAAAGAATCCTTTTCACTGTTCCTGTGATCCTTCAGTTCCTTACTTAATTTGGGGTAGTTTATCTCTTTGATGATAGATATATACCTTTTCCTTAGATCTACTAAAATATTCATTCAGTCACATTTAAGAAATGTCTAGAGACCCATGAATCCAGAGGGCTTTTGGTTATCTTAATATCATATAAAATAAACAGAAAACCCCTGAAGGAGAGTTACAGGATAAAACACTACAGAAATTCACCAGAAGCAAGTTATCTCCAACAGTGTGATGATCTGGCTGACCTTAGATTGTACAATAATGCTTCTACTTCTATAAATTCAGCCAATTAGACTCTCATACTTGATTTGATAATGTTAAATTGAACTCACTAACAATTATTATTTTCTTAATTTTAATCATTCAGGTGCATCTTCTCAAAACCTGGAGGAATTTATAGAAAGGTAAGTGGAAAATGGATCTAAGAAATTGCTTTTGGTTTCTCATTTTGAAAAAGGAATGAAAACTCTCTGTTGTTACCTGATAATCATTTCTACTGAGCATCGATAACTCATTAGTCATTATCCAAATGCAAGTATATCACTTCTCGGACCAGTGAGCATAGGAAGTAATTAATTTATGTAGGGTTCTCAAAGAAGGAGCATGAAAATGCATACAAACTGGGAAAAACTTAGGTCTGCCAGAAGTAACTTAAAGACAAAGAGATTATGTCATATGTTTGCTTTATGAATAAGAAAATATTTTTGTGTCCATTTTAGGTTTAAAATTCAGAAGTCAGGCCCTAAATTGAAGGCTTAGGAAGCTTTGCCCTTTTGAAGTTGACTATAGGACCACAACTGTTAGGATGTCCTTGAGCCTGGCCATGAGTCACCATGTGACTCATGTGCTTATTAATGACAGAGGGCTGTGAAAGATGCTAAGAAGATGGTGGTGTGCCTATATATCTGGGATTTCAATGCACTCTTTTCAATTTTATACATTGATGTGGTATTTCCCTAGTGGAGAAGTAGGCTAGAGATGGTAGAGAAGAAGGAAAATGGGAACAGTGACTGGCCATATTGGAATGGAAGAGAAAGAGAGGAAAGCTTTACCAGGAGAGCAGTCATACAAAGATTTCCCCCCAGACCCAGCCTGTCTCTGGTTGCAAACCTGGATTTCCAAGTGTCTGACACTCAGATTCTATCTACGGCTTCTCAGCTTGTCTAGGAACCAACTGTTGGACCATCCAGCTATCGTCATATATGCCATGATTGGAAATGATGTCTGCAATGGGTGAGTTATTGAGAAAGAAGACTTTTCAAAAGTTTTTGGGTCTCCTCCTCCCAACCGCATTCAATGCCAACTCCACTCCATTATAGTGGCTTGCTATTAATGAATTTCTCTATCTTAGAAGCAAGTCCTAGATATGTAAAATCAATAGAAACAAGTTGTGAAGCTGAAAGCCACTTTTGAAAGTACTGCAACTGATCCATTAATTCACAATTCTGAGGTTACAACAAATTGGTATGTCAGGATCAATTGTGAGTTATATCACAAAAAATATGATACTCCTAAACAAGAATCCAAGATTGAAAACAGATAACTTTTTAAATAAAATGAAGCATAGTTACCCCATAAAAACACCTGTGTCGCTCATATTCTGATTACTTCCTTATGTGGAAGACACAACGTAGACTTATAGCATTTGCAAAGAAGGTGCATATAACTCATAGCCAATCCTATTTATGGGTCAACCTATGACCCGTAGTAAAAAAAAAAAAGTAGTTTTGCTAAAATGCTAATATCAGTAATGATTTCAAAATGTTAAATGACTTACTTCTCCCTCAACATTTGGAGAGGTTTATCAAAATAGGCATATTCCTCTAAGAACATGCTGCATGTGTGAATGCCATCTGGCCTGTGATTGTGGCCAAAACATAAATAAAAGGTGAGATAGGATCTAGAGCAACTCCCCAGTGGCCACCCACCCACTATTTTAGTTAGACCAACAGAGGTTCCATGAGGCACTGGAGGTCACACAGATTGATTAATGGCAGAGCAGGAAGTGGGCCATCTTGCTCACTTCCTACCCTTTGCTTGTCCTATTTCACTCACCAAGTTCCCAAGCTGTGCTAAAAACCATCTTCAGTAATATTAAAGTATATTTTCTTTCACAGATGCCTCTGGAAAACCCTGATGGTGAGGGAGGTGTAGACATAATCAATGAAATGAGTTCAGAGCAGTAGAAACCACTTTATGATCCAGAGATGGTGGGCCAGCCCCACCCTCACCCCAAGTTTATTTGCTCTTTTTCCCAGAACCTCAAGTCATCCAAGGTCCTTACCTGTATGGTGAGTCATCTGAGGCTTTCCAGTATATAGCAAAGGTTACTAAGGTCAGCCATGAGCCAAGAGCTATGCCACTCTATGTCATTTCATCCCTATAGCAGCCCTAAGAGGCAGGTAGAACTGCCTACATTTCACAGATAAGGAAACTGAGATTCACAGAATTAAGGAACTTGCTTTTACTGCTATTGAGTAGCAAGGCTGAAGCCAAGTCAGGCTCCCTGATGATATACTCTGTGCTTTTTCTATTGTCCACGTTGAACTTCATTGCTTCCTTTTACCCCATTTTTTAAAGTATTTGTGGAGCACCCACCATATGCTAAGCACTGGGACAAGTTCTGAATTCAATGGGAAGGTTGTCACAGCTGAACTCAATCAGCTTACAGAAAAAGAAGCACTGAGCTGCAACCCCATCACAAAAGAGAACAAACCCATGAACCCTGTCCCTCCAGTCCCCATCTAAATTCACCCAGGGAGAAACAGAGAGCAAGTGGGTTATACTGAGTAAAAAGCACCTGCAGAAAGAGGCTTTGACTCCAAAGGCCAAGATTTCAGAAACTGTACTTTTCCAGAGCAACCTGCTTACCCAGGGGACCCCCAAACCTGGACCTGCTTTCTCTTTTCCAAAGAGACAAAGAGCAGGAAGACATCAGCCAGAGACCTGTGCCAGCCTCTCCCCTGACTGGGATCTGGGCAGAGAAGCAGCAAGCATTTGGGTGAAAGAACAGAGTTGGCAGTATGAGATGTCCCTGCAGTGCCCACTTTGTGATGTCCTATGGAGGGGTTAGAAAAATAAAGACAGATGGCAACATACCTCCCCATCTGCCAGAATGTCAAGGTGGAATAGATATCCCAAAATGAGCAAAGAGATTTCATTTAAAGCCTAAGCAAGCCAGGAGTTGCATAATAATTCTGTCCTAGAACAAGTTCTAGGATATTTGCTTGATGTCTTTCATTTCTTTTTCTTTTATGATGATGCCGATTTTTACTGAAATAATTCATCTATGTACTTCTTTCACAATTCTCTAAATGCATGTAGTTGCTCAGTAAATATGAGCTAAATGAATGAAGGTCATGATTGCAGGGTAGCTATTAGTGTCAGAAATTCAAACAGAAAGTGATATGAACATACTTAACTTTCTCATTGTAACAATATTCAATTTTACCTATGCTAACGCAGTTTCCTTAGGCTTTCCCTATCATTGCCTTTGAAAGCTATTTAATGTGAGTAATACAGGAGAACAATTCCCAGAAACAGCAAACGGGGGAGAACTACAGCAGTAGCACATTTGGGTAGTGAAGGCACAGGTGGGAAAATGGAAATGGACTTACAGTCTCAAATCACAAACACCAGTGACAGCCCTTCCCCAGCATCTTAACAAGACATCTCTGGAAAGAACATTGGAATTGCTGGCAACAAGACAGAACTATATAAGCATCTAACACAAGTCACACAGATGGACATGGTTCCATTTTTTTCAATGGGCGTTGAAATTATAAATGGTATATTTTTTTCTTTTTTTATATTTGTTCTAATTAGTTATACATGACAGTGGAATGCATTTTGACACATCATACATAGATGAAATATAACTTCTCATTCTTCTGGTTGTACATGATGTAGAGTTACATGGGTCTTGTAATCATATATGTCCATAGGGTAATAATGTCCAATTCATTCTGCTATCATTTCTACTCCTAGGCCCCCTTCCCTCCCTTTACTCCTCTCTATCTAATCCAAAGTATCTCTATTCTTTCCTACCCTCCCCCTTTTGTGAATTAGCATCTGCATATCAGAGAAAACATTCAGCCTTTGGTTCTTTGGGATTGGCTTATTTTGCTTAGCATAATATTCTCCAGCTCCATCCATTTACCAGCAAATGCCATAATTCCATTCTTCTTTAAGGCTGAGTAATATGCCATTATGTATATATAACACATTTTCTTCATCCATTCATCTGTTGAAGGACACCTAGGTGGGTTCCATAGTTTAGCTTTTGTGAATTGAGCTGCTATAAATATTGATGTGGCTGCATCACTGTAGTATGCTGATTTTAAGTCCTTTGGATATAACCAAGGAGTGAGATAACAGAGTCAAATGGTGATTCCATTCCAAGTGTTCTGAGGAATCTCCATACTGCTTTCCATAATGTTTGCACCAATTTGCAGTCCCACCAGCAATGTATGAGTACATAAATGGGACATTTTGCATCCAATGGAGAGAGCCAAGAGACCCATGCAGATTGTGCTCCCCATCTCCAGCCATTATTTTTCTGCAATGCTAATGCTTCAGGTTACACCCACTACAGGTGATGGGCAGTGAGGGAAAGGAGGCAGCCAAGGAACTGACAGGTCACAGGCCCCACTGGGTAAACCATGTTGTCCATTCAAATGGTAGTAAGACCAGCAGGGAAGAGAATGGACAGGACTCCTGCTGCTCAGAGGAATGCTCTCAGAGTCAGAGGCATGGCTGATGAGGGGAATGATTAAGAAACTTCCCAACCAGCCAGCCTTCTCCAGGAAGTGCCTACTCTTAAGGAATTTTTTCATTTATCTCCATGCAGGAGGGGAGTGTGAGCCAAGGAGTCCCCACTTCATTCCCAGTCTATGTCCTAATGCCTCCTTGAGGGAGTTGGGGGCTGGCGGGAGCCTGATGATGTGATTGCAGCTGGCTGGTGTGAAGGAAAGTACCCAACTCTTAGGGGGATGATGCAAAAGCATGTGCACCACCTGTGTCTGAGGTCTGCGCACTTGATCACTACAGGTGGCAAGGCATCGGCTCTGCTCCGGGAGGCTGGCTTTCTGCAGAAACTGTGTGCCTTCTTCCTCAAGAGGGGGAAACCTCTCTCTGGCATCAGCCAGGTGAAATCTAGCTGGCATACCTGCCAGCATAATGAAATGATTGTGGCCAGCCCTTCACCCAAGTAAACAGGTTTATTTTGCATGAACAGGCACAATTCATTAGGACAAGGACAGGCTTCTGAGCCACCCCAAGAGGTGAGACTATTTAGCTGTTCCCAGTGTGGCCATGTGTTCCTGACATGTGCCAGAGTATATATCTATCAGTGGGCATCAACTTCTGTGTCACTGCTGTCCCAAGTGTAACCATGGCGTTTCTGGACTGGTGTTCGCATTTCTCCTCTGTAGCTGTGCATTCCCACTCTCTCACCCTTCTTCTGAGTGTCTGAATGAAGCTCTTCAGTGTGTGGGGAGAAGTGCCCAGGCACTGGGGTTGAGAGCAAAATCCAGGTGGCCCTGACATGGCACCACACATACCTCAGTTGAAAAGTATTAGGCATCATAGCCGTGTTCGGTGGCGCAAGCCTATAATCCCAGCACTTAGGGAGGCTGAGACAGGAGAATCGTGAGTTCAAAGCCAGCCTCAGCAACGGTGAGGCGCTAAGCAACTCAATGAGGCCCTGTCTCTACATAAAACACAAAATAGGGCTGGGGATGTGGCTCAGTGGTCGAGTGCCCCTGAGTTCAATCCCCAGTACCCCCCAAAAAAAAAGAAAAGAAAAGAAAAGTATTAGGCATCTTCCACTAAGCCTATTAAGCCTTCAGCAGACATGCGAGACCTATGAGATTTTTCCCAAACCACTGGCACTCTTTGCTCCCCAGAATGCCAGTACTAACTCTACCCCACCCAAAATCTCCAGGAGAATAAGAGTAGACAAATCAAAAAGCACTGTAATTTTTTTTTTTTTTTTAAGTACCAGGGATTGAACTCGGGGACACTCAACCACTGAGCCACATCCCCAGCCCTATTTTGTATTTTATTTAGAGATAAGGTCTCACTGAGTTGCTTAGAGCCTCACTAAATTGCTGGGGCTGGTTTTGAACTTGTGATTCTCCTAACTCCGCCTCCCGAGCTGCTGGGATTATAGGCGTGCACCACTTCACCTGGCGGCACTGTGAATTTTTCAGAGATAGAAACCAGAAGCACTTTTTATGCATATGGCATGGGTGACCTGAATTAAGAATTGGTTGATGTTTGCCATGCACGGCAAAGGATTTAACTGACAGTGCACACAGTAAATTACACAACTCTAGATGATGGAACAAAGATAGCTGGAGAATGCTTCATTTGCAATACCAGGACTTCCATTTTGATTTCACTTAGCAATTAGCCATTTTGATTATGTTTGTTTAATTTAGGGGGTGCCCTTTCATAAGTGGTACAAATTAGCTTGGATTCTTTATGTATCAACAAGGCTGTGTCTCTAATCAAAAAAATAATCATCAAATAGGGAGTTTGGGAGACTTTGCTCCATCTTAACTCATCCTACCTTTATGTGGTTGGAAAGTTCAGTGTAATTGCTTTGCGTCAAAGTGTTTTTGTGTCAGCAGAACCAAAAGAGAGAGAGAGTGGCAAGGCAAAGTTAATAGGCAGTGTGTGCACCGCACCAATGACACAAGACAGGTATAGACACCCGACTCGTTTCTCATTTCGGCCCTGCCGTTGCACCCCAGATACCCAGTGAATACAAAATCTGGTTATTCTGGGTGGGTTTTCTCCATCCAAATAAACCCACAAGGCAGCCCACATCCCCTTTGTAAGCAAAAGTCTTTCTAACACTGCTTCTGTATATATGTGAATCAAGCCAAAGCCCCTGCCTTGTGCCTCCAGGAGGTAAGCAACCTACTTTCAAATCCTTGTGGTTGCTTGTTACAGTGGCTGGGGAGATTTTTATTCCAAAAGTAGTATAAGCTTTTTTTATAGCAATGAAAAGCATGGATTTAGCATTCATTTCTACATGCTGAGGTTTTGTAAAATCAAACAAGTTTCTTTCTTTCCTTAGGAAAGTTCAGGAAACCCATTACATTGTGTGGAAGTGCATATGCCAGCCACAGCTAGCACCCTACTATCTAAATGAGGCTATAGATCTGCTCCTTGTAGTTTACTTCTGATTACCACCTTGGTCTTAAGTGTTTTGATCTTAGGCCTATCCTTCTTATGACTACTTCAGCACTTTCTTTTTCTATTTTACTTTTTATGAAATAAGAAGAGAAAAATATAATTTGAAAATTTGAATATCCTCTATACAGCACAGCACCACCACTACTATATAAAGACAGTAATATAAAATGAATGGTTGGCAAACATAGTTGCAGGGGTATAGCATCCAATAGTAGCTTAACAAGACATGCACTAAAGTTCAAATTCAGTGTAGAAACCAAAAGAATAAAAAAGAAGATATAACATGAAGCCAAGCACACACCCATAATCCCATCTGCTAGGGAGGCTGAGGCAGGAGGATTGCAAGTTCAAAGGCAGCCTCAGCAACTTAGCAAGGCCCTAAGCAATTAAGCAAGACCCTGTCTCTAAATAAAATGTAAACAAGAGCTGTGGATGTGGCTCAGTGTTTAGTGCCCCTGGGTTCAATCTCTAGTATCAAAAAGAAAAAGAAAAAAAATACAATGTGGATGCATAATACAATTTCGTTTCTCAGTGATATTCTGTTTTCCTAATTGTGATATATGTGTGCCAAGTTTTCAAGACCAAGTTTCAGAACTTGAAGTCTCAAACAAATCATAAGCAATACCAGACCCCTTTGGTTTCATTAACCAGTATAAGTCAGGATAGGTGAGTCTATCCTGTGCCTAAACATCCCCTAAAATCTTAGTAACAGAAAGCAAACATCCCCTAAGATCTTAGTAACAGAAAGCAACATTTACTTCACCCCTGCACATGTCCATCACGTATCATAGTGGAACTCTGCTCCAGGACTCAGATTGGTAAAGTAGCTATCTAGAATATTGCCCATAACTATGGCAAAGAAAAAGACCATTCTAGAGGCCCTCACACCACCAAACTGTTCACGACTCATTGGCCAGAACCAATCACATGATATACCTCACTCACAGGGAGTCAGGAATACAATTTGAATGTGTGCCAATAAGATGGGAAGCCAGGAATATTTTGAAAAATAGAAATAGAACCAATAACTACCACATTGTATGTGTGTGTGTTATCTTGTATTTGCATGCATTGCTCCTTAAGATCAACTAAGACATTTCCTGTTTCTTCCATCAACAGGAAGACTGACCCAGTTCCAAAAATGACCACTCCTGAGAAGTTGTACTCCAATGTCATGAAGACTCTGAAGTATCTAAATTCCCACCTGCCCAATGGCAGCCATGTTATTTTATATGGCTTGCCAAATGGCACATTTCTCTGGGATAATTTGCACAACAGATATCATCCTCTCGGTATTGGTTTGCAAATACTTTTTACTCTTTAACAAGGTCAATGTATATATTGTTCAATGTACATATGATTAAAACCTTACAGGAAGATGCCTAAAATGCTAGTACAGAACAAGAGTTGGAACTGATGAAGGAGATGAACCCTTCTGTGCAGTATCTGACAGTCACTATCCAACAGTGGACAGAGTTAGATCCAAAGCCAACAAGGACAGAAACAGTTTATGAAGAATTATGAAAAATTGAAAGATAACAGTTTAAATCAGTAAACTCCCTTGACAGAGGCAAAATATAGGATGAACTGAAGAAGTTCAAACAGGAGACAGAAAGCCCTGAGTCAGAGAGGGATTTTTCCAAACTTCAGTTTAAGTGCCTTCAGCTAGCTAGTTTTCTAGAACTCTATAGAACACAGACCTTTGGGCTGCTAACTCCCTATATCTACATCTCTCTTGTGGGTTCTGAAAGACTTTAAAGTCCCTAGAAATTTCTAATGCAGCTTTACCACTCCACATACTGTAAAAACAATATAAAAGTGATAATCATTCACATTAGGAAGAGCTGACATGCTGATCCTTAAAACAACCTTGTGAAGTGATGTTTTCATGAACTAATTCCATTTTATAGATGAACCAGATAAGGCTCAGGGAGGTTAGGTAGCTGACAAAATGTTGCATAGTGCCGTGTATACTAAGCTGGGTGTAGCAGGATTCTGCTTTCTGTATTTCAGGGGAGAATGTCCTTTCATTATTAACAGTTTAGTAAGTGCTCCTTATGTGTCAAAGCATAGTTCTTGGTACTAGACAACCAGCGATGTACACAATAGTTCTAAATTCCTGCCTATATAAAGCCTATATTCCAGAGGGAAAAAGACTCCAAAAGCATGTTAAAGAGTGATAAGCACCACAGGAGGAAAATTAAACAGGGAAGAGGGCTGGGGAGTGGTGGCCTCAGCCCTCTCTGATGAGCATCGACAAGGACTGGGTTCCTTCCCCTCCACCCCATATTTGACAGCAGCACCTGGGTCCAGCAATAGTGAAAAAGGGGCTGCTCTTCCCCACATTACCATTCCTGCCCTCAAGACCAACCCAACCTAAATTGTGCTGGAGATCTAAGCACTTTTTTATGAGTCAGGGAAACAACTGAAAAGAGAAACCCTGCACCGCATTCCTTGGTGGTTTCCTGAGACAGCCGGGTAGAGACAAAGATTTCACACGTGAAGCCATCAAGAGCTTGACCTTGTGTATATATGATTTTGAGTCATTTCCATCCTCCCTGGTCCTCCCACAGTCCCTGGTTAAACCAACCTCCCCACCTCCTCCCTCAGGAAATTCCACCTCTGCCCATATGAGAAAAGAGTAGGTATCCCTTAGCCAGCTCTCAAAGGGCTCTAGACTTCACTGGGAGGAAATGGTACCTCTTTACATTCTGACTTCCCATCACTGAGGATGAAATCACTTTCCTCTTGACATCCTGAAGTGCATCACACATGCTATTATCCAATCAGAACACTCTCCCACTTTGCCCAAGGAAAGCGTAGTCTTCCTGTTCACACAACTTTCACCTCGCCCCTTAGAAACAACAGTGTGAACACACCCAGGAGAACTTTGCTCCACTCCAGGATGCCTTGAAGGCTTAAAGGACAATCACACAGGCTAAGAATGTCTCTGAGCTAACAGATATAAAAATGGCAGTCTCTCCAGCAGATTCCATTCATGCTAAGAACTGCTTGGAGAAGGGAAGTTAAGGAGCAGGGGAAGTGTGCTCCCAATTTACCTCATCACACCAGGAGGGAATTGACTGGGTTTTCTGATTTCAAATCCCATTCTCTTTCCATAAACTTCTTGTCAGATTACCTCCACACATTCTTCCAGATATGCCATATGATTCACTGTATGATTAACTCAATTTAAAAACAGTAGATAATAACGACTCCCTGCAATTTGGAAAGAAGTGATGGAAGGAAGAATGATTGGGAGACTCATCATTCACCGTTGTGAATTCTCTAAGCCAGAGGTTCTCAACCAGGGACAGTCCACCCATCCCCACCTGTTGTCACAATGGAAGATTGAAGGAAGAGTCCTATTAGCATCTAAGAAGTAGACTTTAGGGATGTTGCTGAACATCCTGCAATATGCAAAACAGCCCCCCCCAACCAAGAATGTCAGTAGCGGGCTGGAGTTGTGGCTCAGTGGTAGAGCACTTGCCTAGCATGTGTGAGGCATTGGGTTTGATTCTCAGCACCACATATAAATAAAAGAATAAAATAAAGGTCCATCAACATCTAAAAATATATATATAAAGCCAGACACAGTGGCGCATGCCTGTAATCCCAGCACTTTGGGAGGCTCAGACAGGAGAATTGCAGGTTCAAAGCCAGCCTCAGCAACGTTGAGATGCTAAGCAACTCAGTGAGTTGCCTCTAAATAAAACACAAAATGGGGCTGGAGATGTTGCTCAGTGGTCAAGTGCCCCTGAATTCAATCCTCAGTCAGTACCAAAAAACAAACAAACAAAAAAAAGAATGTCAGTATCACCCAGAGTGAGAAATTTTAGCTTCTTTTTGGCCACTAATGGTGCAGTGGCATTTCACAACACAAAAGAGGAATAGGGAAAAGTTGGAACAAGTGTTTTCTATATAAACCCTAGTTTTTTGAAAAAAAAAAATCCAATTAGGAAAAAGGCTGAAACCATCTAAAATTTGTTTAATATGTTTAAGTAATTATCCACATCCCAAATTATCCCTGCTGCCTGGTTGCCATGGGAAATAAGTTATAAATTTCCTGGAGAAGCACCAGGGTCCTTCCTAGAAAGATTGGGGAGGTAGGTGAGATTCTTGCAGCCTCCCCAGTCTTCCTTCAGCAGAGCTCACAAATCACATAAGATGAGAGGCTGGAAGGAGGGACTGTGGCCCAGCTAGTCCCACTCCAAACTCAACCTCTGCATCTCTATTCCCACTGGACATAAGCCAGCCATGAAGCAGGGTTAAAGCTGAACCAGCTTCTAGGTTTGGTCACTCTCCAGATTAGAGCATATCTCATCCTAATCAATAGCCAAACACTGGAGTCTGACTCCTGGGGCACTGTGCCAAGACATGCACACAGCAAAAATCAATGGCTGGGAGTGAGGTTCTGTTCATTTCTATATCTGAGCCTAGAAGCATGATGAGGGGTCTCTAGACTTGACCTTAACCACCTCTTAGGGATTAAGAGAGTTTAGACAGAAGAGAGGTAGGGAGGGAACCCCTGGTCAATGATACATTTTCTCTTTCCTCCTTGTACCCTGGATAGGTCAGGCAGTACACAGCCTGAGCTTTCTGCAAAGGTTAAATGCCACAGCATCGAGTAGCAGGGGTGGAGGCTCAGAACAAGAAAGGTTCCCATCTCCCTCCTGCCAGTCAACAACTAGCTGCCAGGAGCTGGGACAACCCCACAGTCTCCACCAGTAATTGAAATTCCTGGTGAGAGTCCATTGTCTTTGTGAGGAGTTGCTCGACAGAAAGTGACCTATTAGGAGTTTGCTTGCATAGAACTTTTGAGAAAAGTCAAGCTTGACCAGTCATAAGTCCTCTCAGCCATGGTATAAGAGGAAGCTAATCATTCTAAAAATATGTATTTCAGATTTAATAATTACTTAAATATAGTAAACAAATGTCTAAAATACATATTTCTAAACGACAAAAAGATGACATAAGATGGAGTCCTTGTCCTCAAATGAGTGAGAAAAGACAGCTCCACTGAGGAGAGAGCATATTGATCCCAACAGCGACAAGGACCAGTACCAAGGACAGCAGTGCAAGCCATCAGCATTCTAGGAGTTGTCCAGAAGGCTAGAGTGTGGCTAAGTCAGGGCTGCTGCTTATCAAGAAGTCTACATGTGAGCCTTCCCTGAAAAGCCTCTGCCACAAATCTGCAAGTCAATCTTGCCCCCATTATTCTTCAACTCAAAACCAACGTCCTTTAAAATATCTGTAATTTATATTATCTTACAAGCTTTCTCTGAGTCTGAATTAATGTAGTTTAAATACATTTAGATGGTATTTCATGGAGGTATGATTGATTTTTGTTAGTACTAAGCTTTGATACTACCTAAAATTTTAATTATGTTCCCAGCGTTAAATGACTATCAAAGACTCTGTCCTCAAGAACATACAAATTACTGAGACATGAACTGCTCCTTCTAGCCAGCTGGAATAGAACACATCTTTTCATCTTCAGAGAGAACATATGGCAGCTATTGGGCCAGTTCACAGCTCCCTACCACATGCATGTGCACACGTGCGCACGCGCACACACACACACACACACACACACACACATATGCACACTGTAGTTCTTCAACCCCTGATAATTCCTGGACAGTGTGACAGTCCCTATAACCCTGCCCCTGCTCCTGAGTATTCTTTCTTAACTGGTTTGACTGTCTGATCAAGGAGTCACAGACAGATCCTCTTTTCACGTGCAACATATAGGTAGGATCCATCTTTATACCAAGGTTCCTCAACATGCAAAAATTACATTAAAGCAATAGGGATAAAGGTAATGCCCCAAAAGAAAGAGTGAATGACCAACTGACAATGCCAGTAAAGGGAGAAAGTATAAGTGTCATTTTCCTTCTTCCCTTCCTTTAAGTCATCAGCCCATCACAAGCACCCCCAACCAAGCTTCCACGTGGCCGGCCCAGAGTCACCCTCCCCTGTAACAGGCAGCACCATCAGAAAGAAAGGAAAGCAACTCATTGACATTTCCATTATCTTCTATTATTCCTAGTGCACCTGCAGCCCTAACTACTTGCACTAAGGATGATCCCTTTGTCAACCAGGTTCAATTGGAGCCAGTGCCAAAACAGTGGGGAGACAGAAGGGAACAGGAGAGGGACTTCATTAGTCTCAGACAGAGGATATATATCATGGTCTCATCTCAAGGTACCTGGGACCTTGGGATACAGGAGTACGACCACAGGGACAGGTGAGTAAGGCAGGATGGAGCCAGGCTGTGACCAGGCTTGACCCCCAAGGAGCATCCAATGGTTAGATCTCCAGTGTCCACAGAACAAGACAAACTCCAGTCTTTCTGAATGTCAAAGCAATCCAGGCTTGAAGGAGCAGGTGGGGAGGGTCCAAGAGCATTACTTATGGTCAGGCATAAGATGCCACCTCCTTTCAGTGTGGAGACAGCTCAGCCACTGAGCAGAGTAAAGAGATGCAGGCCATCCCTTAGAGCCAGGGAATACATCAGGACCCAGCAAGGTGTCAGAGCCTCAGCAAAGCCACATAAGTTTCATTAGGAGGCCCCAGTCCCAAGATGGCAGCAGGTACTGAAGCAAAGCCCAGTCAGAAACAAGGTGGGAAAGCTGCTACTCAGAGGCAGTCACCCCAGGGAAAAGAGCCAACTCACTGAGGCACGCAAAGGACCAGAGTGGGGAGTGGAAGCTGCAGGCCTCAGTCACTGCAGCTGAGCTGCACTAGGCTGAGACAGGCCAGGACACAGAGGAAGGAGCAAATTGCAAACAGCCAAAAGATGCGAGGGAAAGGAAAGGGAAAAGAAGCCTCAGTGGATGGAAGCGGGGACTTGGGGAAAGATGGGAGCTCAGGGCTCCATGTTGGGCCAATGTGATGAAGCCAGTGGCTTGGGATTCATCTAAAATGTGAAGATGCAGAAGCCTGTGCTGAAGAGAAAACTGGAGGGTCACTGTGACTTTAATGGCAGTAATAAGTCTATGGCTTTCTGGTCCTCAGATTCACTCACCCACACGGAGAGAGAATATATTTTTCCTCTATGACAAGCAAATTGAATTTATCTTTCAGTCTAACTCATCCGAGGTATAAGTGAAAAATAAGGCTGTGTTCCATCACCTTCAATCTTTCTCTTCACACAGAGATAGGTCCTATTATCTTCTTTGGTTTTTTTCAAGAGTGTGAGAAGTGTTAATGGATACAGCATCAGTCATTCACCCTAGAGAACTGCAGGGGCGAGGATTTTATGTGTCTACCATACCATGAGAGTTGATTGCCTGTGGGGGTGGATAAGCTGGAAGGAGGGAGAGAAGGGAGTGTTGGAAGAGAAATAATCCCCCCAGATTCTGGGTCTATGGCTGATGTTCAGAAAGTTCTGGATGGGCTCCATATGGCACTTTTCCCTTTGTTCTTATATACCTCTTTAGCCTGAACCCAAAGATAAGCATAAGGCATATGTACTAATTAGAGCTCAAATTAGATACCTCCTGGGAAAACCTCAACCCAGTGCCATGATGAGAGACAGTATGTGCTGGCCTCCCCCATTCCACCCATATTGGGAGGGCTTCAGTTCGTCTTCAGGGTCAGAGCTTCAGATACTCAGAAGTTTCTGCCAGACATCTCTGCTTTGTTTCTCTTTTGGATAGTGGTATGTCCTCTATGTTGCTGTAGATTTAAGCATTCTATTGCCTAAATATGTGTAAAATGTGCTGATAAACCAGACTGCTACTTAAAAAAATAAAGAATGTTCTGCCAGGTCTTTAGCTTGGGACATTTGGATCAAACCTGAGTATTTCACAAACTTGCAAAGGAGGATTTAGTCAGCTACCACCTGCAATGCTCCCTGTGCCCCACAGGAACTTGGCCTTTCATACCATTGCCAGGAGAAAGCTTCTGCTCAGCAGAGTGCTTTGTTGAAGATATTCTGGTTCAGATAGAACCATAAAATCCCTTTTTTCTGGAGTCTAGATAGGCCAGCCCTCCAGCCCTGTCCCTGCCTATGCCAAGAGCTCTCCATTGGGAGTAAACCCCTTAGAGTCCCTTCTCCAACCTGGAATCTCTAGGGGCTCAAAAAGAAGTAAAGCACAGGATTTAATATTATATATATATATATATATACACATACCCAAGATTGAATTCAGAGGCACACTTTACCACTGAGCCACCATCCCCAGCCCTTTTTTATATTTTATTTAAAGACAGGGTCTTACTGAGTTGCTTAGGATCTCGCCAAGTTGCTGAGGCTGGCTTTCAACTTTATGAACAATGATAAATGACGAGGCAGGGAAAGTCTCCTCAGCAGTGCCACCCTCTACAAGGGACATTTAGTCACCTATGAATATCTCTTAAGTGTTGCTATGTGTGAGTACACACAACATATCTAACCTCTCTGTTTTCCAGGCCAGCTAAATAAAGATGTGACTTATGCACAGCTCTACTCCTTCCTGAACTGCCTCCAGGTAAGCTCACCGACACTTGCTGCAAGGCCACATCAAACATTCATACACACACACACACACACACACACACACACACACACACACCTGTTACCCACTGCTGCTCCCCTTTAATCAAAGTGGTATTTTCCTGCTCTCAGGTCAGCCCCTGCAGTGGCTGGATGACTTCTAACAAGACACTCCAGACTCTCACTTCAGAGGTAAGACTGGCACAGTCTTTTGGTACCATCTTAAATGGTTCTTTCTCTGTGTTCGCTACAGTTTTCCCTAGGGGTGGGTTTCTGGAAGCATGATAATCGTAAAGCTGACAAATAACAAAAGGAAATTGCTAGGGTGCTGGAGGAGCCAGGAGAATTTGGGGTGCCTATCTCTCTCTGTCTCTCTCTGGGTCTGGATCTCTCACTATGTCTCTCAGTCAGTGTCATGCCCACATGCACATATGCATGTGTGTGTGCACACGCACACACTCACATAGCTGGCCCTACGTATAGTCATAGAAGTAGAAAGCTGAGCAAGGTTAGGTCCATGTATCCCTGGAGTTCTCTTGAAGTCAGTGAGGACTTCCTGGTGTTTCTGAGGGAATCCATTGCTCAAGTAAAATGATTTGAACTACTTTCATAGATGGTGAACTATCTCTTTATGATGGATTTATTGAATCTTTTCTAAAAAAGAAAAATATTTCAATTTTTAAAAATATGAATAACATAAAAATATACAAAGAAAATACACAATAACAAAAATCACCCAAAATTTTACCACCCAAAGTTACTATGTGCATATGTCTTATCACTTCCATAAATAGGGATTTGAGGTTTTGCCTACATAGTATGAGAATACACATGTTCTTTTCTGCATTCCAATGTTCATATATTATTTCTCCACATCATAATAATACAACCATTTAAAAATAGACAGCATATGAATATACCATGATTTATTGCATCCCTTGGTGTTTGATATATGGGTTGTTTCCAGTTCTTTACTATGATAAATAGCATTACATATAAAGATGTATGTTTTGTGGACATCTCTACTTCCTTAAGATAAATTCCTATAAAATTTATTGGGTCAAAGTGTATGTCCATGTTTAAGGATGTGACCCATATCATCAAATTGCTTCTAGAAAGGTGAAACTAATCAGCATTCTCATCCACCTAGCCCTGATGACATTCATGTTCTCAAAGTTTTCATCCCAACTTTGCCAGTCCCATGTGGGAAGAGTTTTATCTTATTGCTTTAATTTGCACTGGTTTGATTCCTAATGAATGCTAACATTTTTCATACACTCATTGGTCATTTGCACATGAATAGAATTTAATGTGCAGCATTGTTCTTTGCTGATGGCTTGGAGAAAGGAAGGTGGAGTGGGGAGGGGAACATCGATTTCTTTTTTCTGCCTGAATTGTCTCATGAAAGTCAAAGTCTAGATGTCATGGAATTCTCCCTGTTTCCCTCCTATTCAGAGAGCGGAACAACTCTCCAATACACTGAAAAAAATTGCAACCAGAGAGAAATTTACGAACTTCAATCTTTTCTACATGGATTTTGCCTTCCAAGAAAGTAAGTTGCTTGGTTTAAGTATTGACAGAGGATGGGCACAGGGCACCAAGTTAATAAAGCAGCAGGTTGGGCAGGATTACTTGTTCCCATTCGGACACTAATAGCTCTCCATATTGAAAAAAAGATAATGCATGAGACTCTGAGTAGGCGGGGGCTCAGCACCACACCCTCATCACTGTTTTGTTTTTCTTTTTTATTCTTCTTACCACATTTTTAATTGGTGCATTGTAGTTGTGCATAATGGTGGGATGTGTTGTTATATAGTCATATATGCATATAATAATATAAAAATATAATCTGGCCAATAGCAGTCCCCAGCACTTCCCCCATTTATCCCTTTTCTTTACTGATTTCCCTTTGATTTTCATGAGATCACTGTACCACCCCCCTCCACTTTTCTTTTTTCCTCCCTAGTTTCCACATATGAGAGAAAATGACCTTCTGAGTTTTCTTTATTTTGCCTAACATAATAGTCTCAAATTCTATCCATTTTCCTGCAAATGACATAATTTTATTTTTCTTTATGGCAGATTAAAACTCCATTGCATATATATACCACATTCATATATACCATTGTGAATATATACCACATTTATCTATTCATTCATTGAATGGTTCCATAGTTTGGCTATTGTGAATTGTGCTACTATAAACATGGGTATGCATGTATCACTATAGTGTACTGACTTTAATTGTTTAGGATAAATACCAGGGAGTGGTATAGCTAAGTCATATAGTGGTTCCATTCCTAGTCTTTTGAGGAACCTCCATACTGATTTCAGTAGTGGTTGCATTCATCTACAGTCCCACCAACCAACTGTATAAAAGGATTCCTTTTCCTCCACATCCTCTGCAGTATTGATTATTGTTTGTATTCTTGATGGCTGCCATTCTGACTTTTGCCTTCACATCAGAATCCTGAAAGCAATAGAGCCAGTGACCCTTAGAGAGAGCTTTGGGCTGAAAGCCTTGGAGATAATGGAATCACTTAAAGTGTTCTTACTAATTCAGCAATGCCCTGCTTACCTGCAGATTAAAGATGGGTGTAACAGAAATGAAGGGTAAGGCAATAGTTCTCACAGTGGGGCATCAAGTTACCTAGGGACTCAGTTGCAATGCAGATTCCCAGGCCCCAGACAGGATGAATCTCAACCTCAACCTAATCAGAATCTGTAAGGGAGGAACCAGAGTTTGTATGAGGGGAAATAAACAACCTACATCCCAACTTTCTGGAAAGAATATCAAGTTTCTTTTCTAGTGTTCTGTACGAACACTGGAGTCACTAATGAGAGGCCCCACAAAAACAGGCATGATTACTAGAGCTACTGATTTATCTTTTACATCTTGACTCTGAAAAAAGTATTATGTATTGATTGTAATCCTTCCAGATTCAATTTCATTGCTAAGCAATTTTTATACAAGAGAAAGCCCCCTATTGATTGACTGCCAGCAGAGATGAGGCCAATGAAAAGCTTTACAGTGTATGCAGAAGATGGAAGATTTCTTATCCAGAATTTATCATGTCTATCCCCCATCACCAGCCCCCCTAGCCCAAGCATCTGGGATAGAGCAGATGGCCATCATGAATTATCAAATATTACATTAGCTGACACATTGTGCCAAATTGCCGACTCTAGTACTTCAACTCTGAACATCTTTTCAACAAGACTGATCTCCCTTAACTAGATTTCCTGCCTGCATAATACACATTTCTCTCATGGGGAGAGACATTTTGATAAATAACCTCTCATTAAAATACAGAGTTAAAGACTCTTTAATGAATTCCTGGTAATAAACAAATGCACCAGCAAGTGATCTTTGATCATCACCAACCTTGAATATAGATAAAGTTATTTAAAGTATAATAATGTCTAACATTCACATGGGACTTTTATATTTTCCAGGGCGATCTTTAGCCCTGTCATTTATTATCTCTGGATGGTAGGCAATTCTCTGAACATCTCTAACCATCCCTTTCTAGACCTGGAAGTAGGGATATCATATCTACCTCACAATCTTTGTGATGATTATGTGAAATGTATCATGCTCGTAAATGCTATGCTTGCTACATAGCCTGGTCCCAGGAGAGAGTACCATGGTCTTATGCCCTTGCCACTCCATGTGTGGTTTGGAATAAGCAAAATGAACACCACCTGGGAGCTGGTTGTGAATGCAGATCCCAGGCTTCACTCCAGATCTACCTAATCACAATCTTCAGGTCATCTATGTGCAAGTCTCTCACCTCAAGATTAAGAGTTTGGTCATTCAATCATCAGATTTTTTTAAATTATGTTCCCCCTGTGCCAAGAACTGTGTAGATGCTTGGAATATCATTGTCAACCAAACAGAATTATCTTTAGGAAAATAGAGAGAGAAGAGCGTTATCCATGACCCAGCATTCCAGTGGTGAACTAGAAGGCTTGGAAGCAAAGCCTCATCAGCTCTTTCCTGTCTTCATGGCAACAATAAATGCAGAACAAAAATGGATATCTCAGTTAAAATGAACTGAATATTCTACATCAACTTGTTAGCAACTTCCCAGGTATTTCTCCTTGCTTAGCAGTTCCCATCAACAGTTCAAGGAATTTCTTATTTTGCAATCTGCTGGCATTTGTTAAAAATAACTGAAGATTCAGTTCTGGTACAGGGCCCCTTAATCTTCTCCATCTGAAGTTAGTGGGCACCCCACTAGGGAAGACACATGGACAGAATGAAAAGGAAATGTAGGCAACGGTGCTCTGGACCTGCCTACATAAACATCTGATATAGCAGCCCACATTGAGTGGATGGGTGCCACCATGTCTACTTCTGAAAAAGCTAGAATTTTTATCTAGTTTTCGGTAACTGTGATAATGACCTGACTTATGCCCAAATAAGGACATTTGGAGCTTGAAATGCTAACATTTCAAGTGGAGGAATCATCCACTTAGATGCATTTCTGTGGGTAACTTCCCAGGCCTGGACAGTACATCAGCCTGGAAATCCACCTCATGTGGGCGTAGTGTGCTATTACAGAAAAAGCCCAGAATTTATATAGGTGTTCTTACCCCAGTTCAGACAGAGTAGCTGTGTACTCTCAAGCAAACTAAACAACCACTCAAATTTTGCTTCTTTTTATGTAAAGTAGCAATAACTAAACCCTAGGGTTTATGTAAGGATGAAGTGAGACCAAGACTTGTAAAGTCTAAGGTCTCAATAGCTGCTAGCCAGCATCTCCCGCTGCCTCCGTCATCAGCATTTATAAAGCAGACCGTACACTTCCCAGTTAATACGTTTTTATTCTCTTTCAATGTCCAGCCCACCTCCCATCACCATTCATGTCTGAATAATCTGTTGAGTTACTTAGAGAAAGATGTGGTAGAAATGCGGCTTTTTATCACTACATTCTCTATCAGAAATGAAAACCCGGTAGAGTCACTTATTAAATATACAGTCTTAATAGTCCCATGAAAAACCCTCTTCTCATTTCAGTACTGTATTTTAGCTGACTACTGCATCACAAATATATACATTTCTCATGACACCAAAATTCACAATTTCACATCCTGGTGACAGAGCAAATTGCCCTTGAGGACCCCTGACACTTGAGGGTAAGCATAAGACCTATTTGTTCTCCACTCTGACAGCCTCAGTCCAGCACTGAAAGATGATTGCTCATCTCCAAAGACTCTTTTTTATCTTTTGCTGACTCATTTTCCAACCTGTTGTGAACTAAGCAGAGGAAGCAACTTTTTCTCCCTTCAGGAAATGCCAACTTGAGCAGGTGATGTCCTTTTTCTTTGTACCACATCTCTCCAGCAAGGGAAAGAAAATGCTAGCTGGCTGATAAGGCCATTTTTACACCAACAGTTTAAATATACCTCCAGCTGCCCTCAGCTTCAAGACAACTTAATCTGAGTAAATCTTGTCTTTGATTCTCCACTCCCCTGGATACTTCTGTAAATCAGCCAGTGACTCCATGTGCTAACTCCAAGTTCTTTAAAATGCCTGCTAGTGTTGCTGTTCACCAGAGCCCCCAAGTGCCTTGTGAGCCTTCCTCCACTGTCTATATTACATCTTTGAAAAGCTGGTCATTAACCGACTATCTCTGACTTTGTAGATAAAGACATATCATGCACCAAATCCCAACAGATGGTCCATGATCTTTCCATTTTAATTCATGTCTTCTGAAGAATTATTAGCAATTCATTCACCTATTTTGAATGATGGTTCTGGATAAGAAGGAAACTGACTGACTTACTATGATATCCTTGATTGAATAGACCTCCTACTCTGAAATCAATCAGAAAAGAAATAAAGACCACTGTCTGCTATTGCATTTCTCCTGAGAAAATAGAATTTCATCCTGAGATTTTTTTTTAAAGTATCATTCTATCTAGGAATAGTCAAAGTACAAATAAAATCTTATATCTTCACTGTGAGTTTCTAAGACTACTTTTAAATTTTACAATCCTGATGTCTGCTTCTATGTGGTGACCAATACTCCCTCACAGACACAGAGAAAATGATATTTGCCACTGTGAATGGATTTATTATAGCCTTGGTAACTTTGTGGCATTTTCTTTCAATACTTATTGTATTATTTTATATGGCAAGTCAGATTTTCTGAAGGCTAGACTCCCTCATAGTGGCTACTGATATAGAGAGAGACCTAGAGACAAGAATAAGATGCCTGGTAAGGAAGAATGGACAATTGTTGATATTCACGTTTGGTGATACTAAAAAGCAGCCCTCTCTCACTGACACCACCTAGGGTATGCATCTGCTCCCTGGCCAAACTTGGCAAGTAAATACTCTTACCCTTTTCTTTATGCTTGATTCCTGAGTTTTTATTTCATAATCTCCACAATTATTGTGATTGCTTAAGCCTGCAAAAGAAGCAGAAAGGAATGACCATCTTTTCTCATTTTGAAAATCATTGCTGATCGTGGAATTATGCCGTTCCTTAGAGATATCTATCAATACTTCTCCCTTTCTCTAAGGACCATAGTTTTTAGTTTGGTAGTTAATAAAACACATAAAATTAAAATATGGAAATTTCAAAATTCAAATTTGGAAAACTCAAAATGGAAAAGCTTAGAATAAACTAATCACATTGCCAGAACTGAATCAAACTGGATAAAACTCGTATATAAGCAAATCTGACCTTTTCTCATACCAGGTTCCAAGTAAACCTCTCTTTCATGGAACACAACCTGGGCTTTAGCTGTGTTTCCTTAACAGGCTCAAATCTGCTTTCCACTGTGGAGTTTCTAAGTCTCCTGATCACTGTAATTCTTTTCTGGATTTTGACAGGTTGCAATTGAACTTGTCATTCAACCTTCTCTATAAACATGGAGAGTCAAAAAGTCTTGTGTGACACTTCCTACCCCACTGGGTCATAGGACACTGGGGTGGACCTGGTCAGCTCCGTGACTTGCTATATATCTACGTAACACAAGAGGCCTCTACCTAGGGTCTTCTTCATCCAATTCTTTGCAACTTTTCAGCTAGCTCTATCTGAGGTCTTGATGGGGCTCAGTTCCCATTGGCCTGGTCTTATTGACACAGCTTGGGAGTTTTTAACATCTTAGGCCACTATAATAAAGTGCCATAAACTGGATGGCTTATAAACAACAGAGCTCTATTTCTCACACTTCTGGAGGTGGGAGGTGCAAGACCAAGGTGCCACATGGTTGGGCTCTGGGGACAGTGCTCTTCTAGGTCGCAGGCTGCCAACTCCTCCTTGTATCTTCACATAGCAGAGAGGGTGAGAGAGCTCCCTGGGGTCCCCATTGATGATGGCTCCACCCTTATGGCCTAATTACATCCCAAAGGCCACCTCCTAATCATCAGATGGAGAGTGAGAATTTCAACATAGGAATTTGGGAGGGATGCAAACATTCAGTCCATTTCACATCCTGTTGGGATTTTCTTACATTCATTCTTCTGATAACATCTGTGCAGCAGAAGGAAAAAAATTAGAAATAAAGAAGGATGCAGGAAAGGGATAAAAATCTCATTGACCACTTGAGTGAAGTGTAAAGGAGTACAGGCAAATGGAGGCAGTGTCACCTCTGAAGTCTCTGAGGGGTTGGGAGGCCGACATCTGACCAGGCAGGGCCTGTCCCCATCCTTGTTGATTTTTGTGGGACTGCAAGGAGAGAGGAGACAAATATCATGAGAGCACAAAAAGCATTGATGGGGCTCCAGAGAAGTGGCTTTGGCTCCATATTTGCAAAAACCCTTCCAAATGCTTGGCTCTCCTTTAAGGGCAACTTGCTGGATATTCAGCATAGAGGTGGCTGTGATGAAAAACCAACATAAAGTTAGAAAACAGAAAAGCAGAAGCCAGACATGGTGGCACTACCTGTAATCCCAAAGACTTGGGAGGCTGAGGCTGGAAGATCACAAGTTCAAAGCCAGCCTCAGCAACGTAGCAAGGGCCTAAGCAACCTAGTGAGACCCTGTCTTGAAAAAATAAAATGGATTAGGCTGTGTTTCAGTGGTAAAGTGCTCCTGGGTACAATCCCCAGTACCAAAAAAAATGACTAGAAAAGCAAAACCCAATAGAGGAGGAGGAAACTGGTCTATCTTCTCCCAGGCAAGGGAGAAAACAAAGAGTCTGATGAGCATAAGTTAATGTTATGTCAAATGAGTCAGTCAGAGCCAGGGATGGGCTAGAATAGAGTCACAGAGCAGACAGAGCCAGCATTGTGACCAGGGAAGGCAATCTGGGAGCCACACATGAGTTTTGAAATGCAGGATACAGAGGAAATAGCAAAGCAGACAGAATTGAACATGAAGCAGAAAGTCTGATTTCAAGGTGATGCCCCCCAAACAGCAGAACAGGCCAGGCAAACTGGAGACTGAGGCAGATAAGCTTCCCCGAGACTCTGCTTTGTTTTTTTAACAGGACGCTATGGTCATGGCAGGAAAGAAACTGTTGAGGGCCGCAAGCTGGCTTAGTGGAACAAATGTGTCAACACCCCTCTGAGCTTCCTATCAGAAGAGCAGATGCTCCATTCCTTGAGAGAGAGGGAGCGTTTATCAGCATGGAGCCATTGCTCCCTTGAGGCTCCATGTGGGGGACACTTCATGACACAGTGACACAGTGGACAGCTCAATTTGAGTTTTGTAAGAAATGCAAAGCCCACTTACCAAAAGCTGCTTCTTGTATCAACCTCCAGTAACACCCAGAAGCATATCATGCAAAAGCTGTTCATTGGTGGCCATTCCACTAGGAAATAAGCTAACGGGAACTGATGATCCAGTGTGTAGGACTCCAAACCAGCGGCATAAATTTCTCACTAAACTCTGAGAAGGGCAACATTATCTGCAGTCTCTCAGGGAACAGAGATTGGGTAATAAGTGAGGAAGGCATGCTCTGTTATCTGGAGTAACTGCAGAAGCAGTCAAGTACTGACCGATTCAGCCCTGGGAAAGTCCAGCTTCCCTTGTCCAGTCAAAGGCCTGGATAGAATCTCCATCCTTCCCTGGAGTATAAAGGGGAGAAAAAGAGGGACAGACCTCTGCCCTGCATTTTCTGGGGGATGAAGAGAAAATACCCAGAGAAATCTTAGCTATGTCTTCCGCCCACATGGAACACCAGGAAAACAAGGGTGATGACCCTACAGGAAGCACAAGTCTCATTGGAGGTTCCCTAGGGATTTAGAATTCCCTTCAGGAGTTCTTACTGGCTTAGTGATGGTACAACACAGAGTTAACTGCGCCTTTGCCTCAGAGCAACTGACATTCTTGGTCTCTCATTCTTGTTGAAGGACAGTTTTATTGCTTTTCATCACTTTGGGGCTCATAATATTTTCTCTGTAGCCATACTCTCTCTAAAAGTGATGTTGAGATAATTTTATGTAATTATATTTCTGGCACGCTGTAGGATTGTTCAAGGTGACGGCTTGACACATGGAGGCAGTGTCTGCAAATGGCAGCCTGTGAAAGGAGATGTTCACAAAATGCTAAATTTCCCTCTGCACTGCTGTGCTCCTGTCCACTGAAAAATGAGATGGACTTAAATCGTTGAATATTTTAGAGTTCCCTTTTCCCCTGCACTCTCAGCTACACAAACCACATTCATCCAACAAACACACACGTTCTCTTTCAGAGTTAGAAAAAGAAAATCACACCATGAGATGATCATTTCTGTTCAGAAAGCTCCCAGCCCAAGACAATGGCTCAGAGGCTGCCATGGACTGGGAGGGAGGGGGCGGTCCTAATGACATCTCATGCAGTCCTTGCCCTCGGCATTAACCATTGCTCATGGAAGAGCATCTGTAACTCTCTGGTTGTGTGTCCTGCAGTCGTAGAGGAGTGGCAGAAGAGAGGCGGACAGCCCTGGCAGCTCATTGAACCCGTAGATGGATTCCACCCCAATGAGGTAAGCCCAGTCAAATCTGACAGCTATCTGCTTGGTTATTTTTTTAAATATACTTATTCGTGAATGTGTTCATTTTTCTTCTGTTTTGTTCCAGAAAGGATTTGAGGTAGTGTACACACACGTGTAAGACAATTCAATCAAAATGAAGTGAAAATCAGAGGCAAAGGAAAATAAGGTAGAAATCATACCTAGGTTCCTGACTTGGTTTCTACAGTTCATAGAATCTGTGCAGGGCAGGCCTAAGAAACTGCCAGAGGAGGCCTACAAAATAAGCTCAGGGCTGTGTAGCAGCCAAGCCAAAAGGCCTCCATAAGTGTTTTAGTCAGCTTTGATGCTGCTGTGACTAAAGGACCCAACCAGCACAATTGTAGAGGAGGAAAAGTTTGAGGGCTTACAATTTCAGAGGTCTCAGTCCTTAGAAGTCACCATTTCTCAGGGCTCCAGGTGAGGCTAAACATCATGGCAGAACAGTGTGGCAGAGGGAGCAGCTCACATGGTGATCAGAAAGCAGAGAGAGGCTCTACTTGCCAGATACAAATATATACACCAAAGCCATGCCACAATTCCCACCTCCTTCATCCACACCCACCTGCCTCCAGTTACCACTTAGTTAATCCCATCAGAGATTAATTAACTGATTCGGTGAATAAGACTCCCACAAAGCAATCATTTCTTCTCTGAATCTTCTTGCATTGTCTCACACATGAGCTTTTGGGGGACACCACAGCTAAACCATAACGGTAAAATAGTCATGACCTCCTTAAGATAAAACATAAACCAACCACTTAGAAAAAATCAACAAGCATAATGATTCCTGAAAGCAAGAGCTGTCTGAAATTTCTTCCATGGATCCTTCTAGAAAGGATAGTGTAGGAGAAGGGGAACTGTGCTTAGCAGTATCCTGAAGTCAGAACTATTTCTCATCTCGTATTCCAAAGTGCAGCTCTATAAAGCAGCTCCAGTCTGGCCTCTTCACAAAGCAAGGGAGCTGGAGGACAGGACCCTTCCCTCCTATCCCCACCCAACCTATTATCCTGGCTTCCATCAGAGAAGCTGCACTTTCATCTGTCAGGTATCCTGGACTTGCTCTTGACATTTCTTTATTTTAAAAAAAGAAGAGGAAAATGTGTGGGAGTACTTGACCTCGGGCAAAATTTTGAAAGCTCTCCTCCACAGGGAAGACAGGTTGTCTAGGGCAGGCAATTCTCCATCTCCATTGTCTTTACCCAGGCTTTGGTAAGTTTTGGTAAGCCATGATATGGCTACAAACCTGAGAGCATTCCTGGAGATGCCCCCTGGTGGCCTTCGTTTCCATGGTCAGCTGGGCCACAGGAGGGTTGGTCATCCCCTTTGAGATCCCGGATGGAACTGCAGCTTACCACCCCAGCTCTAGGCTCCAGGACAGCCAGTGGGCAGGGCTAGGAATTCTCTAAAAAGTTGGGGTGGGGGAGGGGGGTGTGCTTCCTAATGGAAGAATAAATAGTAGAGCCCACAAATGAATTGCAGGGTAAATTTTAAAGTGAATATTAATTCTCACCTCACTTTTTAATTTTTTAAAAAATCTAAGAAATATACCTTGGAATATCTAACTTTCCTGTGTATCAAATGGATGCGTTGATTGAAGAATGATTAGCTGGAAACTGGTTACATATTAGGGTCTAGCTGTCAAAAGATGGTGTCTTTTGTTTTAGAATAGTGAATGTGAATCCCTTCTTTCTGCCGATAATGAGGAAAGAGGTAGTAGTTCTTTTGAGATAGGGTCTTGCTATGTTACCCAGGCTCTGGAATTCCTGACTCTGCTTGAGTAGCTGGGACCACAGGCACATCACCACTACACCTGGCTAAGATCACAGTTCTCATCATTCTCTGCACACAATAGAATTTGGATTCTGCAGAGTGAGCATATGAAAAGATAGGTAGGGTGTCAATTAGGAACAAAAAAAACCTGTCAAAGACAGCTTTGCTTTGTCCCTCAGGACACATTCGTCTGCTCTATCAAATAATCAATCTGTCCCTGACTTTTAAAATAATATTGGGTTCAAGATCTGTCAAACTAGCTGGGTGCAGTGGCTCAAGCCTGTAATCCCAGCACTTAGGGAGGCTGAGACAGGAGAATTGCAAGTTCAAAGCCAGCCTCAGCAATGGCGAGGCACTAAGCAACTCAGTGAGACCCTGTCTCTACATAAAAAAAAAAACACACAAAATAGGGCTGAGGATGTGGCTCAGTGGTTGAGTGCCCCAGAGTTCAATCTCCAGTACCAAAAAAAAAAAATCTGTCAAACTGAGGGTCTAGCTTGTGTTCAAACAGCGTTGTTATACTGCTAAAAACGTCAAAGGCTAAAGCTGCTTATGTGTCATAATCTTCTGTGACTCCTGCAAGACTCGTTCACACCCTGGTATCGAGTGGTAAAGTGGGCAGCGGAGGTATAGCCACATTTAAATAGCCCAAACTTGCTAGTTTAGCATGCCCTATAGTGAGCTGAAAAGTCCAGATTGGCAACTTGCCGTCCAAAAATATTTATCACGTGCCTCCACGCAAGTGTCAAGCACAGCGAGAATTCATGAGCAAACCAGAAGCTCCTGCCATTTAAGGTTAGAGTATAAAGCAGGAGAACAATGAGGAAACAGACGAATGTAATGTTATGAATGCCTCCAACCATGCAAATGCAGAATGCCATGGGAACAGGAAAAGGTGTTAGAGAAGGTTGTCCAGAGGAGGTGAAGTCAGAACTCAGATCTTAAACTAGCTGAGTGAAGGGAAGACATGGGCCTGGGCTTCAAAGGTGTTTTGAGCAGAAGAAACTGTGTGGGCATAGACCTGAATATGAAAGAAAGCCCAGCACCATGGAGGAATCCAAAATGCAGTCTGGATATGAGGAGGTGAGTGGGGTTGAGAAGGAAGAAATCAGGAGCCAGATCCTGTAAAGTCTGCATGGGGCTTGGCCTTTCTTCTGCAGGGAATGGGGAGCCACTGCAAGTTTTAAGCAAGAAACAAACTTGGGTTCTTAAAAGATACCCATAGTAGCGGAGTGAAGAATACTTTGGTGGGGTCAGATCAGGGGACTGGAAAAAAATGGAAGGAAATTTTGTCTAAGCAAACAAACAATATTGCAAAGACCCAAGACCCAGATTCGTTGTCTGTGGAAGGTGCAGGATTCTACCCTGTTCAAACATCTACTTTTTTCAGTCTCTGTAAAGTTAAGCATTTGAAGAGTCACTTAACAGATCTCCAGGCCTAAAATCAGACAAGAGGAAACAAAGTGTTAAAAGAGCCACAGACAGATCAAACCTTGTTACCCTGGTTCCTTGGGGACCACCTGTCAACATCCCTGACACCTTCTGCCTTGGAAGCTTCGCCCAAGCCACGCTCCCTGCAAAACAACATCCTCTCCTCTCTTCATGCTGACAGCAACTCAAACCGTCCTCTTCAAACTCCTACTGCAAGCAAGGAAGTTTCCATGAATCGATTCCGTCCTCCTCGTTCAGCCCTGAACCCTGCACTCTGCTGGAGACAGACATAGCGCACATAATCAATGGATTTGTTTCAAAGAGGTTAATAGCCTCCAGATTTCTATTCGTTTCAACTTGTAAGCCCCTGGGAAACAGGGGCCCTGGGAAGACTTAGAGAGCTCCTTAAAAAATAAATAGAAATGAAGATGAAGAAGAAAGAGCACTGGCAATGGTACCGGACAGGAGGGAGAACAGTCTGAGCCAGGGAACCACAGAGCAGGGACCATATCTATATAATTTGTTGGATGTACCAACTTGCAATCATCGTTTTGGTGATGACCTCACTAAGCCAGCACAAGGGAGATTGAGCCGATAGGGAATTGATAGTTTTCCTTAAATGTTAATATTTAAATACATCTTACACTACTGTCATGTTTTCAGTTTGCAGATTTAAAATCATTTGGGACCAAACATAACCAAGTCCAATAGACTGTGCTCCTGCACAGATGAGGAGGGCAGAGGAAGAGAGCTCTGCCTTCCTGTGGTTAGGGCTTCCCGCAGGTGTTTAAAAACAGTCTTCTCAAGATAGCCCTGGAGCGTTCTTCCTGTGGGAGAAATGCATTCAGAGCAGATTTTATACCTTTGGTCTGATAGAAGCCCAGAGTTAAATTTAGCAGGAGTTCAACTTAAAAGGTATCAAAAGCCATTCTAAGTTTTTGGTGAAATCTGTATAATCTTGCCCTGAATTGCATTTTCTCTTTTAAAAGATTACAGAAAGCTTGTTCTTATTCAGGATTTATTTTTATGATTCTTCTACTAAGGAGTTCTATTTTAGTAGCAAAAACAAAAAAAAGTAATTAGCTTGTGAAATGGGTGTGAGAAGGATCCCCCAGATCATATCCAGTTCTGATGGCTGCTGGGAAGCTGCCATATCCTAGAGTGTCTTATGAACCTGTGGGGTGTTCCTGACATCAGTGTATTTTCTTAGAGGACTGGAAAACCTCACAGGAAAGCACTCCTTCTAAGTAAAATATAGTTGATCCAATAAATATGCCTTCATTTGAAGTTTTTCATTAGAAGACAGGAAAATTTCTGAGACCATAGGCCCAACCAATGAACTTCACCATGATCCTCCACTCTTCTCTCCATCCTGGAGAGATCAGGGGCTGTGAATAAAAACTAGAAGAGGCATTCCACAAAAATCTTACATAAGACAACATGGTGTTAAGTTGTCCTGCTTTATTGCTCCTTCTATAAGATTTTTAAAGAGTAGAAAAGCATTCTGAGTGGACCAGTGACCACCACATGGTTTTGGCTTCAGATAGAGCAGGCAGGTATGCAGATGATGTCCCACAGAGGTACCATGCCATGTCAGACATGACTTCCCTGGAGGAAGGGGACACACCAGGTAGAAATGGCTGTGGTCCTCGGACACAAGCAGTATTGCCCATGAGGCAGCCACATGGCCCCTGTGGCAGAGGTTCTCCAATAGCAGGAAGCCAACGTAAAATAGCATCCTTATTACCCAGAATGGGTCCATCAACTGAACTGCATATGAAATCGAATAAAAGCCACCAATGTTAGCTTCACAGAACTTAAGATTTAGTACCCAGAAATACATTATGACTCTTGTAAGAAGAAGGGCTCAAACAGTACTATGCCTAGGGTGAGGGTGAGGAGCTGTAAAAATGTATGTTCCCTGCCTCCGCTTCAGATCTATCAAGTGGGCTCAAGGGAGAGCCCAGGGAACATGTTCAGTGATGTAAAGGTTTACTCTTAATACCAAATGTATGAAGCATTAGAAAATAGTGACATCATGTAGGTGTTAGACTAGGAAACATAATGCTAACACTGCTATAATCCCAGTGAAAAGAAAAAGCAACCATTGAAAAGTTTATTCTGGAAAGGAAAAAAAAAAGCAAAGGGGGCTGGAGTTGTGGCTCAGTGGTAGAGCGCTTGCCTATGTATGAGGCACTGGGTTTGATCCTTAGCACCACATAAAAATAAATGAATAAATAAATAAAGATATTGTGTCAATTCACACTAAAACAAATTTAAAAATCAAAGTAAAAACAACTTGCAAAAGCTGTTTAGGCTGTGTTAAAAAAAAAAAATCTAGCCAAGTGCAATAGGGCACACCTGTAATCCTAGTGACTCAGGAGGCTGAGGCAAAAGGATAGCAAGTTTAAGACCAGCCTCAGCAACTTAGTGAAACCCTCAGCAACTTAGCACCTGTCTCAAATTTAAAAATGGAAAGGGTAGCATGGAACAGTGGTACAAGCCTACAATCCCAGCAGCTCAGGAGGGCTGAGGCAGAATGATCATGAGTTCAAAGCCCCTTGCCACCAGAAGGAAGGAAGGAAGGAAGGAAGGAAGGAAGGAAGGAAGGAAGGAAGGAAGGAAGGAAGGGAGAGAGGGAGGGAGGGAGGGAGGGGTTGGGGATGTAGATGTAGTTCAAAGTTAAAGTGTCCTTGGGTTTAATCCCCAGTACAAAAAAAAAAAAAAACTAAATGACC
>CM053407.1:84044846-84058443 GCA_028644305.1 Xerus rutilus | reverse complement strand
AAATAAAACATCGGGCTCTATTACAAGAAGCTCACTTGATAAACTCAGAAACTGCTTCTGGCTTTACCATGTTATCAACTGGACATGTTTATATGCAAGAAAGTGGACACTGAAAGATTTTCAATTGTCAAGGAAGAAACATAAAAGGGCCTAACTCCATTAGCCAGAAGACCTCATGTAACCGGAACACCTCACTCCCTGGCATTCTGCTGGACTAGACTATACTCCATACATATGTGCAGCAGGGTAAGCGAGCAAGCCAGGCAGCCTATGAGCCCCTCCCATGCCGAAATGCTGTGTGTACAGACAGAAGCAGGTGTCTCTGTACTCCGGCCTCAGGACAAATGCTATGGAGATGTGTGAAAAAATCTTCCACCTGTAAAATGAATGACCTTGCATCCACCTAATGGGATACCATGCATCAAATAAAAACAATGAAGCAGATCTATCTTTATGGTGATATATAGATACCAACACAGATACATTGGTAATAGCAAAGCAAAATCAAAAAGGATAAAAAGCAAAATTTTGGATACAAAATCAAAAAGGTTCCTACACCCAATGCTAAAGAGAAGCTACCTCTATTTTAATCACAGATAGCTTTTATTCTTTTTTTCCTCTGTTTCCTGAATTTTCTCCTTCAGTTTTCCTAGAATGGATAGATACTGTTTTGCTTTTGTAAACTGAATAGAGAAGCACAAAATAATACCTGTGTTCAAGAAGGACTGATCTGGAAGAAAGGGAGCAAAGGACAGCTGGGCCTTTCCTGTGTGGTGTACCATGGGCGCGTGACAGGAGATTGCTCACGTGAGAAGCCCCAGTGGGACTCAGCAAATGCGAGTCACGTGAAGGGATGAAGGAACGATTATAGTGGATCACTTCATCATGAGCCACTCTCATTTGAGATCCAATATTTTAGCAATGCACACTCATAAATATTGTAATCTCTTTGAATGACAGCCAACTAATGGCTTTCAAACAGGTGCCACGTGCTCAAATCTGAGCTCTTTCATTTTCTTCCTCTTAGCCTCACCCCCGTCTCCTCCCTTATGAACAAAGATAAATGCCCACAGGTGTCTTGGGATGTCATACTTGTTAGAAAGACAGCCTAGGGGCTGGGACTGTAGCTCAGCGGTAAAGCGCTTGCCTCGCATGCGTGAGGCCCTGGGTTCGATCCTCAGCACCACATACAAAGCAATAAAATAAAGACATTGTGTCCATCTACAACTAAAAAAAAAAAAAAAAAAAAAACATAAAGAAAGAAAGAAAGACAGCCTAGGTGTATCAGGTTGAAAGCCAAAACAAAACAATAAAAGCAGAAAAGCCAGGAATGTTCCATAGATGTGACAGTGGCCTCCTTCCTTGAGAAATGGCAGGGAAAACAGACACAAGACCAGACGGCTGTCTTCGAAGACGCCAATTGCTTTGTAAGGGAGATGATCTGACCCTTCCCCCAAACATGGCCAGCTTGACAGGCAGCCTTTGACTCCCTCCTGCTTTTAAGTACAAAGAAGTGTATGTGTGGTGTATGGGCGGGAGGAAAGCATTTGCTTGGGGGGAGGGTTATTGATGTGTATATGGTGTGTGTGCTGTGTGGTGTGTGTGTGTGTGTGTATGTGGTGTGTTGGCAGTGTATATTGTGCAGGTGTTATATGAACATAGCATGTGGGTGAGCCAGTGTGTGCTATGCATATATGTGGTATGTGTACTATGTTTGGTATGTGCTGATGTGTGGGGGGAGTACAGGGTGTTAGATACTTTGTGGATATAATTATGTGTTTGATTAGATGGAATTTTAGGTCTACCTCAGAAGGCTCTGGAACACATCAAAATACTGAAGATATTTAATGCCATCACTAAATCAGTTCTAGTTTTTCTAACATCTGCTAAAATGGTGCACACAATTTAGACCCAGGAAGGACTTCAGATCAATGACTCCAGCTCATTCACTGTGGAAATGAGAGGACTGGGGCCCAGAGAGTACAAGAGGGCTGCTCAATGTCACACAGCACTGCCTATCAAAATGGTGAACTATAAGCTTCCCTGTAGGGAAACTCCCTGTGCTTTTGAATGAAGTCAGACACCTCCCCTAAAGACCTTCAGCAATCACATTCCTTTTATTATTCAGCATTAAAAATTCACTGTGGAGATGGAGCCAACTGGGGCTCAAAGGCATGGCTAAGCCTCGTTTGCCAAATGAGGGCATCCTCTGCAGAGAAAGAGCCTCCTCTTCCAAGGGATGCTGATAACAAGCCAGAGTACTAGACAACCAACACTGCTCACACGTGAATAAAGGAAAATTTGACATGCGGCAATGAAATCAGAGAGCAGGTGTCACACAGGAGGTCCAGAGCTCAGCCCATTAGGCATTAAGCAAAGATTTCCCGCTCTGCCCGCCAGCCCCACTGCCCACACCTCCAGCCTCCTCCAGGATCCCACCCCTCTCAGGTGCCCAGCCCAGCCACATCTCAGGCACCCATAGTCCCCTGACACGCCACTCTTTCCCATAGGCTATGTCCTCCTCCATGCTCACTGTTTCCCCACAGCAGCCTCTGGCCACCTCCTCTTGAAAGTTCAGTTCAGTCATCACCTTCTTAAAAAAGGACCTGCCCCTTTCCCATTTGGCAGAGTTGGTACCCTTCCCCTCTGGTGTGTGCTCCATCATCACAGCCCTCCCTAGGGGTTTGACCGTGTCATTTTGTATGCCTGGTCCCCGCCCTAGGCTAGGAGTTCCTTGAAGGGAGCCTTCATCATGGTCATCTCCAAACCCAAGCCTTAGGCCTGCTGCAAGTGTAAACTGTCCACAGAGAAATGCATAAGTGATTTCTGAGAATGTGTACTTGCCGTCTGTTATCAAATAACAAATTCCTTTAGCAACTTAAAACCATACACACGTATTATCTTGCCATCTCTGTATGTCATAATTTAACTGGATCCTCCCCTTAGGATCTCACAAAACTAAAATCAAGGTGAGTGATCCAGGCTGTGTTCTCATTTGGAGACTCAACTGGGGAAGAATTGTGTTTACACTCACTTTGTTTGTTCTAGGGTCTGCCCACCACAGAATAAAGTAAATCTTGCTGGTCAGTTCTTTCTCTTTTATGATTTCCCTTGTCTTCCTCTTTTCTTGCAGGTGGTTTCATTGCTGCTGGCAGAGCATTTCTGGAAGAAGGTGCAGCTCCAGTGGCCTCAGGTCCTAGGAAAGGAGAATCCATTCAATTCCCAGATTGAACAGGTGTTTGGAGACCAAGGTGGGCACTGAGTGTCTCAGGCACACAGACCTGAGGAGCACAGGGAGGCAGAAACTTGGATCAACATATCAACAGCCTATTGTGGGGCCCCTGTGTCACAGGCCCAAAGGACCCTCTACAGCAGCATCTTAGCAGTGTGGTGCTATGTTCTTCTTGGAATTTTCCCTTCCAACTTTCCCTGAAGTAACCCTTAATAAATCACTTTGGGGATCATTTCCAGCAAGGGAGTATTTTGTGCCCTTCAACAGTTAATCATTCTTCAAAGGGGGCTTCTTAAAACATAAAACCACCCAGTGATGTTCAGCAATTTGCACATGGTCTTAGTGTGTCAGGGACTGACCCTGCCCATGTTGGTGACTTAAAGATGGCCAAGCAAGCTGAGGCTTCTCCTACAAAGGCTGCTAGATGGCTGTCAAGGACTTGCACAGCAGGGACAGTTCAACCATCATGAGCCCTCTCTTTAAAAATAGTATGCAAGCTGGGCACAGTGGCACATACCTGTAATCCCAGCGGCTCGGGAGGCTGAGGCAGGAGGATCTCAAGTTCAAAGCCAGCCTCAACAAAAGCAAGGTGCTAAGCAAATCGGTGAGACCCTGTCTCTAAATAAAATACAAAACAGGGCTAGGGATGTGTCTCAGTGGCTGAGTGCTCCTGAGTTCAATCCCCCGGTACCCAAAAAATAAAAGATAAAAACAGCACACAAAACAATAAATACAAAATTAGGCATAAACTTGAATACTTATTTAGAAGGAAAAAAGAAATCAGAGAAAATTAAGAACTTTTAAAAATCAACAAGTACCATAAGTCCCATGAAGTCCATAAAAATGATAAACATCTTTTCTTTAGAAGCTTTTGCTGGAAATTGAACCCAGGGCTTCCTACATGCTAGGCATGGGCTATACCACTGAGCCACATCCCCAAGTCCACCTTTCCCTGCATTCGAAAGCTGCATAATCTGATTGTCTGTTCCTTATAGCAATGATTTTATGATATCATTGTCTACAAAAAGAATTAAAAACTAAAATTTGTAGCTTTTTATTGAGAATTTAAAAGAGTTTCTTTCAGCTACACAAATCGTTACTGGCAAAGTTGTATAAATCCTGAGGATTGTTGTCGCACTGGAAGATCTCTGTCAGGTTTCCTTTGGATGCAAGCTGTGAAAGACTCACTCTCCATTCATAGTATGGTTGCCCTCCATACTGCACCTGTGAATTCATTCAACTGAGGATCAAAAAATATTTGAAAAAGTTGTAACTGTACTGAACATGTATGGATTGTTTTCCTGTCATTATTCCCTGAATATTATGGCAACTATTGCATAGCATTTACATTTTATTAGGTATTATAAGTACTATAGTTTAGATCCTAAATGTCCCACAAAGGCCATGTGTTAACGACTTTGTCCTCGGCTTGGCACTATTGGGAAGCAGTGGAAACTTTAAGAATGAGCTTTAGGTCACTGGGAGCATGCACTCAAAGGGGATTGCAGATGACCTATACACAAGCTTCTGTATACTTTATTATAGATTACTCTAATAGATTACTCTAGGTATTACTCTAGATTACTCATAATGCCTAATATAATACAAATGTCATGTAAATAGTTGTTAGGCTGTATTATTTAAGTAATAATGACAATAAAAATGTCTGTATGTGTTCATTATAGACAACAACCATCATAGACCTAAGGACACAGCACACAGTCTGCCGATGATCAGATCTGTGGTTAGTTGAATTGCAGGTGTGGAACCCGTGGATAGCAAATGCTGACTACAGATGATTTGTCATTGAATATGTTCTTAACTGTGAAATGCTGAGTACCAGTGCAAACCAACCCCTGCTTACCATGCACATCAGATTATGGGAAGCCATTGCCAATGACTGGCTTCTGGTTCTATTCATCTCTCATCTCATTTCTCCTCCATGAGCCACATATTTCTACATTGAAATATGACTGTTGGTCTTTGGCCACCTTTGTTATGATACTGGTGGACAATACCTAGCAATAGCCTACCTATACACAGAAATAACTGCAAACCACACAAATATTAATCTAAACTGCCACAGTTTGGATCTTAAATGTCCCCCAAAGGCCCATGTTTTAAAGGATTGTTGCCAGCCCATGGCACTATTGGGACACAGTGCAACCTTTAAGAGGTAGGGCCTAGTGGGAGAAAGTTAGGTAATTGAGGTGTGGGCTTGAAGGGGATGTTGGGACCCCAGCTCCTTTCTCCCTCTCTCCTCTTGCTTTCCCTGCTGCCAAGAGAACAGGCCTCCACTGCAACATACTCCCACCATGATGTACTATGCTATCACAGATCCAAAGCAACAGGGCCAACTAATCATGAGCTAGAACCTCTGAAACTAGGAGTTAAAATAAACTTTTCTTCCCTTTAAGTTGATAATCTCAGGTATTTTGTTACAGTAATGAAAAGGGGACTAACACATAAAACCAATCTACATGGATCTCCATTTCAGCTTCTGATTGGCTAAAGCTAAGGCAGAATCCCCAAAATTTCCATGGCCACTTATAAGAAAATATGACAGAGAAAGCAACTGTGTTTAAAATATCTTTCTTTTGCAACATTCACAAAGCCTAAGACCATGTGGATACATTTCTGGGGCTTCTCTCACTTTAAGACTTCACTAGACTTATGGTCGATCCACCTCCACTCACAAGGTTAATTTGCCAGGTGGTATGTCAGCTTCAATTTGGGGGGTTGGCAGACTTAAAATGTGCATCCAGTTCATTCCTTTCACATGGACAGCACTCTTGATTCAGCATAACCAGCACATTTCCCTAAAGGCAGGTCAACAAAGGGCACCAGCACATTGTCAGGAGGTTTCTGTTTTAAGAAGAAAATAAAAACAAGGAGAATGAATTGGAAAGTGAGAGACATAGAGGTGTTGGGCTGTGGAAACCTCATATATCCACCTCCTGAGGGAGGTGTCCTCTCATAGGATCGTGGTAATTATAACTTAGTCTGGTGTTTCAGAGTAAGTTATGTTTTATTTTTAAGCACCAGAATGTTATTTTTAAGCACCAGAATACCAATAATATTTTGTCATTGTTTTTTAATCTGAAATCTTAATCATTCAGTCTCAATAAACTCAGAGAATGTTGCACTAAAACTATATTCCTTCAGTAAGAACTCTATCCATGTTTTTGGAAATTCTAGTCCATGATCAGTTATCCCCATTGCTTTGGGCCTGTGATGAGGCCACACATCATGGCAGGAGGAGACAACAAAGCAAAACCACTCATCACACAACCAGGAAGCAGAATAGAAAAAGAAGGGTGCCAGGTCCCAAACTCCCCTTTGGAGACACATTCTTCACAACTTAAATACTTCCTACTAAGTCCACACTTCTCAAAGTTTTCAGACCTCCAAAGAGCACCACTCTGAATACCATGCCTTTAACACACGGCGCTTTGGGAGACATTCAGCATCCAATCTATAGCGAACCAGTTCCATCTCTGAGCAGGCTCATGGAGGAGGACAAAGTTGCCTGAGTCCTAAACCCTGGCCCTACTCCTAGAGCACAGCACCAAGTACTCAAGGGAAACAAGGGGTGAACCACCTTACTTTTTGAGAAAACACCAATACTGCATAAAATAAGTACTCAATTCAAATAAATAATAAGCACTAACACTGTCATCCCGAGAACTGGAGGCTCTCTCTGGTTGTCCCTTGGGTCAGGAGCCATGAGGGAGGCCCGTCTACTTCTGTCTCCATTTTCTGTACTCTTGAGCAACCCGTATGCATTCCTCCGTTGAGATGTGACCATCCTTCTCCATGGTTTGGGAGTATTCTGAATCTGTAGATACATTGAGTACTTCTTATAACTTCTAGGTGCCCAGAATGTATAGGCTAATTGTGGAGGAATAGCATATTTCTATGCTAGTGCCCTGGAACTACTGTCCTCAACCTTGAGTCTTTCAAATCATGGTGGGTGAATGCTATTCTCTGAGAGGCACCTGAAGGGCTTTCCTGGGTGGCATGAACCCCTATCCCCACTATTCCCAATTCCTGGGAGTGAGAATCACCACAACTTGAACCAAAATTCCCTGAGATAGGAACCTGGCCAATCACATGCACTCTTGTGTCCATTGCCTCTGCATCAATGCCTGGCCCAATACAGGTGCCCAAGAAATAGTATTGAATGAATAAATGAATGAATGAGGAGTTAGAGCAGCTCTTCAGGTCATATATTAGCATACTTTGCTATACAAAAATAATTGGCCTCTTTTTTGACACATTTGAGTTAGACCCCTTGAATCATGTTCCTTATGGTGTGAAGCATAGAAAAGCAGTCCATTGAGAAGTTGCCCTTCTCTCTGGGCATCCCTGGTGGGTGGATTGGTGTGGGGTTCCTGGGCGGTTTTCATCTGGATACACCAAAACTCTAAGGTAATTGGTTTCTTCTGTTGTCAGAAAGACCTCTTAGCCTTCACCATTGAAATGGAGTTCATTTTCCACGTTAATAATTTCCAAGTACCTCTATTTCCACTCACCTCTAAGCATTTTTTATTTGGGGTATAAGTCATAAAACAAAAGGTTTTCAGGCCCCCAGCAAACAGATCAGCTGAAAGTCTTTATATGAGACTTGTACAGATATACATGTAGCAGGTCCTGAGTCCCCCAGGAATCCACATGGGCTTCTGCATCCTATGCTCTCACTAATTTAATCCCATAGTTAAGGTATTCTTAATGGAGGACCATAAAGACCCTGAGAAAAGTTGTCTTCACTATTTTCAAACTAAAATTTAGCATCTCCTTTCAGCATGAATGCAGACAACAAAACAACTGAATTAGTAGCTGTCTTTGATACTATTATTTTCAGGTCACATTATAGTTGTTGCAAAGCCAGCTGATTCTTTTTATTTTTATTTTATTTTATTATTATTGTGTGTGTGTGTGTGTGTGTGGTGCTGGGGATTGAACCCAGGGCCTTGTGCACCTGAGGCAAGCACTCTACCAACCTAGCTATATCCCCAGCCCCCGACACCTGATCTTGATAGTTCTGGTAGTCATGTTCTGTAAAGTTGTCCCCATTGCTGGGTCAGCAAATACTAAACCGCTGCTCCTAGGAGCAATGCAAACACTTTTGCTCGCAGGCCAGAGGCCCGTGAGCCTCCAGTCACAACATTTTGTTAACCTATCAGTGCATAACCTTGTTGTATGTGTGGTTTGTGTTTAAAGACACTTATTTAAGATTGAGTTGATTCCTTAACATTGAACTTGCTGCTAACATCACGTTAACTCATGTCTCAATGAACCTTCTCTCACACATACTTTCTTTTTAAGGCACATAACAGCCTTGATGGAAGAACACCCGGCAGCACTTCAGCACTATACACAGGGGCCTTTTAAACAATGAAAGCACACGCAAAAAATGCACAAAAATGTGGCACTAAGTATAGCATGAAAAGGACACATGTATATAATATGATGGCTGAAACAAGCAGGTGGACAGTCACCCAAGACCTCTACTGGGAACATGCAGGTCAGGCAGCTCCCCATGTTCACTACTCAGCATGGCCATGAATAACTGCAAACACCACGAATGTTCACTTGGAGTTACAGATTAATTGCAGCAAGTTGACAAAATCACAAATAAACAATCGACAAATGATGAGGATCCATTGTATCTTGAAATATTGTTTATGGTCATCAGTACTCCAGAACCACTGTAGTTATAAGAGCCACCACTGGAGCTGGGCACTTGGTGCATGCCTGTAATCCCAGTGGCTAGGGAGGTTGAGGCATAAGATCATGACCATCCTCAGCAATTTAGCAAGGTCCTAAGCAACTTAGCAAGACCCTGTCTCAAAATAAAAAAATAAAAAGGCTGGGAATGTAGCTCAGTGGTAAAGGGCCTCTGAGTTCAATCCCTGGTACCAAAAAAAAAAAAAAAAAGAGCCACCAATAGATCTTGTTATTTAAAACATACAAAAATAAGCTCATTCAATGTGTGCCCCTTTTTAAATATTTCAAATATTTTTCAATACTTTGATATTTGATTTGAATAGAGTTGTTTTCCTTTGTAATCCTATCGTTTTATTTTTCACATTTTCAAATGCTATTCTAACAAAACTGAACAAATACGTTGTATACATATGTAACAACGAATCCCGCTATTATGTGTAATAATAATGCACCGATAAAAAATTAACAACAAATAAAATGTTATTCTGAGAAGGGACTCCCAAGCTTTCCCAGCCCACCAAAGGGTTACATGGTACTAGAAGGTTGTGATGCTTTTAGACAAAGAACTTAACAGTCTAGGAAGTTTAGAAGCACTGCATGCTTTAGCTTCCTGGGAGGTCACAGGATGGGTGGCCCGCAGTCAAAAGCCTGCTCAGCTCATCCTTTCGCCAATATTCTGACCCAGAGCTCTTTCCTGGCCTGATGCCTATTAGCGCCCTGCAGCCTCTTGCTCTATCCAAGCGGCCTGGAAAATGCTGCTTCTGGGAATTAGCCTCTGTCTAACGCACTTGCTGGCCTTGTCAAGAGAGGGATTTCCCCGGCATGTTAAGAGCAGAGTGCCCAACTCTTTCCTCATCTTTGGTGTGAAGCAGAATGTGTTTGGAAACTTCCTCCTGGTGCCATAGCTTTCCTGGTAGGGGTGAAACACAAAGGCAGCCTCTCCCAGACACACAGCACATGTTTATTGTAGTATGGATTTCCTGATGAATGGACGCATCAATATGCTATTAACATGTCAGTTTCTCATTAAATCTGAGTACAGAATCCGTGTTGCCCGCCGGGATGAACTCCCCTAATCTGATTTGGCAGAGGTTTCAGCATAAATATTCATACAAACTAGGGTTCTTTTAATCTGGTCCTTTGCTTGCAGTGCAAGGGGGTGGAGAGAGGTTGCTTTGAAAGCCTGTTTTCTGGGTCACTTCTTAAAACCGCCATATCAAAAAATAATGGCCTCATCATCATGAATCTCTCGTTAAGGAGGATTACACTTCTGAAGCTCTTAGATGGATGGAAATGCAGAGGAGAAATAAAGCGCACACAATGAGGCTTGCTAAAGATTTCTGCGGGCATTGTGCTTCTGGCTGGCTGCTTTGTTTTTAATTAATTACAGGGAGCATTTGCAGGAACCCTTTCAGCCTCAGAGCCCTGCTAATGGAACTCCCGGGTTCACAAAGCTCCAGTCAATAATGTTGGCAGATAGGCAGGAGGACACATCAAGGGCTTCCGTGATCTGTCTGCCTCCAGGACCCTGCAGACCCTGAGGACTTGCAGTTTCACCTGAGGACCCTGCCCTCTGAGATGTACACTTTGCACAGGCTCAAGAAGGCCCCAAGGTGTTGATATTTTTACAGTGATTTCTACATTGTAGCTCTGTAAATATCAGGTGAAGCCAGGACATCCGGTGAGGCTGGTAGGGGAGCAGAAGGCTTTTGAGGAATAAGTGGAGGCTCCAGGCTCATCTAAGTTTCATGAAAAGAGCAAAATTCTGTCCTACAACCTCCTGAAGATGGAGGACACATCAAAACACAATCAGTGGGAATTTAAGAAGCCGCAGGTTTCGGAGACTTTAGGCTTCTACACCTTGGATACATCCTTTTTTAAAATGGGAGCAATGATACTAGTCTCCCAGCACTGTAAGCAAGGGCTTACGGAGGGCTAAGTGGCAAGCGCAGAGCATGTATTATCTCATCTAACACAACCACTATGTATAGCTGGTCTGCCATGATGCTCTACTTTTACAGATAGGGAAACAGAGTCTGGGAGCAATTTAATAAGACTGCTGGTCTCATAAATGATGAATTAGGAATTTGAAACTAAGCCATCTGGCTCCAAGGCCCATGCTCCTAACCTCCAGTCTAATCCATCTTCCTAAAGAAGGGAATGTGCTTTTTACTGCAAGAATGAAGACCATTCTCAGAAATCGAACCACCAATGTTCCAGAAAATATCAGCATCACATGAGTAGGATGCACAGTTGTGCAAGGTCCCAGAAGAACCCTGCAGAGGGACTTCAATTACATCAATGTAGAACTTCCTTACCTTGGAAAGAAAAAGAAGAGGCTCTGAGTTAACAAATGATGGGACAATAGGAAGGAACTGGTTACTGCCCACACTGTGACCATGTGCAGGACACAATCAAGGGTGTCACGCTGGGGTTCCATTACAAGATGAGGTCTGGGTAAGTGCACCTCCCATTCGTGTCATTATTCAGGTGAGTGGGTCTTTCATTGAAATTTGAAACTTCTTGGGTGAAAAATACATCTGCAGGGTTCAAGTGAGGCCAGGTTGCTTGTTCAGTATCTCAAGCCCAGAAAGATGAGTTAATCCTTAAAGGAAATAACATTGAACTTGTATGCAATTCAGCTGCTTTGATTCAGCAAGCCACAACAGTTAAAAACAAGGATAAGGTAAAGCTTTGGGATGGTATATATGTCTCTGAAAAAGGAACAATTCATCATGCTGATGAATAATACCTAAGAGCTCATGTCTCTTCCTCTGCCTTCACTCTCTTGAGCCCCTAGTCAAGGTCCTCCTTGAAAGTGACATTCTTATTTCATTGTGCAGAACAAATTATTTCTCCTCTCTTTACTTTTCTCCTCTGAGGTCTATATTTCTACATTAAATGATTCGTTAGTAGAGTTTGTGAAAATATCTACTCTGAAGAGAACATGTGCTACTCCCCCGGGGCACAGAAGTAGCTGTGGAAAATGGTGTATAAAATAATAATAATGATGATGATGATGATAATTCTTTATCATTATGCATTTCTAAACTATTTTAGAATCCATACTTGACTTCAAACCCAGAAACCATATAAATATTGATAAATTTTCTTCTCAAAAGTAAAAGGCTTTATAAAGCAAAAACAGACATAAGTAGAGTCAAAAGACAAATGGCAAATAAGGGGGAAATGCAGCTCATCTCATAGAGCTAAGCACCCCATGATACAGAGTTACTGAAAATTAAGCACAAGACCAGCAACTGAATTTTTTAATTGGCAGAGGGTACAAATGTGCTGAGTCCATAGAAAATGGAATCAAATATTCCTTATATAAACAAATGTGAAAATAGACTCGACCTCACTTGTAATTAGATAAATGTCATTGAAAACCACACTAACAGACTTCTGATCAAGCATGTAAAGAGTTTAAAACTTGGCGCTCCACACAACGAGGTGGGTGGGGGGAAGAATAGTAGTTCATTGGATTAGACAAAGGGGAATAAAGGGAAGGGAGGGGAGATGGGACTAAGAAAGACAGGGGAATGAATATGACTTGACTTTCCTAGGTTCATATAGGAATATACCACAGCGAAACTCCTCATCCTGTACAACCACAAGAATGGAATCTTAATTAGAATAAGTTACACTCCATGTGTTTATAATATGTGAAAATGCACTCTATTGTCATATACATCTAAAAAGAACAAACCTTTAAAAAAAGTTGACACTCTATTCTAACATAAAAAGCTGAAAATTAACAATTCTTCTTATATCTTTCAGAGAACTGAGGTCAAAGGGAAAACCAATGTCCAAAAATTAGAAAGAGGCAGACACACATAAACTAAACTTACTGAAGCAGAAACCCATGAGCAGAAACATCCAAGGGAAAGAGCACAGAGTTTATCTTGTCTGACTTTCAAGAGAAGTTGACAAGGCATACTAAAAGGCAAAAAAAAAAAAAAGAAAGAAAGAAAGGAAGGAAGAAAGAAAAAAAAGAAAAAAACAGTTTGAGGAGACAGAGCAAGCATCAACATCTTGTAGATATGACAAGGTTACTGGTATAAACAATCTAGGAATTTAAAACAGTGATAATCACAATGACAAAGGCTCTAATGGACAAAGGAGACAACATGCAAGAACAGAGGGGTGATGGAAGCAGAGAGGTGGGCGTCCTAAGAAATAATCAAAAGGAAATGCTAGAAATAAAAACATGTAATGAAAAGGAAGAATGCCTTTGATGGACCCATTAATAGACCACATAGCCCAGGAAAAGAATTTTTGAGCTTGCAGATTTGTCCATAGAAACTTCCAAAATTGAAAAACAAAAAGAAAAAAAAAATGGAACAGCATATCCGAGGACCATAGGACAACTACAGAAGGGGCCACATACATGTAACAGTGATACAAGAAGAAAAAGTGATGTCAAAACATGAAGGAAGCCGGGCGCGGTGGCTCACGCTTGTAATCCCAGCACTTAGGGAGGCTGAGACAGGAGAATCGCGAGTTCAAAGCCAGCCTCAGCAATGGCGAGGCACTAAGCAACTCAGTGAGACCTTGTCTCTACATAAAACACAAAATAGGGCTGGGGATGTGGCTCAGTGGTCGAGTGCCCCTGAGTTCAATCCCCAGTACCAA
>CM053407.1:83975344-84044746 GCA_028644305.1 Xerus rutilus | reverse complement strand
CAAAAAAAAACAAAAAAAACATGAAGGATAGCCAGGCGCGGTGGCGCACGCCTGTAATCCCAGCACTTTGGAAGACCAAGATAGGAGAATCGCGAGTTCAAAGCCAGCCTCAGCAACAGCAAGGCGCTAAGCAACTCAGTGAGACCCTGTCTCTACAGAAAACACAAAACAGGGCTGGGGATGTGGCTCGGTGGTAGAGCACCCCTGAGTTCAATCCCTGGTACCAAAAAAAAAAAAAAAACAACAACCATGAGGGATGTCAATGTCAAAAAATCTACATCTCAAACTGAATAAAATCAAACACAAAGGAAGTATCTGAACTTTGGGTGATCATGATGTGTCATTGTGGGTTGATTGATTATAACCAATAACGGACTAGTCCCATAAAAAACACTGACAGCAGGGCAGCTATGTATGCTGGGGAGGGGGGAATATGGGAACTCTATACCTTCCACTGAGTTTTGCTCTGAACCTAACACTACTCTGAAAAAAATAATGCTTATTTTTTTAAAAAGTTAAACCAGCTGGAGGCAATTTGGTAACTAGAGATACATACTCACTTGCTAAAAAGTCCACATTAATTCTTTTTAGACAAAAGGAAGGAAGGAAGGAAGGAAGGAAGGAAGGAAGGAAGGAAGGAAGGAAGGAAGGAAGGGAGGGAGGGAGGGAGGGAGGGAGGGAGGGAGGGAGGGAGGGAGGCTACCCACCCTGTGAATTTAGGAAACAGGTGATTTTTTTTCTAATTCTTGTTAATCTTCAGGCTAGAATATTATCTTGGGGACTAAGTTTTATACATGGCTGCCAAAATGTTTTGCAATTTCTGTTACTTCTTAAAAGAAAATTTTCTAATAAAGAGAAGACTACATTCTGCCTGAAAATTCAATTGTAATTCTTATAAAACAATAGCAGACATTTGGGAAGTGAAATTTTTTTCTAAAATTTTGCTTATAAGTATATTAAAAACACAAAATCCTTAGAAGTAAAGCTACCAAAATACTTGTAAGTTCTCTATATCAAAGACAATACCTGACTAAAGGAATTTTTGAGAGACCTAAATAAATGGAGATATGTACATACTATATTCATAAATTGGAAAACTCAATATTACTAAGTTGTTAATTCTACTAAAATTGATCTGTAGTTCAATCCTAAATATCATCTCTGAGGCTTTTTTAAATTGATTTTTAAATGATTCTAAAACAGAGAATGATCCGAAGAACCTAGGTTAGCCAAAGCAACTTCAGGAGAAAAGAAAAAAGAAAAATTAGAGGTATTTCACTACCTAACTTAAAATTTTTATAAAACTACAATAATCAAGACATTGTTATTGACATCAAGAGAGACAAAACTCAACAGAATAGGACAGAGGGTCTGGAATCAAACCTCCATTTATAGTCATTTGTTTTTTTATTTGGGTTTTTTTTTTTCTTTCAAAGATGCAAAAGAAATTCAAAAGAAAAAGAAAATTATCTCACTAAGTGGTATTGAAACAACTGGATTTTTAAAAATGAACTTCCCTCTATATTAAATCATATATAGAAATTAATTTGAGATAGATGCAAGACTTAAATGTAAAAGCTCAAACTGAAAAGTTCCCAGAAGAAACCATAAGAAAATACCTTCACAATTTGGGAGTAAATACAATTTTATAGATAAGACACACGCACAACAACCAAAAATGAAAAAAAAAAAAAAGAACTAACATTGGACTTTAGACACAATTGACATTATTCTGTTAAATCGGACAAAATTTTAAACTTGTCCTCACCTAAAGACACTACAGATGGGTGAAAAATATTCACAAATAATACAAATTCCTACAAATGGGCTGGGATTGTAGCTCAGTGATGGAGTGCTTGCCCAGCACGGGTGAGGCACTAGGTTCAATCCTCAGCACCACATAAGTAAATTTTTAAAAAGAAAGAAAAAAAGTTATTGCATCTATATACACAACTAAAAAATATTTTTAAAAAAGAATTCCTATAAATCAATAATAATTTTTTAATGAGCAAAAGATTTGAACATACACATGACCAAACAAAATATTTTTTAAAAAGTACATGAATGGCCAATAGGCCTGACCAATAAGCTTTTTATGAAAACGTGCTAGACATCTGAGTCACCAGGCGAATAAATGCAAATAAAGTCTCAAAGAGATGGGCTGGGGTTGTGGCTCAGTGGTAGAGCACTTGCTTAGCATGTGTGACTCACTGGGTTCCATCCTCAGCACCAGATATAAATAAATAAAATAAAGGTCCATTGACAACTAAACAATATTTTTAAAAAATCTCAAGGAGATGTTATAGCCCACGAGAATGGCTAAAAACAAAAAGATTGACAACAATAAGTACTGACAAGGATGTAGAGCAACTGAAATTCATATATAAGCACTTGGCAGGGGACAGTGCTGGGGATCAAACTCAAGGTATCACATATGCTGGGAAAGCCCTCTACTGCTGACCTACAAGCCCAACCCCCTATAAGCACTTCTGGAAAGTTTCTTATAGAACTATTTATAACTCTACCCTGTGATCAGCAAGTTCACGTCTAGGTAATGACCAGCATATGTCTGCAAAAAGACTTGCCTAAGAACATTCAAAGCACCTCCATTCGTAAAAGTTGAAAGCTGGAAACTATCCAGATGTTCACCAACTGAAGAATAGATAAACACATTGAAATTCTACCCAGGAACATAAAACAAACTACAGACTCATCCAACAACATAAATTAGTCTCAAAATTATACTGAGTAAATATATATTCATACATGTTTCATATGTACATAAAATTCTAGAATAGGCAAAACTCATCTGTGTTAAAAATAATAAGAAAATTGAAGGGAACAGGGGTGGAGGTTGACTGGGAAGGAACATGAAAGAACTTCCTGGAGTGATGTTACTATTGTGATAATAACTTGAGTTGCACAGATATGTGCACTTATCAAAACTCAGGGAACAGAACACCTACAATTTGTGTGTTTCATTGTGTTTAAATTTTATGGTCAGTGGGAGGTTAGTGTGTGAATGCATGAATTCTACATCTGCTGTTCACCTCTATACAAATTTCATCCAGGGGGACATTTTTAGCATGTTAAAAATGATATTTTGATATATGTATCCTATAGTTGAATCATTTTTCTAACAAATCTTAAAAGTCTATAAAAGGTCACTGGGAGAATCCATTAAAATGTTACATGGTTTATTGTAGCCTGAAATATTTTCACAGTCATATAAAGAGTTTTGTGTCTATGCTTTTACTAAGTTACTGATTTAATTACAAGAAGGAAATATCCAGGGAGGAAAATTGTACCTTGCTAAACTTCAGACTATAAATAGTGTTATACTTGAAAGAGAGAAAAAAACAAGGGAAAAGAAAAAAAAAAGGATCATTTGGTTCATGAATTACCTTGGAAGCATAACTTTAAAATAAAACTACTTTAATTCATTCCCATCCTGAGAAAATGTGCAATATAGAGCTAACAGTTCCTCCCTGGCCCACTGACAAATTTATTAAGCTAAGTGATTTCTGCTGTCCCCATTCAAAGAAGAAGAATCCCTTAATAATTTGCAAAAGGAGTCAAGAGACATTAATTAGATGTGAGATTATATTGCAGAGAACATCAAGGCTGATCAGCAATGCAGACAAAGTGCACAACAGGACTCTCCAACCACTGGAAAATCCCATACTTGGGGTGCTGATGCTTTGCTTTCCAGGGCTGCAGCCCTGCCCGCTCCTCCAGCCAGGCCTGGCCCCTCTGTGAAGGTGCGGGTGAGAGGCTTTACCTCCGTCCATCTAGGTGGAATAGTTCACTATGCCATCAAGTTCTTTCTCATGGACCACAGAGAAAATAAAGACTAGTGCACAATATGGGTAAAAAGCCAAATGTTGGCAAGGAAGTCAAAGTGTTTTTAGCATTTTAGAATATTTGGTATTTTTAGTAAGTGTTAGAGGCAATATAACATTTTGCTATTTAGAGTCAGGCCATGGTTGGAGTGTTGACTCTGCTGTGTGACTTTGGGAAAGTTACTCAACCACTCTCACCCTCAGGTTCCCCATATTCTTATATCCTTATATTTAGTAGAAGACTTCTATGCAGATCAAATGAAATAATAAGCATCTAAAGCAGGTCCACAATACCTCATTCTTACTCCCCAAATCCAAGAAGCTCTGGTAACCAAAGATTTGTTTCATGACCAATTTGGACAAAAAAACCTGACCTGACCTGACATGAGGCAATTTATTTATCCCATACAACGTGACACCAAGAAGTTCTGCTACAGGATTGCAAATCTACCCTCATTTTATTGCTGACTTATAAATTCCCTTTACCCAGTTCATTGCATCCTGTACATGATTTCAATTTGTGTTAAGAGTTCATGGGAACTGCTATGGTTGCTATTGAGTGGCTTCTATGTTATCAGTGATTTGAGGTCATCTTCCAAGAGAGAAGTAAAGTTTCTATGCAAAGCATTCTACTACCTCCAGACAGTCCTGAGTGTCAAGGACACAGAGTTTAAGGAGGAAAAACTACAACTGCTCTTATTCAGAAGACATGGTGAAACAAATGAGCAGAGTTAAGGAGGAGAGAGTGAGGGAATGGCCGTTTGCATGAGTCCTGTTCCATTCCACCAGGAAACAGACAGCGGTGAGTGACTTCCACTTTGCCTCCTGCTTAGGTGTACTCTGCTCACGCAGAGGATGAACAAATTATTCCATTAAGGGTGTAGCTCCACAGCAAGTTTAATATTAAATGGCTGGTCCACGATGCAGCAGATGGCAAGCAAATGGAAATTTTGAAAGAACGAACTTGTGGAAACTGGTTCTTGAGAGTTGTGTAGATTAAAAGGGAGGGTTAATTACAAGAGACAAGTAGCTCTCCGTTCATTTCAGGCTGATAAATTCTTTGGCATCTGAAAGATGTCATACACTTATGTACACATTTTAACTACATCTAATGCTGAATTCATAATTTTAAAAGACCTTTATTCCATTAAGAGTGTAAGTAACCAATCTTTTCAATCTCTCAAATACTGCTGGAGAGGACACAAAGCGACTTGGCAAAAACCACCAAAGAGGTTTTGGTACCATCTGGTGGTGAAATTGAAAACTGCAGATGCACTTGTACCACTTTCAGCTAAATTACAAATTCAACTTGAAGAAGTTATTGATGGACAATATTGGTTTCCTCAAGTGCTGAGTTCCTACCTGAATTTCTATAACCAACCCTACAAATTCATAGTAGTAAACTGAGATTCACACTATTAGACTGAGATAGTCATTGTTTGTTAAAACATATTTTAAATGTTCTATAAAAAATATTTTAAGCCGGGCGCGGTGGCTCACGCTTGTAATCCCAGCACTTAGGGAGGCTGAGACAGGAGAATCGCGAGTTCAAAGCCAGCCTCAGCAATGGCGAGGCACTAAGCAATTCAGTGAGACCCTGTCTCTACATAAAACACAAAATAGGGCTGGGGATGTGGCTCAGGGTTCGAGTGCCCCTGAATTCAATCCCCGGTACCAAAAAAAAAAAATATTTTAAAAGAATCAAGATAAACATCTGCACATTCAGTACATTCAATCCTCAGAAGACTTCAAATACCATTTGAATGTATTAAGTGAATATTAAAGAAAAGAATATTTTGAGTAATCATTCTTAGCCTTTGGGTCAGGTATGAGAATTAGGGAGATCTGAAAAACTGTAGCCATTGTAGAAATAAAGACCACTCAAAATGAGAACAGGCACAGTTCATTCAGAACTTGAAATATGCTATAGTTGGGATCTCAAATATGCCCCAAAGGCCCATGGGTCAAAGGCTTGATTGTCAACCTGTGACACCATTGGGAGGTGGGGAGGGCCTAGTGAGGGGTCTAGTAGAAGGAAGATAGATCATTAGGAGGTCAACTCTTGAAGGGGATATTGGGACCCTGGCCACTTTCTGTCCCTCTCTAGAGCTAATTTGTATTTCTCACTAGCAATGCAACTATATGAAGGGTCCAGGAGACAGTGCAATGAAGATCCATACACCATTTACATAAAAATATACATGAAAGTTACATACTAAGCTTACAAGCTACTATATAAAGTGTGTATGTTCTATTCAAATGCCACGATAAACATCTTCATAATGACCTGGAAGTCCAGGTTGGAATATAGAAATCCTAGACTGCTTGGAATTCTGCATCAGAATATAGCCAGCCTAGCAAGCTCTTTTGCTACCACCCTATGAACAGCCACCCCTCTGGGTCAAGGAAGCACAGATATAATAGCTAACCCTTGAGAAGATGACCCAGGGAAGAGGGCTTCACAGCCCCTGAAAGCACTCCAGTCATTTGGACAGGGAAATCTGAGTGCCTGGTATCAGGAGCACGGCCTAGAAAGGGAGATGTCCACCTCCCCTTGGGTTTGCAGAGGAAGCACATGCTTGCAGGTGGACCAGAAGAAAGGGAGGCAGATGTCTAAGACCTGGAATCCAAAGAAGGGGTTCTGTTGTCTCAGAAGCCACTGCCTCGAGTCCTCCTAAAGAAACCAATCCCCATGATGCTTTCTTTCCACTTCCTAACAGCTTCTTTTCTGTAGATCTTGAATAAGGATTCTAAAAACTTTCTTAGAGGAAAGATATCTCCAAAAGCCTGCTCAAGGAAAGAATAGCAATATTATAGCTCCCCATTCAGGTGTTGTCCAAGTTCAGATTCTTAAAGCTCTTAGCAACAGTCACAACCCCTTCTTAATATAAATTCATAGCAAAAAGTGAAATTTATGTCCTATTTTCAATTAGTCTATCCCACTGGTAAACCAATTGTCTGGACTTTTAGTGTCAAGAAGATGGTCATTGTGTGTGTTTGTACTGGCCGTCAGAAATGGACTGGATCTTATTATGCCAGAAGATGAATGTGGGTTATAAACTAGTTAAAAAGAGGGAGAGAGACTAGCAAGGAGGGAGGGAGAGAAGGAAGGAGGAAATCTTCCATAGAAGTTCTTTATTTTTTTTTGCCTATTATAAATTAATTCCCCTTTGCCAGTAATTCTTTGTCAAGGTCAACAATGACAATATCTTCAACCCTGTTTTGTTATTCATTTGAAAACATGTCAAGAGCTGCCTGAAGATGATTTCTCTATTCTGTTGTCAAGCCTATCTATCATTTAACTTTTCAGCTTAGTTTCCTGCCACTCAGTGACAAACAGCAGAATCCAAGAGTTAGTTTTATGACAAGGCCTTAGAGTTTTTCCTAAAATGCTTTCAGCCAGAGAGCTCAAAACATTCCTTTTCTTAAAAATAGAATTTCTTGTATGCAGTCATATTGTGACAGGGGAAAAAATGTTAAAATTAAATTTCAGAAGGAGCCCTTTTATCTAACACAATCAATTAACTGAAAAAGTCAATTAGAATTTGAAAGCATTATAAAAGATTGCACACGCACCTCAAATATTGCTCTTTGTTCATAAGATGCATTGTAAGGACAGGACTTTATTTGAGCAGGAGTCTGCAGAATGAGTTATACAACCTCATAGCTTCGTTTTTACATAAGCAACCAATTTGTACATTCAGGTCTCTAAAGATAATGAATATTTAAAGACACTTGTAAAAGATATCTCAGAGCCATGTTCTTTTAGATTTCTATTATTTCCTTCTTTTATATACACTTAATATGGCAGCAGTTTCTTTTAGAATTCCATAGTTATCAGAGAAAATAATCTTTTTGGACTTCATGTAATATTTGACTATGTCATTTACAATATGTTGTTTACAATAACTGGACCAAACATCTAGGCAGAGCTTAGGTGGGTTCTCTGTTCAGGGTCTCACAAGGCTGCAATCAAGTGTCACCAGGTTGTTTCTTTCTGGAACTTAGGGTTCCTTCCAAGTTCATGTGAGTGTAGACAGAATTCATTTCTTTATGAATGTAAGATTGAGGCCCTCAGTTCCTAGGGGATCTCTGTGGTTTTCTGCAGTGTGGCCCATTCCATGGATGTCACATGATAACAACTTCTGTGAGGCTAGTAGGCGAGACCCCCTCTCCAAAATGCTAAGACAGAGCCTTAGACATCTCAGCCAGAGCCAAATAAATGGCCATGATGAGCCCCTTTCACTCTGAGGGAGGAGCATCCCATGACATTTGCTATACTCTATTGGTTAGAAGCCTATCACATGCTCCTCCCACACTCAGCAGGGGAGGGGATTATACTAGGGTGTAATTCACTGGGGAGTGGCCTAAGGGAGTGACTGGCACAGGAGAAAAGCAGAGCCTGAGGACCGTGGGGATGGGGAGACACTCCCATATGAGAGAGACAGAGAACTTACACAGCTAGCTGGGGTCTATGACTTCAAGGAGAAAGAAATTCATAGGCCAGCTTTGACAGTATGGTATGACAATCTCACGCACTCTGGGAATATTAAGTAAAAACCTCCACTGTATTTCAAGATTTGGAGATCAGGTTTGGGTTGTTGCTTTTATTTTGTTTCTGTTTGGTTTGTTAAAAGCTTAATTCTCAATTTGATGAAACCTACTTCTACAAGTTGTGAACATGAGGCAAAGTTTTACTTAACTATGTAATGAGGGAACCAAGAGAAAAAAGAACTAGAAAGAAAATGATTTGAGAAATGGGGATGTAATTGTGGAGGAAATGCATGCAGAAATGGGAATGTCAAGTTAGATATAAAAATGATTAACTTTCTATAGAACAATAAAGTACAATATTTGAGGTTTTCACTATCAGGCAGGGCAACACATACATACGCACACACCGTATCGGCTTTCAATAAGATGAACTGTACCTTTATGGAGCAGTTGAAAATGGGCTATCAGCAGCTACAGCTAATTGGTCATATCAAGTTAGACCCAATAGCATGATATTTAAAAATTCATGCAATCACTTTGCATTATTTCTAAATTTCAATATTTATTACTGCACAGAATTTAGATTAGATGCTAAAATTGGTATTAAAATGATCTCAAAAGTGGTCCAGTTGTATTTTGAATATTTTGCTCCATATGGCATAGAGATTCCATCTCTAGTCTGTCTTTTCACTGTAGCAGAGAAAACTAATTAGTATAACACTATTTGGCTAATATAGGGAAATAGCCACTTTTGTACTTGGAATTTCAATTAATCTGGAACTCTGTGAGGTATTGTCAGAGTATAAGATTTGGTGGGTACTTATTAGTCTATTCCATTGCTTTAACAAAATACCTGAGGTTGGGTACTTTATAAAGAAAAGATATTTATTTAGCTCATTATTTTGGAGGTCCAAAAGCATGATCTTCACAGCACTGGTACAGATCCCCAGCCTCTCTCTAGGCATGAAATCATGGCAGATGTCATAGTGGAAGCAAACACATAGTAATACAGAAAGCTAGGGATAGAAAGGGCCAGTATTCCTCTTTGAGAACAACCCTCTCTAGAGAAATAACAGGATTCCATGAGAACTACCTTAATCTATTCTGAAGACAGTGGCCCCAATCACATAATGACTTCCCACTAGGCCCCACCTCTTAAACGGCCCACCAACTCTTTTTTTTTTGGTACTGGAGATTGAACTCAGGGGTACTTGACCACTGAGCCACATCCCGAGCCCTATTTTGTGTTTTATGTAGAGACAGGGTCTCACTGAGTTGCTTAGCACCTCGCCCTTGCTGAGGCTGGCTTTGAACGCGCGATTCTCCTGTCTCAGCCTCCCTAAGTACTGGGATTACAGGCTTGCGCCACCATGCCCGGCTGGCCCACCAACTCTTAACATTGTTACACTGGGGGACCATGTTTCCAATACATGAAACTTTTAGGGAACACACTCAAACTGTATCTAAACCACAGCAGGTAGGAATAATATAGTGTTGCAGAAATCATTTTTCTACAAAGTGTGAAGGGTTTTCACAGCTTTATCTTTACATAAGAAAGCTAACAGCATTTCTGAAGGTTTTGAATTAGCATGTGCCATGTTGACAAGGATTTACTTGCCAACAATAGTAATGTATCACATATGGCATAAGAAAGGAAGCTATAGTTTACAAAGCAAATGGTATCAGCACCTGTACCTTCTTCCTTTAAGAAACAAAACATGTTGTATCTGTCCAACTCAAGCAAGTCATGTCCAAAAACTAATCTAAAATTATTTAAAATTTGCAAATAGGCAAACATGATTACAAGATGTTCCCACAGTTCTGTGCTGGGCTTCTGTGCTGGGATATTTTACAAATCTTCTGGGGGCAGAGGTTAATTTTCAGACTTTTGTCCAGTAGAGATCTAAATCATTTTTGTTCAGTAGATGCAACCCCTGAAGATTATAGTTTATCACCCTGTTGAACATTAACCAGTTTTGTATCCAATGCAGTAATACTGTCCAAACATTACCCCCAAATAGCTTTGGGCTAGTCAGCTTTACATCACTGTGACAAAATACCTGAGATAATCTATTTATGAGGAGAAAGGGTTTGTTTTGGCTCAGTTTTGGAAGCTTCAGTCCATGGCTGATAGGTATGCTGTTTTTGATTCTTTGGCAATGTAGCACATGAGGGTGGGAATGCTTGCTGTAAGAAGCCACTCATCTCATAGCATCTGGGAAGAAAGGAAGAGACCAGAAGTGGCTAGGGTCCCTGTATCCCCTCCAAAGATGCACCCTCAATACTTAAGTTCCTCCCACTAGGCTCCACCTCTTAAAGGTTCCACCACCTCCCAATAGCACCATAGGCTGGGGACCAAGCTGTTAATAAATGGATCTTTGGGGGACATTCCTGATCTATATGCTGTTCTTCAAGTGCTATTTAGTTTTACTATCTTACTGGGTCCCTCATTAATTAATGAGTTGCAGAAAAATCTTTGACATGTCCATTTTATATTTATCTGAGAGTTATGATTCTACCTTTTTGAAAATGATGCTTTGTCAATTACCATGTCTGTGGTAGAAAATACAAGAAACTTGATGAAAGGCAGATTAAAACATCTCTATTCTGTCACCATTAGCTGCTGATTTTCAGAAAATCACGAGACTCAGCTTCCTCACCTGTTAAGTGGGAATAATGGTAGTGCCTATTTTGTAGGGTTGCTGAGAATATCCATCTAAGGCATGGGACAGGTCAGTTTCTTTGTCCCCAAGTGAGAGTTTACTGAGAGCTCTTTCACCTTTGTGACAATAGTTGCTGGCTTGAACAAAGGGAACCTGGTCAAAAGATCCTCAGAGATTCTGAACTTAAGAAGTCATGCCTAGAACTGGCCTCTTCACCCTCAGTAAAGTCCCATCCAAAAGAAGCAGAGTGGACAATCATTCTACAGGGTAAAAACGTGCAACTTTAGACTCTCATGTTTCTGCCTGAGAGTTTTGGGGTTTTTAGTTCAAATAGGAGAAAGGTAATCTTTGCATCTTCACTCAAGTAACTTCAACTGAAACCTAATCAAACAGGAACAGAAAATAAATTCAACAGGAATCACCAGAATCTGCTTCCTATATTCTCTGCAACCTGAAATTATGCTATACTTTAAGTTAGTTTTCATGTGTTAAATTTGGTCTCAATCTGCCTAGGTACACATTTTAAGTTTGGTCTAAAGGTTTCTTTGTTCATAATGAACAGTAACCTAATGTGATGTACAAAGATTGTAACCTACTCTTTTAATTATAATTATTAGTGTATATTAATTATGCAACATAATGGGTTTCTGTGTGACGTTTTCATACCTGCTATAACGTACTTTGGTCATATCCACCCTTCATCCCCACTCCCTGGGGCCCCTTTTCCTTCCCTAGTGGTCCTGATTCTGTTTTCACCACCCCCCCCCCCCCAAGATTTCACGTATGTGAAAAGGCTTACAATATTTTCCAAGTCTGGCTTATTTCACTTAACATGATAATCTCCATTTCCATCCTTTTTCCTGCAAATGACATGACTTTATTCTTTATGGATGAATAGTAGACACACACACACACATGCACATACCATAATTTCTTTATCCATTCATCCCTTGATAGGCATCTACGCTGATTCCATAACTTAGCTACTATGAATGGTGCCACAATAAACATGGGCATGCAGAAACCTATGTATGCTGACTTTGATTCCTTCTGGTGGAGACCCAAGAGGGGCAGAGTTGGATCATATGGTAGCTTTATTTTTAGTTTTTAGAGGAACCTCCATACTGATTTCCAAAATGTAACCTACCCTTGCAGTTAGCAGCTAAGTCTCAACCAATCCCAAGTGACCAAGTGTTCAAACTGTGTTCAGATAAAACAGATGAGAGCTATCACCCATCAGGCTCTCTCTACCTTCCTTCTGTATTCCACATGTCCTTCCCTCTTCTGTGGCTATTGGTGGTGTAGCAGAGCATTCTAAACCATTTTTGGTCTGACTGCTGCCTCACTGTAGAATCATAAATAAAAGCCATTTAAGATCTATAAAACTAGACTTGTTATAATTTTATCTTTTTAACAAATGTATTTTTTCAATCATACTTCATATTTATTAAAATAATCTGAATTCGATTTTCTTTTTTCCCTCCAAACCCATTTGGTTCAACTGTAATGAGCATCTCCTTCCTGTCAGGTGCAGGGCTGGTGTTAGAAACACAGGGAGGAGGAACCCCAGACCTGCCCTTAAGGAATGGAGGTCTAGCGGTCAGACATCAGAATGTCTGACCCAGCACCTTAGAATACAAGGCATGGAGGCTGCAAAACACTTTTCTACCTCATAAGTAGAACTGTTTCATAAAAAAAGCTCAAAGCTACTGCTATGGTCTAGGAGTTTGTCCTATTAATAACTCATGTTGAAACTTAATCTCAAAGCCAAATGTTAATAGTATTTGGAGGTAGGGCCTTAGGGAAATAAATACGATTAGATGATATCACAAATTTGGGCCTCATGATGACTTTAGTGACTTTATAAGAGGAGGAAGAGAAATTCAAGTTAGTACACGTGTGATGCTCTATGCCACATTAGGACTCTGCAAAGAATCCCCACCAGTGAGAAGGGCTGACCAGATGCAACCACCCCAGTCTTCAGAACCATAAACACAATAAACCTTTATTCTTTAAGAATTACCTAGTCAGTGAAATTTAGTTACAGCAACAGAACATGGAGCTATAAAGCCCAGAATGCAGCACTTACGATATTGTCACTTTCTTCGGGGATGGAGACACTGATGATAAGCCACAAACACAACCTGCCAGGAATTTGTCACCATATTTTTAAACAAATGGAATGGTAGGTTTGAAAAGCTGTTGGTTTTTATTTCAAAAGACATTGAGCAGCATAATAGTTTGCCCTCAAAAAACATCAAGTGATTGTGGCCACAATTGATTTTCCTCACTAACTTTTCTATTAAGAAACCATTGCTGGGGGCTAGGGTTGTGGCTCAGTGGCTCAATTGTGGCCTAGCAAGTGTGAGACACTGGGTTTGATCCTTAGCACCACATAAAAAATAAAGAAAAGAAAAGAAATCATGGTTGGAAAGATGAAAAAAGCTAAATTTCTTTGCAACTAGACAAATTATGTTCAGATACCCAGATTATTCTCTATAGAAAGCCATTCTTGCTGGGCACACACCTGTAATCCCAATGGCATGGTTGTCTGAGGCAAGTAGGATTACAAGTCACAAGTTCAAAGCCAGCCTCAGCAACTTAGTAAGGCCCAAAGTAATTTAGCGAGACCCTATCTCAAAATAAAAAATAAAAAGGGCAAAGGATGTTGCTCAATGGTTAAACACCCCCAGGGTTCAGTCCCCAGTACCCGCCCCCCCAAATTCTTATTTCCTCTTTCGTGACTCAAAAGAAATTTCAATTTCAATTCTATAGTACAGATATTTGTCTTTAGCTGTGCATGGCAAATAAAGGAGACTATATAAACCCCATGCAGGGCAAAGTCCATGTCATTGTCAATCGAACTTCACCAGCCCTACTCCAGGTCCCACACCTAATAGCTGTTCAATAAGCTGCGTAACAAATAACAAAAACCCCAACTTATTTCCAGGAGAGCGCTTAAGCAGAATGATTTTCATAAGAGCAACCAATTATCTTGTTTTCCTGGGACTGAAGGTTTTCCAGGATCTTCAATGCTAAAGTGAGGAAAGTCCCAGGCATCGACCATCTCACATACAGGCTTTCTAGAAACATGCCACAGTCAACATCATGGTTCAGCTGGCTTTGAAATGATTTAGTGGTATTTAGCTGAATTTAGAGCATTTAAGGAACAAGGCAAATATGTCTATACATGAAATTCAAAAAGGACAGTTATCCCTATTCTGTTCACAACACTGCTTCATGGTCTCTTCCTCACATAACCCATGCTGAGGCAAAGGGCTCCTTTTATACCACAGACTTTTGATCTGAAAATACTTAAGAAACCCGTCTTTGGCACTCTCATGACTGTGTAGTAACAACGTGTAAGTTGAGGACATGTTAACACTGAAAAAATGACGTAACTCACTTTCAAATAGTCAGCCAAAAAAAAAAAATTTACATTGTTCTAGTCATAGATTTAGTTTTAAATACATGCAGGTATATATATGAAGCAAATATGTTAGCAACCATTGAGTGTCAGTGGTGGAGACATCAGTAGACATTGTAACATTGTTTCAATTTCTCTAGTTCTTTGAAATTTTTTTTATATTAAATAGCTATAGACCAGGGCAAAAATGAACCTGAACAATAGGCTGAAAGTTCTCAGCAAACATCCAAGACCCACTAAAGGTTTTATTTGCCTACATTGACTTTGATAAAGTGGTTTCAGAAACTTGTCTGCAGACTGCACACATATTTTCCAAACAGGAGGAACTGTCTGTGTTGTGGGGGGGGGGGGGGCGGAATCATACTTAAATATTCTTGATAGGTACAAATGTTTTGAGTTCCTGGGATTTTGAGTCTGTTGCCATGGATATTATTGAGACTTTAACAAAACAACGTGCTTTACTTTTGTTCAGTAGCAATGGTGAAAATAACAACCTAGAATAGTACAAGACTAGGGATTATCACCATGAATAGATATTCTTCTGTCTTTTAGAAGCAGCAAGAACGAGATAAAAGTACGAAAAGAGAAGCTGTTGATCTGTATGTTTAGCTTAGGTTTGGTAACATATAATTGGAAATCAAAGGTGGCAATGACTTAAATCCACAAAGGTTTATTCTCTTACATAAAAGAAGTTTAGAGATGTAGGTCTAAGAAGTTTTGGTGACATTATTAAATTATCAGGAACCTACGTTTATTTTATCTTTTTGCTTTACTATCCTCAGCACATACTATCTATCCTGTTGATCCAATATGGCTGCTGTATCTATTCCAAACAGCAGAAGAGAAAATAACTCCTTAGTGTCTATCTCCTTTTAATGAGTCCTCCTTACATATCATTGGACCAGAACAAAGTCATATTAAAGTATCTAGTCATACTAGAATGGAGTCTTACATTTAGCCGGATATATTGCCCTCCCCACTACCTCAATTATATAGTGGTACTGATGCACAGAGAGAGAGAGAGAGAGAATTGATATTGGAAAGTCTTTAGCATAGGTATACACCATGGTGGGCTTAGCTGCCCAGAAGATAAGCCAATGGTCTGTCAGACAGACTCTCAAAGCACTTTCCTAGCATGCAGTGTGCTCTATATGGCAGGGCATCTCTGCTACAGATCCTTTGTTAGCTTCACATGCTACCCAGGCTCTACTCACCAGACCTAGGAAAGCTAAGACAGGAGTTCAAGTGAAACCAGGAAGGATGCTCACCTGAGGCAGCTTAGGAGCAGTCAGAATCACTCCCAGCAGAGCAGAAGAGGGGCCAAGATGAAAGCAAGGGGAAAAAATCAACAAAAACAGGATTTTGTAAGGTTGGCTACAGGGCAAATGACAGAGTTAGGACACTTCCTAAGATTTAGGTCACAGAAGGGGATTCAGCTTGTTAAAGGCACATGTACTCTGGAGCTTCCTTCATGGTTTTCAGGTGTTTCCTGAGCAAGGAGTACCACTTACAGGAGCAATGCAGGGTCAGAATTTGGGGAAAGGAATCTACAGTGCAGGGTACATTTTAGAAACAATGGGAACTATTTGCTAGATCTGGTTGCTCTTCTCTGGGCTGATAACCATAAAAGGTGCCCTAGAAATGCTATCTGTGAGGCTTAAAGGGTAGATCTTTACTACATCTCAAAACTTCCTGAGGATAGGCTGGGGTTGTGGCTCAGTGGTAGCTCATTCACTTGCCTAGCACTGGTTCAATCCTCAGCACTACATAAAAATAAAATAAAGATACTGTGTCCACCTACAATTTAAAAATACATATTAAAAAAAAAACTTCCTGAGGAATGCAAGTATTAGGCTATTATCAAATGCTTACACCTGAGTGTGAGGAAAGTCACAAGAGCTATTTCATAGAGTCGGGACACTGGGCCCCAGGAAGGAAGGAAGGGTGGCACATGCAGAGGTAGAGGGTGGGATTAGATCCAGGGGCAAGCCAGGCTGGAAACTGCCTGGGCCCAGTTTCTACATGAAATTTCTTCCTTTGTTGAAAGACTAGAATTGATCTTGCTGTTGTTGATTCCCTCAAACTAGAAGAAAGTCACTACAAAGTCATCCTTCCCTATGCCCATCTGCACAGAGCCCTGTTTGGCAGCTATACCATGGTGGACTGTGAATATCAAAGAGATAACCAGATAACATCTGCCACAGATGTAGCACCAAAATAAGGACTTAAACCAAGGGATAGGTAGCAGGTAGGTAGGAAGTCTGCAGAAATTATCACATCCTTAAAAGTTGATTAAAATAAAAATTTTAAAATATAGGTATTGCAAGAACATAAAAATAAATGAGAAAATGTAGTGAGTAAAAGAAGAATCCGGAGTAAACATAGTATTCTCAAATGTATACTGTCTGGCCTTGATTAATTCTAAGAACTCATTAGAACAAATTTAGTTCTATTCTTCCAAAATACTGAGACAACAGAGATACACAATCAGTTACAAGATTTATAGTGTCCATAGGACAAAAACATCCCAGCTGTTCCACAATAATGCAGCGTTTCCTAATACCTGAGACAAATTTCTCCCATGGGTCCTTATAAAGAGGACACTGCATAAAGTTGTAGTCAGTGCCCTTGAAAATGCCGCAATGATGTATACAATAGCAAATTTCACATCACTCTTTCTTATCATGTCCATCAAAATCAGCAGATGGCAAAAAGCAGAAGCACAATTACTACAAGTCCCAGAGCCAAAAGTACATGTGCCAAGGGTAACATTAGAGATGCATGCCCTTCGTCAGTTCTCAATGAGTATTGCCTCTCCACCCTAGACTTTCCCCCCTAGCATTTCTATATTTACCCAAAGTGGAGGAGCATCTCTAATACCGGGGCTCAGAAGCATGAGGCAGATGAGACAGACTCAGGTAGTTTAAGAGTTGGACCTGCCAGGTTCATGAATATGAAGAAGACAAAATTCCTGGGTTAGGCTGGTCACAGTGATGCATACATGAAATCCCAGACACTCGCAAGGTAGAAGCAAAAGAATCACAAGTTCAAGGCCAGCTTCAGCAGCTTAGTGAGACTCTCGGCAGCTCAGTGAGACCATGTCTCAGAATAAAAAAATTAAAAGCGCTGAGGAGGTAGTTCAGTGGTAAAGCACCCTTGACTTCAATCTTCAGTATATAAAAAAAAAAAAATCCTGGGTTAGACAAGACAAAGGACTATATTATTCATAGCAACGTGAGTAGAGTATTAGCATTTGTTCTGGTTCCTCAACCCCAGTTCCTGTACGGAATGCAGAGGAATAGGTGACTGCACACACTCTGGGCTGCAATACAGGAGAGGAAACAGAATCTTTTATAATGAGCAACATGTCTGCATTTTGCTCCTGAGAGAGGCACTGTCTTCATTCTCTAAGGTTGTAAGTAAATCTGCTGTCTACTCCAGAGGCAATTTCTGTGTCTTCCAAGGCTGTTCTCTCTCCAGATATCCTTGGAAAGATAACCTAGAACAAAGGTAGTCAGTGCTGTCCTTGCAAAACATGTGCAAGAGAACCACAGAAAACTGCTCCCCCCTTGCAACGGTGGTGGGTAGAAAGAACGATAAAAAGCAAATTTCAAGAATAGCTCTCAGGACAGGACGGTGGAGTACCTGAAAGAAAATATATTCTAAGCCATGTTCAACAAAGCATGAAGCTCAGATCATCACAGTGTTTAGCAGTGGTATAAACAGATGGAGCAATAAGTAAATACAGGGTCCTGGATGGCCATGTAGTGGCCACCACTCAGGGAAGTCCCAGGAAATCTACATGAATCACCATAAAGCTTAAAGCTCACCACTTACGGGGGCCTGATGTAGAACAAGAGAAATAATACAGCTTGTGCTGCCATGTTGAGGCATGTAGCAGAGGGAGATAACTTTTCAGGTCACCTCATGTGTAGTGGTGAGGCTGCATTTCAGTTGAGCAAGAAAGGAGTCACCATAATGTCCACAGTTGGCTGTCAAACCCAACAGGTCTAACTGACCAAAGAGTTCTTGGGCTTTCCAAGAATCAACATGCATTCTGCTATAGCATACACACAAGTCTTCAGTCCATTTTTTCTTCAGTAACATCATTTACCAGCAGGCCAGGCCTCTACTTCATTTCCACAGTGAGGTCTAGAGCTTCCCTACTGAATATTTTTTCATGACATTAGCGTGGGTAATCTGTTCAAAACACTTACCTCCATCTGGAACAGCAACTCCCCAGATCCTCCCAGATACATTAAGAACTTTAGATTTGCACTGTTAAAAGAAAAAAGTTACTCATGACACTTATTAAACATGATAAAGAAAGGGCTGACTGTTAAAAGAACAAAGTTACTCATGACACTTACTAAACATGATAAAGAAAGGGTTGGGGATATGGTTCAGTAGAAGAGTACTTGCCTAGAATGTGCCAGTTCCTAAAAAAAAAAAAAAAAAAGGGCAGGGTACAGAAGATTCAAGGCCAGGTAAGATAGTGCACACCTGTAATCCCAGTGGCTCGGGAGGCTGAGGCAGGAGGATCATAAGTTCAAAGCCAGCCTCAGCAACTTAGCAAGGCTCTAAGCAACTCAGGGAGACCCTGTCTCTAAATAAAATACAATAAAGAGCTGGGGATGTGTCTCAGTGATTAAGTGCTCCTGAGTTTAATCCCCGGTACAAAAAAAAAAAAAAAAATGGATTCAAGGAGGAAATTATTGAAATAAGTATAAAGACCAGACTCCAGAGAGAAAAAATGTGGATTTATATCCAAAGAGTAGGATTGGGTCAGCAGATGAAAAGTATTAGGAGGAAACATTAAGAATAAAGTGGATTCTTGCTAGATAGACTCAACAGAATTCTTGCTGAAATCAGGCCAGGGGAAGGTATTCAAATACCAAGGACCAGAATTTTTGCTAAACTGACTTAGCAGGATTGTTGCTCAAAGAAAATTCTACAGTTAAGGACACAGAGGGAAGCCCAAAGTCAGGACCTCATCAGAAAAGACTCAGAGGAGTCATACTTAGGTTTAGTCAAAGGAGTGAGTCTCTGCCAGCACCACCTCTCCCTCACAGTTTTAAGAAAATGAAAGAACACATAGAAGCTTCCATTTCCACTGGACAGAGAGGTACACCACAAAGGCTCTGAAGCAAATCTGAAGCTGCCAACAACATGGGCCCTGAGACAGGCAAGAACTTCTCAAGATTAAAGACATAAGTGATGATTCCTTTCCAGATCAGTTGTAACCTCTGTATCTAACCCAAATGAGTGAGCAATACTGTTTTTATTTTTATTTTTTAGCAATAATGTTTTTAAAGTATTCCACATCAAAAATACTCATATATTACTTATACATTTTAATGTTTGAAAGTAAATTGCGAACATCCTAATTCTTCACCTCTAAATAATATGGATTTCCTATGGAATAAGATGCTTCTCCTATATAACCACAATATCAATATCACACCTAAGAAAGTTCACAACTGATAATATCACCAAATATTCTCTCTGTAGTCACATTTCCCCAAATGTAGGAAACTTTTATTCCTCATTTGATATTTGATATCTTTCTGCTATGGTCCAAATGTGTTAGAAACTTAATCCCCAATGAGAGTATTGGGAGGTGGGGCCTACTGGGAGGTGCTTAGGTCATGAGGAGTTTATTCATGAATGGATTAATGTCGTTATAAAATGGGCTTGCCAGAGTGGGCTTATACCCTTCTGCTGTTTTACGGTGTCAAAGGGGACAGTATCTGTCCCCTTTTTGTCTTCTGTCTTTCACCATGTGAGGACACAGGAAGAAGAACTTCAGCAGATGCTAGATCTTGGACTTCCCAGCTTCCAAACTATAAGAAACAAACTTCTGCCTTTTACAAATTATCCAATTTGGGGTATACTATTATAATAACACCAATAGACTAAGACATTTTCTCTGACATTAGAATCTTGTAATATATGTATACATTTCTTCCACATAAAAGATATTTAGTTAAGAAAGAAAGAGACAGATAACTAAAAAATTTCCCTCTTGCCTGACCATGAGTACTGATAGAATTAAAAATTCCACAGTAGTTGCTGGGCATGTTGGCACACACCTATAATTCCATTGACTTAGAAGGTTGAGGCAGGAGGATCACAAGTTCCAGGCCAGCCTCTAACTTAGTGTTAGGACCTAAGCAACTTAGTGAGATCCTGTATAAAAATAAAAAATAAAAAGGGGTAGGTATGTAGCTCAGTGGTAGAATGTTCCTGGGTTCATCTCCCATCCTAAAAAAAAAAAAAAAAAAAAAAAATCACATTGCAACAAAATTAATTTTGAAGGAAGGTACAGTAGCCTTAAACGACCATCCATCAAGAGTAGAAATATGGCTGAGCTTGGTGGTGCACACCTGTAATCCCAGCACTTTGGGAGGCTAAGACAGGAGAATCGCAAGTTCAAAGCCAGCCTTAGCAATGGCGAGGCGCTAAGCAACTCAGTGAGACCCTATCTCTACATAAAACACAAAATAGGGCTGGGGATGTGGCTCAGTGGTCGAGTGCCCCTGAGTTCCACCCCCGGTACCAAAAAAAAGCAGAAATACGTTCAACGGTGTGCTGGTAGATCATGGAAGGGGAGCGGGGATCTCATTTCCTGATTGGTGGTAGTTTCCAATTTCCTTGGTTTGAATACTCCTCCCATGATGAGTTCAATCTTATAGTTGACATCTTTAAACATGGAGATGGGTAGAAAATGCATTTAATTTCCAATAGGAGTTGACTGTAGCACATCACAAATATTTCCCAAAGATTCCTTCTTTCTAAACCAGCCCTCACATTCAGAAGCTGTGGAGTTTGGCAGTGCTGGAGTGAGTTTAAGGGGGAGATGAAGCATGAAAGAAGCTTACTCTAGGAAGCAAATTTCTGATGAATGTCAAGAAAAATCTCTTTCTCTTCCTTTGAGCCTTTTTTATTGTGAAATTTTTGTTCAAATTCTCTCTTTGGCGTGTGTTGATATTCTAAGAATCCTTGAGAGTGAACTCAGACTCAGAGTGGTAAGATTGTTCTTGTAAGTTCAGTGGTCAGTTGTAGTTTTCTGCTTATCTAAAATTTAGATAAATTTGGTTCCAGCATACAATGCTCTTATCAAGATCTCTGCATATTGCTTAGAGTTTAAATTTTCTAGGTACCTACTCACGAACCCAATTTCCTGCCTTTGATGGGCTCTTCATTTTTTTCTTTCTTCCCACCTGAAGTAGTTGTCTATACTTTTATCCTACTGGGCGTGGATGCAGGATTTAGTCCCTTTTCCCTGATTCCTACTCAACACCCAGAAAAAGAGAGAGAAAGGGAAGAAATTAGTGAGGCCATAGAAACAGGGGAAAAGAAGGAAGAAGCAAGGGAGAGGAGGAAGTAGAGAGATTTAGCCAATTTTATGAACCATTTGCAGGGCCGGAGGGAGATGTCCCAGCTTAGAAACCCTCACTGGCCAACCATCTCAGGTCTAACTTTTATATTCTCCACTTTCTTCCCCAGCCTTGCTCTAATTACTGAGTTAAACAAACATCTCTTTGTTATCATTTCCTACCAATCCACACTCTTAGGGCCTCACCTGTTAGAATTAGTTTCTCCTACCATAGAAAACCCAAAATAGTATTGCCACAAAGTTCAGCCTCATCAAAGAAATGGGAATATTTGTAGCCCAGGGCTGGAATGGTAAACAACTTTTCTTCACAAGACTATCAGGTACCCAGATCTCCACACTCTAGGGCCTTTCTTCCTCAAGTTCTGAGGTGATGGCAGCTGGAGAAAGAACAGAACAAAGAAGAGAAGCAAAGGGCATATGCCAAAATTCTCCTAAAGATGGTTTCCCAAAGCTACTACAGATCTTCTGCTTCCATCCCACTTGCCAGAACCCAGTCACAGAGTCAGAGAATCTAAGAGGTACCTTTAATCTGAGCAGTCATGTGCTTTGCTGAAAGCTCTATCACTGTAGGAAGAGGGGATCACTACAATCTTGGCCATGCCTTCCAAAGCATTTTCCAATATGAGAACATTTGCTGTCCCAGAGGTAATCTGCATGACCTGATAAAATACAGTCTTTTTAACTCTTGTTACACTAGAATTCTGTGTAAAGAGCCTCAGAGATCTCCTAGCACTACCTACTAGGATTTATCCCAGACCCACTCAAATTTGTGGTGGATTTTAATTGGCTTAAATGTGCATTCATTTAGTAAATATGTATTAAGCACTATGTGCCATGCACCATGCTCAGAGATCCTCTCCTCATTTGAGCAATATCTAGTTACTTCCATTAAGAAACTCATAGCTGAATGACCCAGGTTAGGGATTTTTCACATTACAAAAAAACTCTCAGTGTTTTGTTTTCATTTTACAAATCAGGAAGCCAAAGGTTCAGAGTAACAAAGGAGTCTAAAAAACACAAAATTATGTTGTAGCAAGGATCTTATATCCAAGTCTTTCTTTTTATTCCTAGCTTGGTATTCTGTACCATAGTGTTTTCTGTGATTATTCTATGCCTTTTTCAACTGTATAACCAAAAAGTGGGTGAATGATTTGATCAATTTGTTTTTCCTCAGTTTTCATTCTCAGAAGATTTCTCATAAAAGATTTCCTGCATTTCAAATTTCTTTTGTTTTATTGGTACATTAAGGCACTTGTACCTCTTTCCCATCCACTTTAATCTTTGCTTTGATTTAGAATACATTGTTTTGGGATTCATATCTTTTCAAGATTTCAACTACAACCTATAACCAAAAGATTAGAGCTGCCTCTCCCTATAATGTTTATTTCAAAGAACTATAGGAAGTGGTGAGTTAAGCAAACTGGACCTTGTTTATTTGTCCCAAAGGGCACATAACATTTCTAAGAAGTGAACAAAATAATAATATACAACCTCTACAGTGTGTCCATAATAATACATTTTCTATATCCTCTAAGTCTTCATTTTTCCAGTCAAGTCTCACATTATATTAAACTTCACACACTATAGGCAAACCTTTGACTCTTATGAATTACATGTATTTTTTTTAAATTAATTCAATCACATAAAAAATTAGCTTCTAGAAGAAGCCAGATTAAATCTATTTTAAACATCCTTTTATAGAAGTAGAAGTTGTTTTGACTTCTCAAGAAAGTTTTGATATCAAGAAAAAGACATTACTGAGAGTAGGAAATTCTAAAATTATAGTATTACTGCTATTTTCTCTGTGAAATGCCATAAAGTGTTATTTTTTTGCTAAGGGAATTTGTAGGCATTTTCAAATTCTGAGCAACCTCTACTTCAGAAGAAGGGCAAGAAGTTTGTTGTAGGAAGACAACTAGCCTAGTCAAATGTGTGCCTGTCTCAGTCCATATTTTCTTGGGCAGTTAATTACACAATAAATAATCATTGCCATTTTTTAGGAATTTGTTCTGTGTTCTATTACTTGTCTAAAGTTTTGACATCCATTGTCCCATTTTATGTTCCCAACAGATCTATGTGGTAGGTACTCAAATATTCAATTTATAGCTAAAGAATGCACAGGTGATAAAGGAGCTCAGGGCAGATGCAACCCCACACAAGCAAACTGTATCACTAACAGTCAATCATGCATCAAATAATAAGGATAGTTGGAAGACAAACAAAGGACATAAACATGGAACTCGAGTAGGACCAATAAGCACATTAGAAGATAATCAACCCCATTAGTAAGCTGCCAAAATTGCCTAGGCAATTCAAAAGAAGAACTCATAGACTTCAGGAAGCATCTTGGTAGAAATGATTAAAGAAAAAAATACATTCCAGAATAGAGAGGATCATTTAAATTAACATAATTAAACCCAATAAGATGTGCTTGAGAACCCTGGCAACTACATACAAACTTAAAGACCAATCAGGAAGACTAAGAGGGAATAGATGAACTCCTCCCAATTCCTCTTGCTAAGTATAGCTAAACAAACTTAAAAGCCAACAAAATGGAAAGAAAAAACAGAAAGGTCATTCAGAGACCTTGAGACCCAAGGAACTACCCAGTGCTGAGATCTCTGGGTTTTCTCATAATGTACTATATTCTGGACTGGATGCTAGAGAAGCCAGCAACCCAGAAATGCAAAACAAACAAATAAACAAACAAAAAACCCTAGTAATAAAAGGAAAGCATGCACTCATCAGCCAAAGAACCAGAAAGGAAGCAGTCTAACAAGACAGAGAACTTTTAGATAATAATCACCCTATCTCGGGCAAACACCACAGGAAAACCTGACTCGAACCCGACCTGAGCCAGGAAAGGCCAGGTGAGGTAGGTACACAGACGGTGTGTGTCTAGCAGTGAAAAGGTGCCCTGATGTTGTCAGCAGAGGCCCGGTGTGGAGATCCTGGACTTCCAGCTCCACCCAGTGGCCAGGAGGCAGTGTCCCACTCTTGGCAGCGTCTGCAAGTCACTGGGAGGTTGGAACTTTCAGGACCATCCAATAGTAGCCAGACACCCTTTCCCCTCCTCAGTGGCAGGAGAGATTCCTCCGGGAACAGAACAAAGTGCCCCCTCTCAGCCAGAGCTGTGTCACAGAAGGCTGTAGGAGCCCCAACACAGACCCCCACCCAGCACTAACAAGGACCCCTACTATCAACAGAAGCTGATGGAGGATCCCAGACTGTCACCCCCACCTCACAGAAATACAGCAACATCTCTTTCTACACCAGAATGTCATCAGGGGAGACTTTCTAAAACAGGAAGTTTAAAATCCAGAGTTTCGTAACATATACCCAAAATGCCCATGACACAATTTTACAAATCACTTACACAGAGTACCAGGAAAAACTCAGCTTGAATGAAAAAATATTATGGAACCAGACCCATTTAGCCCGCCGCACAGTCTGCCAATCACTGAAAGGACAAGTTTTGCATGAGAGTTTATTCATGAGGTGGCCAAACTCGAGGAGATGGGAGCCCCACATCTGAAATCTCTCTCCCTGAGGACAGGATTTGGGGGTATTTACGAGATGAAGAAGCCGCACAGAGGTCTTAGGCAGGGGGAAACGTGGCTGGAGGTTGAGAAAAGGTAACATAATCAGGAGTCCACGCATGCGTAATTAAACTTCAGGGCTCCTGAACTAGCATTCAGAAAATAGTGATGTTAGCGTGCCCTGAGCGTGGCGTTCTTAAACCTCTGACATCAAAGATCACCCATCAAATGAAGAGGCAGTTATCTCAACCGAATTAGAGCTACCAAGTTCCTGAAAGACAACTTAGGCGATTGTTAACCATCCTGACAAGTACATCAAAGGTGTTATCTATAGCCAAGTTGATGGGAGGGAGTGTACTGCTTAGCTAAATGACCTCGAAGATTGTAATTAAAAGCAAATGAAACTAGAGGTTTTGTTAAGATTTTATCTCCGTTTCAAAAGATAGTCAACAGATGCCATACAGAAATCTCTCAGATGTTGGAATTTATGAGGAGAATTTTACAGTAGCCATCATAAAAATGCCTCAGTGAGCAAACTATGAACATGCTGGAAAACAAGAAAAAAGAGGCAGGAGTATCGAGAGTTCAAAGGCAGTCTCAGCAAAAGCAAGGTGCTACACAATTCAGTGAGACCCTATTTCTAAATAAAATACAAAAACAGGGCTGGGATGTGGCTCAGTGGTTGAGTGTCCTGAGTTCAATCCCCAGTACCCAAACCACCCCCAGCCCTCCACCCCAAAAGGAAGTTTCAGCAAATGAATAGAAGATGTAAAGAAGAACTAACAGGAACATTTGAACTGAAAAACACAATGATCAAAATTTAAAACTTTCAGGATGTCCAGGCACGGTGGAGCACACCAGTAATCTCAGCTACTAAGGAGGCTAAGGCAGGAGGCTCACAAGTTCCAGGCCAGCCTGGGCAACTTAATGAGACCCTGTCTTTTTTTTTTTTTTTTTTTTAATATTTTTTTAGTTGTAGATGGACATGATATCTTTATTTATTTATTTTTATGTGGTGCTGAGGATCGAACCCAGTGCCGCACACATGAGAGGCAAGTGCTCTACCACTGAGCTATAATCCCAGCCCCATGAGACCCTGTCTTAAAAACAAAAAGTAAAAAGTGCTCAATGGTACCTTGCCTAGTATATGTGAAGTGCTGGGATCAATCTCGAGTTCTGGGGCAAAAAAAAAAAAAAAAATCTATGGATGACTGAATAGCAGAATGGAGAAAAGAGAAAGTAACAAAAAGAAAGAACAAAATAATAATAAAGCATATGAATTTTGGAGTAGAATGTGCGGTTTGCATCCAGGTCTGCCACTTGCTAAATGTGGCCTCAGAAAAGCTACCTAAGTCTTTGTGACAAGGCCAATTTCACAGTCACATAAAGATTATATGAGATAATGCGACAACACCAAGAATAACATCTGGTACATGGTAAGTGATCAAACAATGATAGACAATCATAGGAGCTCTTTATATGTCTTACACATCAATTCTTTGATTATTAAGTATTAGTATTTTGTGACTATTTTCTCCTCATCTGCTATTTTGTATCTCCTCATTTGTATTTTGCCCTTGTTTACAGACATTTGTAGGACAGGGATTTTTGTTTGTTTGTTTGCAGCCTAGGGCCTCAGGTATGTAAGGCAAGTGCTCTACCACTGAATCACATCCCCCAGGTCAAGGACTCTTTTATGCAATCACATCTATTATTTTCCCTCTACAAATTTTATTATAACCTAATTTTTATCTAAATCATTTTTTTGAATCGACTGCTACAAACATGAGTTCATATTTTCATTAATCTGCCTTCTGATTTTGTGCTCAGAATCTTAAGGGTCTTCTTTGGTCTCACCAGATTGTACTGCTGTTTTTTCACAGAAGACAATTGTTGCTACTGCTTTTTCACTTCTCCCCTGAAGAACAGTGTTTCTTTTATTATTGATTTGCTTTCCACATTATAGTCCCTGAACAATCTTATCCACTCTAATGGTTTCAACAAAGTCCCTTTAGGCAAATGACAGTGAAACTGTCAGTCTAGTATTTTCCACTATTTGATAGGGCATTCCTAACTTGATTTTCTATAATCACCTTAACATAAATTTCTTCCTAAATTGAACTTTACATATTTATATAAATATATATTGAAATAGAACAATTTCTAAGGGATAAATACTCTAAAAAGTTTTTTCCTTTAACTTACAATAAAAGTATGTGTGGAACCCTTATGAACAAAAGAATATAACTGTAAGTAACATGCATACAGTCTGTCATGTAATATGCTTAGTGTCCTCTGGAAAGACACACAAAAATGGGTAGTTATGACACATAAGACTTTTCACTTTAATTTCTTTGTGCCTCTTGAATTTTGTACTACCATATGTAATGCTTGTTCAAAAATAAATACAAGTCTATCAATAAATACAAGGAACCATCTCATCAGTCCCATCACATCTATTCTGTTTTGGCTGGTGATTTCCCTCATCTACTCAGTCTCTACCAAGCACTTGGGAATCATCTACCATCTTCTTGAATGCACATCTAATTTCCATATTCTGCTGACATGCTTCAGAAAAGAGCCCTTCCATCCACGCACACATTTAACAGCAATCCTGGGTCACACAGTAATCTAAGCCCTGGGCTAGAGATAAAAAAATGAGATACTGTAAGGACAATACCCTCAAGAAACCCCAGAGACTAGAGATGCAGAGCAGCACACATAGTACTTATTAAATAACCAATTCCATAAGCCATTTGCAAGTATTTATTTAGGTGAGGGGTCATAAAATATATTTTATAACATACATAAGAAAAAACACATTTAAATGAATAAAAAATAAAATGACAGGTGACAGAATTTAGTGTTTAGAAATGAAATCATCAATAACTTCTAACAATTCAAAGAAATAACCTCAAAGTATTTAAAAGTTGAGACTATGTTTTTACAATATTTTATAATAAAAAGTATTAGGCTTTTAAAGGCAATACATGACATAATGGTTTTCTGAATGATTTCAAAATAGGTTCCAAGACACTGTCATACATAGACATAGGGGAAAAAAAAAAGACAAGAACTTTGGCAAGCAAAGTATTAGTTCATAGCAGCTTGGTAAATGTTTACTTCTTTTAATATAAAGATTTTTCAATTTACATTTGTTCTTGTTATAGGAGCAGAAAGAATTAATATGGTAATGTTTGAGGAGTCTATAAGCTACATAGCAAAAATGATTATTTCAATAAAGCCTGGCTTCTATGAAAAATGTGCACCACACTGCATATATAGTAACTGGGTAAATGTAAACCTTGTGATTATTAACTCTTCTATATAAAATATTTAACAACCCAAATTTCACAAAATGCTCCCTATATCTATATCTCTTTTTAAAAATGCAGCCTCAAGCTTTAAACTAACATACATTTGCTATTTGAACAAGTTCTCATCTCCATTACTAAAAATGTTTTTGTAAAGTCCTTTAGAATTTTTTTTTTTTTTTTTCCGGGATCCTGGTAAGAAGCTTTCAAAAAACTACCAAGGCTGGAGAAGGGGTCACCAAACCACAGGTTTCTGTCTCCAAATCCTGGAAGACCTTGCTTCTTGGAGACACACAGCTCCAAGAAGATAATTCAGGATTTCTAACTTTTAAAAAAATATTTTGTCATGAATAACTGGACAATTAGATTTCTAGGAAAATAAGATTTTTCTCTTTAGATTTAGCAAAGTCAACTATAATGAACTGCCTTCCAATTATTTGTGAATGAGAGATGAGAAATAGTTGAAGTTTTACATATAAAAGATATAAATACTGCATAATATGTAGTGAATATTTGCACAAACCCTCTTATTTAAAGCATTAAATGCAATCAGCAAATCTGATGCTCTAATATGTGTTTTCTTAAGATACATTTATGATACAACTAAAAAACCTCTACATGGTACAGAAACATTTTTAAGGCTTTCCTATAGGTTTATAGCAAGCATCAGGTTGCCAGAGGCGAATATCAACAAGAACCTGATTGAGTTTTTGCATCCAGAGATCCCGCTCTTCCTTAGTATCTGCAGACAGCCAGTTCCTACAGGAACAAACAAACAGAGATCATAATCTCCTTCACCCCATTCTATACCTTCATGTATCCTTGCTAAGAAAAACAAGAACAACAACAACAAAGCCTAAATAAACCAGTAAAAAGAGTTAGTCTTAACATCTTTTAATGAGTGGCTAATCAAGAGCCACAAAATGAGGTGCTTCTCTAGGTGTAATAGAGTAAAATTTTCCCCTGTTTGGTTAGCTGATCATAACTCACACTAATTACATGTAGTAAATGATGTTTCCAATAAAGGTGTTTCACACAGGCAGTCTGGCCTGGGTAATTTGGCAGTGTGGGAAACCCACTGAGTATAGGCCCCTTCCTACTAATATCACCACAGGCTTAAATCTGAGTTACCAACATCCTTGAGACTCAGGCTCCCTAAAAGCTGGACGGACGCTCTTGGATTTTAACCTGCCTCTATAGGCAATGCTACTGTGCATTGTTCCCCATTATTTTTGTTCTACAATGTTGGTAGAACATGGTGGTACTTAAAAAAAAATTATTTAAAGATTCTAAGACTTTTGTCATATCAGGAATCTCTTCCTTGAATCCATATGTAGCTACAAGTTGAATGAATAACTAGTTGATGGGGTGAGCAAACTTAAGGACAGGGGGAGTTCCCTGAGTCCCAGCCAGACCATCATTCTATAGAGAATAGCCAGCTGTTAAAGGGTTTTATACCGTACTCATTCTCCACCTTTACAATTTCTCATTTATACTAGAAATGGTGCAAACATGAATAAGGGGTAAATTTACCATTTCCTAAATATTAATAAAAAGAATATTACTTGGAATAATAATGACCATTTGTATAGCTCATTCCATGGGCTCAACGCTGTGCTAAGTGTATCTATCCATTAATCTCTATTGTCACTCTATGAAGTTTCTTTTTCCCTTTTGACACAAGAGAAATCAGAGAACCAGCAAAGTTAAGTGGTTACATCTATTGAATTACCAAATCAGGATTTAAACTTAGGTTTGTAGAGCCAGAAGTGTAGCTTAGTGGTTTGATCCCCACTGCCAAAAATAAATAAAAGCCCACTTAGGTCTGTTGAATTCAAAGCTCCACTCTAAAATATTGCCTCCCTCTGTGATAAGGTACTTCCAGTTCAAATGTGTAGTGTCTACTATAAGATAGGCACTATTGATCAGAAGTGAAATCTTTTATGATGAAGAAGGGAAAGATACCAAGCCTGATTAATAAAAATGAAAATGAAGTATATTAAATTTAGATAAAAGGTATGTGTTTAAAAGGCACTAGAGAGGAACTGTTTTACCAACAGTTTTTCTCTTTCATCTTTTTGATACTAGCCAACTTAACAGGTGTAATGTGATATCTCATTGTGGTTTTGATTTACATTTCCCTGATGGTTAGAGATTACCAGGGCAGTTTTTCCCATGTTGGTAAACTGTTTTTACCAACTGTTGGTAAAAAACCAGAGAGGAATGGATCAATAAGGCAAAAAGAATGCAAAATTGCAGCATATTTGAATTGTTATGATCAAAAGTTAAAATAACTTTTAAACCCCCAAGCAAAGCTAAAGATAGCCAAGATTATAAACTGAGAATATGCTTGGGTAAAGCAACACACAAGCAAGTTATGACAATGTTATAAGACAAACTGCACATAAACAGAATAATTAGAGCAACATGTAATCTAGATACTTCTATCACAGGGAAAGCCCCAAAGAGCATTGTAGAGGGCTTATGCAGCAAGTAAATGATAAGATTATATGAAAAATATGAGTAAGATTTACAAGAGATAAAGTGGGCTGTTGTAGTTAGAACTATTTAGGTACTGAACTTTGATTCTCTCAATGATGGAGACCAGCCATGGGGCAGCTACCAAGCAAAATAATTATAAATCCATTTTGCCTCTCCTGTCCTGTCTGGCACTACTGTTGAAGATCCCTGAAGGAAAGGAATGGATGAACTAATGTGAATTAATCAGGATGTAACCTACTCATCAAGAATTTCCAAAGAATGGGTCCCCTAGTTATTTTTAAACAAATTAGCAGGCTCTGGGGAACACTGTTCTATTTTGGTATAATGTTCCTGGGGTGCAGCTTTCCAAGATTTTCACATTAGGAACTCAGTGAGCTAAGGCTACCACCTTCCTGTCCTCAATATCCAACGACAGCCTAATGAACGAAGATTTTTGTCAAATCTAATTTTTGTGCCTAACTATAACTTTGTGCCTAACATTGAAGTTAGTCTTCCAACTTCTTTGGTCATTTATGCAAAAGAAACTGTGTTAGACCCTTAGTAATAAGTTTTTGCATCTTAAGCTGAACATTAACAAAAAACTGATATTCCCAGGAGTTTATTCTCTTAACCTCCAGCCAGGAGTCTGCAGAATGAGATTGTTTTTGTAAGTCATTGGGTTAAATGAGGGTATTTTTGTAATGGAAAGGAAGGACTATATCAAGTTTTCTTAAATAAAGCTTCACTTCTCAGCTACACATGAAATCTATAAACTTGACCCAAAGATTATTAGCTAACCACCTTGAAAATGCCTACACTGTGAGCATAGTAGAAAGCATGAATAGCTAGGATATAACCTGAATGTTAAATACTTCTTAACTATATTAGTTTATAGATTGTTCTCTTACTGCTGTGTATGTGTTTTCTACTATGGCTATTCCCCTTTCAAAGTCAAAGACCATCTCCAATATTTCTCATAGTGGTCAGAACAAAGTGGGTAATCAATTACTTAGTGGACAGAAATAATAAAAGGCTAATACATACTTTGTGACACAGAGTGTGTCCCTGCATTGGCTGACAAGAGTCTCTCGGTCATCTTCTCTCTGTGGTCGGACAGTAATTAATTCAAAAGTATTGCGTCTTGCACAAAATTCTCTGTTGGCTGGTTCTATCTGGTGGCTGGTACAATTGGCCAGATTTATCCTTCCTATAGGATTCTTTAAAAATAAATTTAAAAAACATTAGTAGAACGTACACAAAACTAAGTCAACAAGCATTAAGCAGTATTTAAGTTGGTACAAACTAAAATTAGAAAGCCATTAATTTAAAAGTTAAATTTCCCCAAAATGGAAAATTAAATACATGGGAAAAACTGCCCTGGTAATCTCTAACCATCAGGGAAATGTAAATCAAAACCACAATGAGATATCACATTACACCTGTTAAGTTGGCTAGTATCAAAAAGATGAAAGAGAAAAACTGTTGGTAAGCACAACAACAATAACAACAACAAAAAAAACCCCTATATACTGTTGGTGATACTGTAAATAAATATAGCCATTTTGGAAAATAGTATGGAGGTTCCTGAAAAAACTAAAAATAGAATTACCATATAATCCAGAAATCCCATTACTGGGTATATACCCAAAGGCACTGGAATTATTATGTCAGAGAGGTCAGCACTGCCATGTTTGCTGCAGGATTATTCACAATAGCCACAGTATGGAAACAACCTACGTGTCCCTTAACAGATGAATGGATTTTGAAATGGGTACTATTCAGCCTTACAAGAAAACAGGAAATTCTGTCATTTGGAATAACACGGGAGAACCTAGAGGTCCCTATGTTAAGTCAGGTAAGCCAGGCATAGAGAGGCAAATAGCACATGATCTCACTTTTATATGTGGAATCTAAAAAAGTCAAATTCATAGAAGTAGAGTGGTTACTAGAGGCTGGGGAAGGGAGGGAGTAGACAAGGAAAGGAGAGAAATTAGTCAACAGGTACAAAGTTAAAGTTAGGCAAGAGGAATAAATTCTGTTGCATAGCATAAGGACTACAGTTAATAATAATGTATATTTCAAAAATAGTAAAAGGATTTTAAGTGTTCTTAGCAGAAATGAATGATAAATATTTGGTGATAAATATTCTAATTAGCTTGATTTGTACACTGAACAATGTATACATATATTGAATATAATATATTATACCCTATAAATAGACTCAGTCATTACTTGTCAGTTAAAATTAAAAACTAAAAAAAGTTAAAATATTCAATGTTATATTAAATATAAATGTTCAGTATTTATTATTGTTTCTTGCTGGACAAAAAATTAAAAACTCAAAATACCAACTGGTGGCTGTTACTAACTATTCTATGAACCTAAAATAAACAAAACTACTATTATGAAAATCTTCAAACAAAAAATAAAAAGAACTGTATATAATCCCCTAAGTACCTCAACCAGCTTCAACAATTAGATACGTGTATTCAACTACCTTTTGCCTACACTTCACCCTCTTCTCCTCTTTCAATAAAACATAAGCCTAGACATCTTACTTCATGTGTAAATATTTTTTATGTATCTCTAAAAGATAAAGCCAAGCAATTTGGAAGCCAAATCATTCCTGTGCTATGTGAACTAAATGGAGATAAAAATTTATGAGACCAAATGGTCCCCTAAATGGGAAAAGGGATACATATGGTCACAGCCAATAAAACTGTTAACTCTATTAGTAATTTTAAGAATTAAAATAAAATATATGATTTTTAAAACTTTAGATGGGCTAAGTTTGGATAGAACAGTAAAATCCCCTGTTGATTGGTTGAAAGGTAACAGAAATTCTTACATCCCAAAAGTATAAAATGGTCTATGACTGGCTGGCAATTTGAATAACAGCTAACAAAAAGCATCACAAGTAAACATATTCTGATCTACAATTCTACTTAAAAGAAATGTATCCTAAGAAAATACATAAGCATACGAAGATAGTTATGCATAATGTAGTCACTATTTTTTCACAACAACAAAAAATTCAAAACAAACCAAAAGATAGTAATGGGGCCCATACAAATAAAATGTGATACAATGTTTCCAACAAATATGGAAAACTAAACAGTATGAAACTAAATAGTATGAAAGTCCTGCTATTGTATAACCCCTCAAAAATTCTAGATAATTGAACTTAAAAGAATAAAAGAAATTATCAAAAGCCAAAATCAATTAGGAAGAGAGAACGCTAAATAGCAAGCTAGTCTGAAACTCTGGCTTCCCTTGGGGCATCTGCCAATGTAGGAACCTATACCCTGGCTCATACAGATGAAATGATTTTTTTTTTTTTTTTTTGGTACCAGGGATTGAACTCAGGGATTGTTTGACCACTGAGCCCCATCCCCAGCCCTATTTTGTGTTTTATTTAAAGACAGGGTCTCACTGAGTTGCTTAGGGCCTCACCGTTGCTGGGGCTGTCTTTGAAATCACAGTTCTCCTGACTCAGCCTCCCAAAGTGCTGGGATTACAGGCGTGCATCACCGTGCCTGGCTGAAATGATTTAATATGAAGCCTGGTACTTGCTTTAAAATACCCCAGCAAAAGAAGGGGGTGGGGGGATATGTTGTGGAGACAGAAATTAAATTTGAAAATTAATACTTATCAGAGCTGAGTATATTATTTCTTTGTTTTGTATACATTAATACTTTAATTATAAAAAGCAAAATATATACATTTCCATGTGTATGCATGCACAAAAGAGAGAAAGAGACAAAAGCAAGGACTAAAAAGAGTAATACATTATTGAATAATAATAAATAAGGAGTTGCCTTACCAGGTACTAAGATTTATTTTAAAGCTGTAGTTATTGAGATTGAGATAGAGAAACAGAAAAGGAAACAGAACAGAAAGGCATAAACATAAACATAAACCTACTCATAATTATATCTTAGATATATACAAATAATAAATTTATTAATACTTGCCAGAAATGGCACTATGAATCAGTGGGAAAAGGACTGACCATTCAATAATGCTGGCCCAATTTGTTATCTAGTCCAAAATAAATAAATAAATCATAGATAAATTAAATGTTAAGTATAAAACTTTGTAGAAGGAGGTATAAGAGAAATATTTTTGATTACAGGGTAAGGAGGGTTTTCTTAAGACTCAAAAAATCACGCAGAGCTGGGGACGTAGCTCGATGGTAGACTACCTGCCTGCCATGCACAAGGCCCCGAGTTTAATCCCAGTGCTGCAAAAACAAACAGCACAACAGGTCGACAGATCTGATTTCCTTAACATTAAAAAATTCAGTAAGTTTAAAAAAAAAACTGTAATGATAAAAGATATGCCAAGCCAAAGACTAGAGAAATATAATTCCAATTTATTAAAAAAAGATGGAAAATGGCTAAAATATATAGAAAATCAAATAAAAAAGAAAACATAAATGGCCATACACACAAGAAAAAATGCTTCCTCTAGTAATCAAAGATACATAAAAATAATAGTGAGGGCTGGGGCTCAATGGTAGAGCACTTGCCTAGCAAGTGTGAGGCCGTGGGTTTGATACTCAGCACCACATAAAAATAATAAAGGTATTTTTTAAAAATTTAAAAAATAATAATATAGTGAGATAACACTTTGCATCTATCGTACTGACAAAGTTTAAAAGGCTGACAGATCAAGTGTCAGTGAGAATAGGAAAACTGAGAAGTCTCATATATATCTTGGAGGGAATGGAAAACTGTACAACCGTTTTTAAGAATCATTTGACAAAATAGCTAAAGATATGAAAAATCCTACAACCCAGAACTCTTATCCACATATTTAAGCAGCAGCAATGCTACTTATAATAGCAATGATGTGGAAATAATGTAAGTGTTCATAAGTAGGAGAATGAATAAAGTGTGATTTGGTCTTACAATGGAATAGTATACTGCAGAGAAAAAAGAAACTAGAACCACACATATCCACCTAGACTAACTTTATATAACACGATTCCTCAAAAAGGCAAGTATATTACAATATATTATTGTATAATGTTTAAAATATGCAATTGCAATAACACATATTACATATATATGATAAAATTTAAAGAAATATATAGGAACAAAAAACAATTTTAGCATGGGTTATCTCTGTGGAGAACTACATATAGACCTGCAACTGGACTGCTAATGGAAGTTGACTGAAATGATGTTTTTATGCCTTTTTGAGTATCTTAAACATTTCACAATATATTTTTAAAATACTAACAAATTTAATGACCATAATGTAACGCTACTTAATAATTACTAAACACAACATTATGGATGTGTCTTTTTTGATGTGGAAAGATGTCAACATATATAATCAAATAAAAAGTGCTGCTTTGGGTTGGAAGTGTGGCTTAGTGTACATGGTTGCCTAGTATGCTCAGGCCCTGGGTTCATTCCCCAGTGCAGGAGGGGGGGAAAAAAAGACTAAAAAAATGTACTGTTTTTTGTTTCAAAAAAATTCATAAATGAATATATAATTATTATCATTATTATATATCATGTATTTTAAGTTTAGAAGGATATACAACCAAAACAGAAATAATAATTATCTCTATTATGGATAGTTTTCCTTAATTCAGCTTATTTCTGTTTTCCAGTATAGGGATAATAAATAAAATACTTCAGCAATAACATGAAGTACAATTTGTTAAACAATACCTTATTATTGAGTTTTACAAACAAAAACAAAACCATTGTATTTCTATAGGTAATTTTCTATTACTGGCTTGTCCCAGGCAAAATATAAAACAGAATTAAACATATTTCCAACTGAAAATGTCAACAAAAGTATTATGAAACATTCCAAGAGAAAAGAAGGAAAACCTATGATCAAATCATAAGCGATGAACAGGATATAAAATCTTCACACACACAGGGCTGCAGCAAGAATATTCTAATGGCTTAGTAAGTACCTGCAAGGGAACATCTGGGTGGGTAAAGAGACAGAGGGAGCACTCGTAGGAAAATTCACATGAAAATCAGAGCTCTTCACTGATCGATACGACTTAAATTACCTTTCTCCTTTCATCATCTGGGTAAGTCCAGTAAGAGATACAGTTGCCAGAAAGAACACACCATCTTCGATGCCATGCACCAAAACCACTAACATCTTCAAATATGGTCTGGAAAAGTCAATTGAAATGCTGATTTGAGAAACTGGAGAAAAATGTCCAAACTATGAAATGCTGATTCTGTATCTTCAACTTCATGTTGTCATATTTCATGTCAAAATCTATTTGTATGACTTTTATCCTATCTTTTTACCTTAGTAATGACAATTGCTGATTGTTAACATCAGAAAATGAATGTAATATCATCTAAAAGCATCTAACAACACCTAGATGCTGACCTCAAATAAATATCTCTACATAACTTCAGGGTTTTCACAAGCATGCTATCCCTAATCAAATGCTCCTTAAACAAGAGAGAAGTATGAGTATTGGAGAGCATAATGAAATGAGAGTATGACATCTTCTACATTAAAAAACCAGTGACAGGGGCTGAGGCTGGGGCTCAGTGGTAGAGCGCTTGCCTTGCATGCGTGAGTCACTGGGTTCGATCCTCAGAGCCACATAACAATGAATAAATAAAAATATTGCATCCATCTACAATTAAAAATATTTAAAAAAAAATCAGTGACAGGACATTAAGTTAAACCTATCTTCACATGGAAGACTGGCATTTTATTTATTCCCATTTAGAACAGATTTTCTAACAGGATTAGAAAAGTCAGCTCATGATCATAGGCCTTCATGGATTACTGTGATAAACATCAGAACTCCAAGTCCACTGCCTGGCCATCAGGCACACTTGGAAGTGGCATCTCCCTGCAGCCAGGCATGTCTTAGGAATCCAGGTGGCATCCTAAGGATAGGTGAAAGGTAGTGTTGGTTACAGACCAAACTCCTAAACAGGTAATGAGCAAGTACTTCCACTTAAACAATGTAAGTAGAAGCTAGAGGTTTTTTCTCTGCTGTTTTTCAGTTGTAGTTATAACAGAGCTTCAAGTTATATAAAGTCCTCACTTCTAATTTAAAATATCCTTTAGGTACTTTTACATTAAGGAAAAATGTAATAATGCTGTAGATCATGAGTTGGCAAGATTTTTCCTTGAACGGCCAGAGAATAAATATTTCAGTCTCAGTAGCTCATCTAGCCTATGTCACAAATATTCAGTTTCCTGTTGAAGCACAAAAAGAGGCATAGACACTAAGCTACAAACAGATTAGCCCATTTCTGTAACAGTCTATAAAAATAAGTGGTGGGCCCTACTATGCTATTCACTGGTGCAGATAATCCAAAGGCATCTTTGTGTTTGATTCCAGAATGCACCAAGGTTTTTCTACCTTTAGTCTCAACTTTACTTTTCTGATTGTCGGGTAGCTAAAAAACAAACAAACAACAACACTAGTATTATTTGATTCTTGCTGTGGGGCGCACTATTCCAAGAACATGTTTTTACATTACCTCGACTAATCCTTGCACCAGCCCTATGATAGGATATATACCCTTTCCAATTCACTGATTTATGAGAATTTGGCAAAAGTGGTTTGTATGAGGTGTTTCCATGATAGATTAAAACCTCAAATCTATGAGCTTAATTAGTTAGCTCAGTCCAATCATATTCCTCCTGTCCTACCTTTTGTCTTCCCCCTAGCTCATTCTCTTTCCCAACACATGCTTTTTATGAACACTGCTCATAGACAAGGAAGAAAGACATCTTGTTATTTCAGTCTCAAGCACAAGTTAGTACAGGTGACTCACGAGCTCTCTTCTGTGTCTATGTGCACCTTTACATCATGAAGCGAACAGACAAGGGAAATGCTGATGGAGAAGAGCATGCCAGGTATCATATCTTACCATAATCAGAGAGCCATAAGACAGCCTTTTCATCTTTATAGATGAGGAAACTGAGGGCTGGGGGAAAATTAAGTGACAACACACAATGACAAGGCAAAACTGGCACCTTCTATCTGCCTGTCCAAAACACCTTTCTGCTGTCATCAGTTGAGGATGAGTAGGACCCACACTGATTTAGAGCCAGGTACCAGGGTCTCTGGTTATAGACTTCCTCCTCCCAGCTGTCTCTGGCACAGCAGGAAAGAAAACTGAACCAAATAGCTTTCGTTTCAGTTACAATCTATTTTTTATAGAAGGTAGGCATAACTAAAATGCATTATTTAGGCAGGGGAAAGAGTCATATGAGGGAGTTCTGAGCTCTTCATTTCTGTGACTGTGAAATAAGACTGTATAATAAGAATGGCTTTAGAACTCAAGACTGGTTAAGAGTATAGCTCAAAAATTAAATAGGTTACACATTATATGCAAATGAACTGGCTACTAAAATAGAAGCTATCAGGTGCTAAAGGTGTCTACAATAAAATGTAAAAATATTTACATTCAAAGGTCAGTAGGTAAACATAACTTTCAAGTCAGAAATTAATTTTAAAATGCTTTTCCAAGACTATCTAGTGCCACCTACTGGATTTATAACTGAAGAAGCTAACAAGGAAAAACTGCGTGGTAGCTGTAGGAAGTCTGATTTATCGAGGCTACTTGGGCTTTATGTTTTTTTTAGTCTAGTACTTCTTTCTGCACCTTTCAATAGTAATTGCAAACTGATTTATAATATCCCTTACATCATTCAAATTCTTTTGTCAAAGAGAAAACGTATTAGATTTTTACCACAAACATAATTTTCTATGTATTCCACACATATACTATTCTCTGATGACAGAAAAAATATAATTTTGTACAGACTGATCCCATGACCAGTAGCTGGAGTGCATCTCATCCTCTCTCATGACCTTGCCTCATGAATTATCCTAGTTCAAGTTCCCCATGGCTTCTATCTTCAACCTCTTTGGCTCTGTTAGAAATCATTCACTTGTATTTGAAGCTGCTCAAGTTTCTCCCATCCTAATAACGTGAACCAAATCCCTCTTCCTCTCTACAGATCTCTACAAATAGCACACTTACTCTTCTCTCTTTTCCCACTTGCTACCAAACTTTGTTTCCAAGAGTTGCTTCTGCCCTCACTCCTTACCTCCCATCAGATCCAGAACCACTTGTGATCTAGCTTATCTTCTCACCAAGGCTGAAATGACCACCTTATTAGTCCAGCAGTCAGGATGGGTTCTTATCTAACTTGGCCACTCCCTCCTTCAAACCTTCTCTTCCTTTCTTTTGGCAACCAAGACATTCAATTCTCCATTTCCTTCCCTCTGGTCTCTGAGGGCTTATCTTCTTCAGCCTGTCCTATAAATGTCAGTGTTCCCCGGGTCTGCTTTGCTCACTGGCCCTGGGTTTCCATTACTGCCTCTACATGCTGACACATCCATTCTTCTATCTTTACTAAAACTCTACCCTGAGTTCCAAATCCTGATCTATGAAACACATCTCTAGCCATCTAAAATTCAAATAGTTTGAAACCCAGCTTGTTAAAACTTCCAACTGCAAGTAGGAATTAACTGGGAAGGAGCATGAGTGAACTTTCTGGGATAAATAGTGTAAATCTTAATAGAAAATTGGGTTATGCGGGTCTACGTATTTGTCAAAGCTCAGGGAACGTGCAATTAAGTTTTAGGGGAAAGTCCTTAATGTGTACAATATACTTTGAAATTCTTCCAAAAAAGATAGAGGAATGGCTAGACAGGAGATATGTGATGAAACAAGGATAGTAAAAAATGTTACAGGCTTAAGATAAAAATCTAGAGGATCGATAGATGGATGCTCACTGTAAAATTCTATCCACATTGCTATTTGTTTGCCATTTCTCACAGTTAAATGTTGGGGGAGAACATATCGCCTCCCACTCTAAATGTGGGAAGGAGGAGCACACTTGCTCTTTCCCCAAGGTCCTTTACCCCAGATGTGCAAAGCAGGGAGCTGAGCGCCATTCTTGACTTGTGCTTTCCCCACTCCCTAGAGCCAAATCACTTGTCTGCCTGCTTCCTTCTTCATGTCTCTCTGATGGGCCATTCCCTGCATCCAACCTGTGGTTTCCATTATCTTTTACACACAGCACCTGTTTCCTAATTAGTCTTTCAGGATCACCATTCTCCAATCATGTTCCACATATCATGTCAAAATACTTTTCTAAACCCCAAATTTACAGTTTTCCTCTGTTTAAAATGCTTTAAGAATAACTCACTGGCTTCAGAATAAAGCCCAAAATCTTTTAAATGCCCTTTAACACATGGCTCATTTCCCCTAATTATACTTTGCCTCTTAGTCACTCTCCTCCCTCCATCTCTCCCCTTAACTCAAACACTAAGCTCTAGCTATCCTGAAATAATTGTCATTGTTTGAGTGTGTCATGTATCTTTTCTTCAGGTGGGGGTAAGAAAGGGAAGGGCCCTCCAGGCCACTGTACATGCTACCCTTATATGGAACACTTCTCTCCTTTCCCCCTACCTTATTCAGTGAGCAGTTTAGAAGTTACTTCTTCTAGCAGCTTCCTTTAACCCTATCCACACACAGGATAGATATCTTGCCAGCTCACACCAACATACCCTGTGTTTTCTCCTACTGTAGTGCTGTATTGTACTTGTTTATTTGTATTTCCCCTTAGTGAACTGAAAGCTCCTTAGCTGAGCTACTGCTTTTTATGGCCTATTATATTCCAGCACAGTGACTGGCATGTACAGGATATGCAACAAATCTTTACTAAACCGATTTATCACTTAATCACACAGGCCTTCATTCCTATGGGAAACCAAGTTTGTGTTTTATAAAATTGAAAAAGGAAAATAAAGATTAAGTGATACTACTTACTAGAAAACCTTTTTCTTCAACACTTGAGTTCACTTGACAGTTTATTTTTAAATAAATATGACCTTCCAAAGGAGACAAAAAGGGTACCTGTGAATAAAAAGGGTAAATTATTTGCAAAATAGTATCAAAGATGATTTTTCTTGATAAAACATGTATAAATCATGAACAAAGAATAATATGCATAGAAAATACATCATTTGTAAAGTGTGGAATGTAAAAGACACAGTCAAAAAGCCACTGATTCCTTAGCAACAAACACTTTTGAAAAATAAATTAATTCACTGTATACAGCTTGACAAAAACAAAAACCATAATTTATGTAAAAAATAAAACACAGATTTAAGAATAGAATACACATTTACCCATTCTCCATCAACAGAATGTACTTGACAGGAGACCAACTGCTTAAATTCATACAATACGTATTACTCACCAATAAAGAACAATGAATTGTAGAAATTGGAAAGCCAGTTCTCAGACTCATATGAAATTGCAAAAACTCCCCAAAACCAAAAAAATCTTAAAGAAGGGAAATAAAGATGGAGGAATTATATTTCCTCATTTAAGAAAATTAATTCTCCAGATGCAATGGTGCATACATACAATAAATTACTTAAATATTCAATACTTTATTGTAAAACAGTCTTTGTGTTAGATGATTCTGCCCAACTGCAGGCTAATATATATGTGTTCTGAGAACATTTAAGGTAGGCTAGGCTAAGGTAGAATATATTAAATGCATTGTCAACTTAATATTTTCAGCTTATGATGAATTTATTAAGACATAACCTCATTTGGTAAGATGCTCAAGGAGCGTCTGTGTGTGTGTGTGTGTGTGTGTGTGTGCTCATACACTATCCACACACACACAAAATAATTTATCTGAGCACTAATAACCTTATAGGTTATACATTAATATAAAAAAACAAAGAAAAAAAGTTGCCAGCAGCTCAGGAGGCTGAGGCAGGAGGATCACGAGTTTAAAACCAGCATCAGAAATGGCAAGGTACTAAGCAACTCACTAAGGCCCTATCTCTGAATAAAATACAGAACAGGGTTGTGGATGTGGCTCAGTAGCCGAATGCCCCTGAGTTCAATCCCCACCCCACCCCCAAAAAAGAAAGTTTAATATTAATATAGAATTAACACAGACTTGATACATTTCATAGTGATAACTTTCACTCAAGGTTCATGACATTTTATTTACAGGCAGATTTCTAAAATTAATGATTCCAAACTCAGTGCAATTCTGCATTACAAAGAGTAAGAAGATGCTAACTTAAGCTGGGTGCAGTGACACACACCTATAATACCAGCAGTTTGGGAGGCGGAGGAAGGAGGACTGCAAGTTTAGGGCCAGCTTCAGCCTTAGAAACATAGCGAGATCCTGTTTCAAAATCAAAAACCAAAAAAGCTGGGGATATATATCAGTGGTAAAACTCCCCTGGGTTCAATCCCCAGTACTGCAAAAAGTTAAAATAAAATAAAAAAAAAAAGAAGCTAATGTAGACCTAACAGTGAAGGGCAATGTTGAAATACATCTGAAGAAGAACTATTTAAGTTCAATATGAAGAAGGATTGGATTGGCCTACATGAAGACCTGATCCTATTACTGTTGTCATGTGATGAATCTCAACATTGGCTGATTTGCTAGCAATGGATACACACACTTGAAACTATTCCTAAATTCTATACACTAAATTTATCTGATTCTGCACTATAATAGGGATACCCGAAATGAAGTTCTAGGTGCTCAGAGTTCTACTTCTAAATAGCATGTGAAAGTTCACAAAAAAAAAAAAAAGCACCATTTCTACTGTAACAATACAAACCCATAGATAAATTTTAAAACCCTAATGTTCCTTAAAGACATCAAAAAGCTATGGAAGCAAATAGATTAAAAGATCAAATTCCAGTAAGAAATGTGCTCTTCCTAGCTAAGCTAAAACAGGAAATGCTTCATTCCCTGGGAGCAAGGACCAAGAGAATGCAAGCTTGCCACTAGTAGTGAATTTTGTAGGAAAAGGGAGAAAATAAGCTGAACATGAACTGTAGGGCAGATGGCAACTCAAGGAGCACAGAGGCAAAGCTGGCCCTCCCGACCTGCCAATTCTCCCCCATAGGGCTTTTGCTGAGTAAGCTCCTGCTGAAGACAGGCTTAGAAAGCAAAGAAATCCTGTAGTCTTGTTAATACTTATATCTCATAGTTTTGTTCAAAGATGAGGTCTGGCCCCATTCTCAAGGCATTTGAAACAGAAATGAATCCAAATCAAAGCCAATCACAGCTCAGTTTCTGATTATGTCAGAGGGATCAGCTCCTAATTCAAACTGGGAGATTAAAAAAAGACGTTATTATCTACTTGAGTCTCTACTGCTCTTTTATTATAGACCAAAGATTAGATTTGGACTATAATTTTTTTAAAAATGCAGTAAAAACGACATGATATTGGCACCAAAATACACATGTAGATCAATGATACAGAATAGAAGACTCAGAGACAAACTCACATAAATATGATTATCTTATACTAGACAAAGGTGCAAAAAACATACATTAGAGAAAAGACAGCCTATTCAGCAAGTGGTGCTGGAAAAACTGAAAATCCATGTGTAGCAAAATGAAATTAAACCTTTTTCTCTCACCCTGCACAAAAATCAACTCAAAGTGGATTAAAGACATAGGCACTAGAACAGAGACTCTGAACCTAATAGAAGAAAATGTAGGACCAAATCTCTACCCATGTCGACTTAGGTCCTGACTTCCTTAACAAGGCTCCTAAAGCACAAGAAATAGTCAAAAATCAATAAATGGGATGGATTCAAACTAAAAAGCAGCTTCTCACAAAGGAAAGAATCAATCATGTGAAGAGAGCACCTACAGAATGGAAGAAAATCTTTACCACACACACCTCAAATAGAGTACTAATCTCCAGGATATACAAAGAACCCAAAAAACTTAACGCCAAAAAACCAAATAACCCAATCAACAAATGGGCTAAGGAATAGACACTCCTCAGAAGAAGATGTACAATCGATCAACAAGCATATGAAAAAATGTTCAACACTTTAACAAATGCAAATCAAAACTAAGCTTTCATCTCATTCCGATCAGAATGGCAATTATCAAGAATATAAGAAAAGGGCTGGGGCTGTAGCTCAGTGGTAGAGCGCTTGCCTAGCATACATGAGGCACTGGGTTCGATCCTCAGCACCACATATAAATAATAAATGAATAAAATAAAGATCCATCAACAACTAAAAAAAATATTAAAAAAAAAAGAATATAAGAAAAAATAAGTGTTGGCAAGGATGTAGGAAAAAAATGTACACTCATGAATTGCTGGTGGGAATGCAAGTTGGTGTAACACCTATGGAAAGCAGTATGGAGATTTCTCAGAAAACTTAGAATGCCAACCACCATTTGACCCAGCTATCTCACTCCTTAGTTTATACCCAAAGGACTTAAAATCAGCATACTACAGTGATGCAGCCACATCAATGTTTATAGCAGCTCAATTCACAATAGCTAAACTATGGAACCAACCTAAATGCCCTTCAACAGATGAATGAATAAAGAAAATGTGGTACATATACACAATGGAATATTATTCAGCCTTAAAGAGGAGTGAAAGTATGCCACTTGCAGGTAAATGGATGGAGAATATCATGCTAAGTGAAATAAGCCGAACCCAACAAAACAAACGCTGAATGTTTTCTCTGATAAATGGATGCTAATCCGTAATGTGGGGTGGAGAGGGATGAAAGAACTCTGGATTGTGCAGAGGGGAGTGAGGAGAGAGAAGGGGATATGGGGATGGGAAGGACAGTGAAATGAGATTATTACCCTATATACATGTATAATTACTTCTACTAGTATGACTCTGCACCGATTTCAGCCAGCGGAAGGAGAAGCTGTGCTCCATTTGTGTACGATATATCAAAATGCATTCTACTGTCATGTATAACTAGTTAGAACAAATTTAAAAAGAGAGAAGGGCTGTGGCTGTGGCTCAGTGGTTGAGCGCTTGTCTTGCATGTGTGAGTCACTGGGTTCGATCCTCAGCACCACATACAAATAAATAAATAAAAATAAAGATGTTGCGTCCATCTACAACTAAAAAAAATATAAAAAAAAAAGAGAGAGAGAAAAAAAATACAAGACGTGAAAAAGCATTAAAATATGGTCCTTACCAAGAGAAACGAACAGCCAGGCACAGTGGCGCACACCTGTAATCCCAACACTTTGGGAGGCTGAGACAGGAGAATTGCGAGTTCAAAGATAGCCTCAGTAACAGCGAGGCACTAAACAATTCAGTGAGACTCTGTCTCTACATAAAACACAAAAAAATAGGGCTGGGGATGTGGCTCAGCAGTGGGGTACCCCTGCATTCAATCCCTGGTACAGGAAGGAAGGGAGGGAGGGAGGGAGGGAGGGAGGAAGGAAGGAAAGAAAAACAAAACATCAATAGCAGATCCAGTTCCACAGATGATCTAAATGTTGTAATGAGAATAAGAATTTAGAGCAAAGGATGGGCATAAATGGGGTGAGAAAATGTAGAATTTCAGCAGAGAATTAAAAGCTGTAAAACAGGTCCGAATTCTGAAATTTCAAAACTAAAGAAAAAAGAGTTTCAGTTACCTTGTAATTACTAGATAGACTTAACAGGAGACTGGAGTACCTCAGGAAAAAAAGATAGATGGACTAGAAAATAGCCAACTAGAAATGATCTAAAATAAAGTACAAAGGAATAAAGAATTAAATGAAAATAAAAACATGCCACAACCTATAGGAAAATAGTCAACAGTCTAATGTATTTCTTAGAAGTGCCAGTAAGAAGAGAGAACTGTGCAAATATTAATGGGTTAGAATCTGCCAAAACTTAAAAAGTACACAACTACAGATTCATAAAACCTTGGGGAAACCCAACACAATACATACAAAGAAAACCATATATTAGAATCAAACTGTTAAAAATCACAAAGAAAAAAATCTTGCAAACAGAAAAAAAATGTTAACTTCTTATCAGAAACAAATGAAATTGGAAAAAAAACGATCTTTAAAGAGGGAAAAAAAAAAAAAACTGAAAATCCAGTAGTCTATAACCAGTAAGAATATCTTCAGAAATTAAGAAATTATAAAAAAAATTTTGAATAAACAAAAACTAGAGAATTTATTTCCAGCAAACGTACTACAAGAAATAAAAAGTTCCTCCTGAGAGACCAAGGTTCCTATATGGACACCTGGATTTGCAAGGGAATGAAGAATACCAGAAATGGTAAATACAAAAGGGCAACTTTTTAAAACATAATTTTTAAATGTCATTTAAAAATTAATTAAAGAAAAAGTGATAACAGTGCTTGATGGGAGTTATAATGAAGAAGTAAAATATGGGATGAGCAAATGAGATTATACTATTGTGAGGTCCTGTTGTAAGGCACATGATGTGGAGTAACAACATTTCAATGCAGACTTCAATAGGTTTAGGATGCATACTGTAATTTTTAGCAAGTGCCAAAAAAAAAAAAAAATACAAGGAAGCATACCTAAAATGGCAACAAAAGAGACAGAAAGGATTACCAAAATAACTAATACTGAAGAAGGCAAGAAAGAAAAAAGAAGCAAAAACATAAAAAAATAGAAAACAAACAAGAAGATTGTCAGCAAATTTTTTTTCTGTAAAGGACCAATTATCATTTTAGGCTTTGTAGACCCTATGGTCTCTTGTCACTTCCATTCAACTCTGCCATTAGAGCATGAAGGCAGCCATAGACAACATGTAAACAAATAGTTACAGCTGTGTCTCAAATAGTTTAGTCACAAAAACAGACTGTTGAACTTTAGCTAATAATAATAATAATAATAATAATAATATCAATATTGGTCCATTTATTGTAACAAATATAATAATGTGTTTTTTTTTTTTTAAACAACAAAAAATAGGCTACAGGCTAGATTTAGTCTGTGGGCTCTAATTTGCCCACCTCTATGATAGTCTAAACCCAACCACACTAGTAGGACATTAAATGTAAATGAACTAAAAACACTCCAGGGAAAAGACAAAACACTGTCAGACTAAAAAGCAATGACCATAAAAGACATTTATAAAAACTAAATCTGAAATATAAAGTCACAAAGTGAGTAAGACTAAAGGGTGAAAAAAAATATAACATACACTAATCATAAAAAGCTGTTTTGACTACATTAATATCAACAATGTAGATTTTAAAATAAAAGTGAGAGATGATGTGAACAATTCATCAGTATGACACAATAATCCTAAAATGTTTATGCATGTAGCTCTAAAATACATGAAGCAAAAACTGACCAAAGAGGGATGAGGGTGTGCCTAGCATGCTTGAGGTCCTGAGTTCAATCCCCAGCACAACCCTCCACCACCCAAAACTGACAAAACTAAAATTAAATGTCTAAATATACACTATGCTTCTCTTATTAGTTAAAAGTGTGAGAAATTGATATTTTCTTCCAGCATAAAAATACTCATGGGCTGGGGTTGTCGTTCAGTGGTAGAGCACTTGCCTAGCATGTGTGAGGCACTGGGTTCGATTCTCAGCACCGCATATAAATAAATAAAATAAAGGTCCATTGACAACTTAAAAAATATTTGGAAAAAAAAATAAGAAACATTTTTAAATAAATCTTTCTTATCAACAGATTAATATTTAGTAAAGACTCCTCATGTTAAAAGCATTTTTTAAATTATAAAAGATGTTTAGCCAGGTGCAGTGCCACAAGCCTGTAATCCCAGAACTTTGGAAGGCTGAAACAGGAGAATTGTGAGTTCAAGAAGCCAGCCTCAGCAACAGTGAGGCGTTAAGTAACTAAGTGAGGCCGTGTCTCTAAATAAAACACAAAATAGGGCTGGGGATGTGGCTCAGTGGTCAAGTACCCCAGAGTTCAATCCCCAGTACCAAAAAAAAAAGACTAAATTATAAAAGATGTTTAAACATATGTGATAATTTGAAATGATTTCAAATTTGAATTAAGGATTACAAATATAAGAAAAAATTCAACTGTACAGATCTCATCACTAGTATAAAATGGTAACACATGTATATCTAAAGTGATATTCACTTCTGGGTCAAAAAGGAAGGAAGACACTATTTATTATCCAAAATTTCTGCTGCCCTGTAAAAAAGAATAATATCCTGAGTGGAATAATCTTAATTCAGTCTAAATTTGAAAGTTCTGACTATAGGTTTAGTTTATAACAATTTGATCCTCCAACTCCATATAGTTAACTTAAAGGGAAATTCTAAGACACCACTCCCTGAAAAATATATATTTTAAGTATTAAAAAAATTTTAAGCATATATATATATATATATATTTCAATTGACTAATTCCATGAGACAAACCTCTAACTCCTTGAATTTAAAATACATTCATATGTAGAATCAAAACATTGTATTTTCAGTATACCCATTTCTCAAAACTTCCCTTCTCTCTTTTCCATACTGTCAATTTTAAGTTCTTAGGCCCTTTCCTCTCAATCCTAATTAACAAAATTTTATTGTTTAGCCCAGGGAATGCTGGAGGTAAAAAGAATCTCAGAAAGATGAGGAGAAGATGCACCCTCTTGCTTTAGAGCTATGGAAAAGTAGACAATATTCTTGATTAGACCAATAAAGAAGTGAATTAAAAATATTCACAAAAGTGTCAAGCTCACTGTCCCCTGTCAAGTGTGAAGACTTGTATGAAAATGTTATAACTCTAATCTGTTCAAGGAGTCTTAAGACATCCACACTTCAACTATGTTGTAAAACATAACTTATGACCAGGTTGACTGGTGTCATTACTTATATACTAGCATACTGCAGAGTTAGATAGGCACTATTTTAATCACACAGGCCAAGAGATATAAACTTAACAGCTGTAAACATACAAGAATGCCTAATCACTCTACCTCCAACCCCAAAATTCTATAATTCCAATTGGTTGTTTTACTTCATAACTGTTTGCTCGAATAATATTTAAATTAACATCTCTATTTCCTAAAAGGTGTAAAGCCTAAGAAGTTCATTTAAGTCAGAAGATAAGCTTTGAATTTGTTAAGATAAAAGGATGCCTCATTTATTTAGCTCTTTTGTGATACCAGAGACCAAACCCAGGGTCTCACACATGCTAGGCAAGCACTCTAGCTCTTTTTGAAAGTCATTTGGCAGAGATTAAAAGTTTCATAAATAAAGGTCTTGCAAATCTTTTGAGATTTAAAAAAAAAAGAATGAGCTTTGAGGTGTCATTCTCGCTTTATTCATAAAAAGTAGAATAAAACTGAATGTTCTGAATTCCCTAGAGAAAGATTATGCAACTTCACGATGTCAGGTTTCTATAAACAGGTATCTATATCCTCAAATAAAATGGCAATCTACTATTAGTGGTATCTCAAATGTGTAAAAAAAAAAAAAAAAAAAAAACAGGCTGGGTTAACCTCAAAAGACATCCCTTTCTGAAGGGTATCTCAGAGATAACCCTTACGACTGTTGGTCAAGGCACCAATAAAATAGACACTATCTTGTAAAGTAGGACACCAGAGACCTGTCTACTCTCCCAAAATCAATTAAATCAGAATATTTATAAGAGTATAAAAGGTCTTACATTTTCCCCATCAACTTACTGAGCATATAAATTTCACTATCTATTGAAATATTCTTCTATACCAACCAAAAGCTATTGGAATAAATATTTGCTTCCCCCCATCACTCACAAAAGCACGTTTAGGACAAATTTTACATTGAAATGGTACTGTTTTTAACTCAGACTTAAGAGTAAAAGTAAACCAATTAAATTCAGTGATTTGATTTTGCACTCAACTGTATGGTTCATAATTTAAATTATAATTACAAAGGGGTTAAGAGAATGGAAATATAATTTAATATTAATTTTTAAGTGTGACATTTTAAATTAAAATGGCAGCCAAAAATTTTTCAAAAGAAGTCTATATTTAGAAGATGTCAATGAAGTCTCATTTTAGAGATTAATGAAATCTCCTACACATGTAGAAATTGGGTATATGATTATTCCAAAAAAGAAATACAGTTCATGGCACCCAATTCTTGTTTATCTGATCCGCAAAATTTATTTTAAGAATTTAAAATAAAATAAAAATACTAACCAGCATTTTATCAATAATGAGCATTTCTATATTCCCACAAAATGTTTGCAACTCATCTTTTACAAGAATAGCAAATCTTTAGAAAGCCTTCTAAATAAATACTCATATTCAGTATGATTTTAGTACTAAGTACATTTTAATATCAAAATTAATATGCAAAGTACCACCTATAAAGCAATATACCAATTACCCAAGAACATAAAAGTTTTCTACTTTTATTTAAAACATCAACAATAGCTTTTTCAGTACATGAGAAGTCAAAAATATTAAATAATTTTAGTTTTAAACATAGTTGCTAATTTGGTAGTCTAATTGGTATTCGAGGGAAAAAAACAAAGTGAACATAGAATTCTAAAGAATTTTTAACTATATCAAAGAATATAGGGGAGAAAACCCAAATACCAAACATGCATTTAAAAAACAAAGAGAGAGAACTTTCAAAGAAAAATTTATAGAATTATGAGAATAGAGAAAAAGATTCCCATCTGTAAGAGTCCAAATAAAGTATTATGTACATAATGTCCTTAATTATTCAAAACAACCAAAAAGGTATCAGAGTAGTTAGTAAAGCAAATATGTAAGAACCAAAAGTTAGGAACTGATTTTTTTAAGCACATTAGTTTCAAGCAAAAAAAATATGGCAACCTTTTCCTGGAACAAATAGCCCAGTAGCTCTCGCTCTTTTACATCATAATTTATCTAAAACAAACAACAAAAAAGACAAAGTGAAAAAAAAAAGACCCAGGATCACTCAATTTGTTGAACTAGCTGAAATAGTAAATAAAAAGTTACATAAATTTTTAGAAATTAGTATGTCAAAATATAATTATTCATTAATAGTAGTTAAAATTTCAAATATAGTCTGTTTTTTGTCCACCAACTAAAAGAAATTTTTTCTAGAATTTTAAAGTTGGGTTTCTTTATGCAAACATAATATTCTATTAGGAAAACAAGACCTTTGAGAAATAAAGTAACTTTGCTTAGTTTTTTTTTCTCTTGTTCCTGGAGATTAATGATTGAACTCAGGACACTTTACCACTGAGCTACATTCCCAGACCTTTTTACTTTTCATTTTGAGACAGGATCTCCCTGAGTTGCTTAGAGCCTCATTAAGATTCTAAGATTGGTGTGGTGCGTACATCTGTAATTCCAGCAGCTGGGAAGGCTGAGGCAGGATGATCACAAGTTTAAAGCCAGCCTCAGCAACTTAGAAAGGCTACAAGCAACTTAGTGAGATCCTGTCTCTAAATAAAATGTAAAAAGGGCTGGGAATATAGCTGAGTGGTTAAGGGTCCCTGGGTTAGATCCCCGGAACCAAAAAAAAAAAAAAAAAAAGATTCTAAAGCTGGCCTGGAACCTGAAATCCTCCTGCCTCCCAAGTCACTAGGACTATAGGCAAGGGTCCCCATGGCCAGCTCTTGTTTAAAGTCAAAGAGTAAATTATTAGTGGGGCAAATACTAGAAATCAGGCCTTTTAACTTTTTATTACTTCTTTACCTCTATGTTATGACTTCAGAAATCTCTTATAGTAATATAAATATCAAAGTCAAATATTGCATGTATATTCTCATATATGTAAATTTTAAAAAGTCAATCTGAATGTAGAACAGTGATTACTGGAGTTGAGAAAAAGAAGGGGAGGGGAAGAGTGTACTCAAGCACAAGTAGAAGGAAGATGTTCTATTGCTCTACAGCACAGTGGGTTGACTATAATTCATAAAAACCTATATTTTATGAAGAACTATAAGACAGGAGCTTGAAGGCTCCAAACATAAAGAAATAAGAAAATTAAAATGCTAATTACCCTGATTTGATCAGTATACACTGTATATATCTATTAAAATTATCACATTGTACCCTACAAATATGTACAATTACTACTTGCTAATCAAAAGTTTAAGGAATTAAAATTAAAAATATATATTTGTAAAAGAAATTACTATATTACATAGCAGGAGTCAACCCAAGTGCCTCTAGTTTGCTCACTCCTTGAAATGGTCTTGTTAGCTGTTCAAAAGTTTAGTCATATCACATTATGGTGAAAAAAACTCTCAATAGTGATATAATGCAGATCTGAATTTTGAAACTTTTAATTTGGGAAGAAAGTATAGGAAAGAAGATTCTTAGATTAAAAGAACTTTCTATGAATATGTAAAAATGAATCTCACATTGTGTATACTATAATGCATCAATTAAAAAATAGGAAAAAAGGACTTTCTTAAGAGATTAACCTCTTTCTCCCATCTTATCAAAGTTAAATCCCTAAAATATTGTTCATTTCAAATAAAGTTCAAATAAGCAAGACATTTTTTAAACTGTAAACTTAATGTCTAAATGCAAGAAGAAAAACTTCATTCAGAAGTAAAAAAGAAAAAACTAAAACAACAAACTAGTATACATTGTTTTGAAGATCTGTCTACAGTATATAAAATACAGGATAGAGGGCTGGAGCTGGAGCTCTGCCTTGCAAGTGTGAGGCACTGGGTTCGATCCTCAGCACCACATAAAAATACATGAATAAAGCTATTGTATCCATCTACAACTAAAAAAATTTTTAAAAAAATACAGGATAGAAATATTCTCATCATCAAACGATATATTACTTAGTTACACCTAAATCTTAGTTAAAATGTATAATTCTAAAGAACATATATTTTTAATCAAAGATATCAAATACTTTTTTGTGTGGCATCTTCGTGGCTAATTTTTCTAAACTTAAAAAGAATGACACCACACATTTATAAATAAAGTTGGATTACCTTTTCCAAAGCAAACTTAGTGTTTCCTACTGAGGATAATGACAGCGTGTAAGATCCAACAAGAGCAAAGTTGCTGGTCCGCACAGCATTGAGACCTCCTGGACTGGCCATAACTATAAAGAAAGAAGAAATAAAGTTCAATCCCAAGTGATTTTTCTGAGTATAAATAACAATTCCTCACCCTATCTCAACAGAATGAAATTAAATTTCCACAGAGAAAACTGACTCATTTTCCTCCATTTTTAAATATGGGAGAAAATAAAACATCAACACATTTCCTAATGAAAGAAAACTATTCAGAAAACTATTCAACTTTAATTTGAGGTACAGGCATTCCTACATTTGGAGTGGTTGTGTTTTTAAAGACATGGACCTAAAAATGAGTACATACAAAGCAACTTCCCCATAAGAAACATAGAGGAGACTTCATTGCTATTAATCATCTAGGGTGACATAATTAAAAGCAGAGACTATCTCTGCATAGGACTTCTTAGTAACTCCCGTGCCATAAGGAAGAGACTAATAGCCCAAAGCAGGTGTGTAAAACCAGCTTCATTCTAAAACCCTTGGGAAAAGTTAGATCTAAAACCATTCTAGAGAAAGCCCCTCCTGGCTTACTGGTGCCCCAGTTCCTAGTAAACTGGAAAGATGCCTTTATGGCATGGTACAATACCAGTCATGATCAGTAAAGTTTAAAAAAGCAAACTTCACTATGTGGCTAGCACCAAATAAATTTAGCCAACAAGAGAAGTAGAGGTGAAGAGTAATGCTACCTGCTGGAATTGCCGGGTAATTATCACATGTGTACTGAAGTTATAGCATGAATAATGTTAGGATTGGTAGCCTATGTTGGTGCCTGGGAAATGTACAACCAGACTATATGTTATTCCAGCCAACAACCTTATGTTACTTTAAAAAAAAAAAAAGAAAGAAAACATACACAAAAATATTATCCCAAAGCAGACCAACATAAATCACAATGGCCCATCCATAAGTGGATGTATTTATACAAGTAGAAAAGTGCTCATATCTTTTACTCTAAAGTTTCAAATAGTCCAGGATCCACTCACCTGAAGATTGAAGGTTGCTTTTCTAAAAAAATGGTATGAAGAAGAAACATAAGTTATTTCCTTTATTTGATATGATATGACGATTCAAGTATTAAGTATAAAACCTCAACACTATAAAAACTACATTTCTGAAAACATTTTTCCTATATAAATATTGAAGTTTTTTCTCCCATTAATATATTTTAGATATTTTCACAGTGCTAAGGGTTTTATAATTGACTAACCAATTTATAATCACTAACTGTGTAAGATGAAGATTCTTCAAGAAAGCTCAATTTGTTTCTTTCTTTTTTTTGGACTGGGGATTGAACTCAGGGGCACTCAACCCCAGCCTCATTTTGTGTTATATTTAGAGACAAGATCTCACTGAGTTGCTTAGTGCCTCGACGTGGCTGAGGCTAGCTTTGAATTCGCGATTCTCCTATCTCAGCCTCCCAAAGTGCTGGGATTACAGGCTTGCACCACCGCGCCCGGCTAAAAAAGCTCAATTTCTTAAAATTCTACTCACTGTGGTTATGGAGGTAAGGAGTCTCTTTGGAGTAATAGCCTAAAAGAAAAAAATAGCTTAGTTTATTTCCTATTAATTACTGTGATTCAGAGTTTAAAACTAAGTAACTTTGTACATATTCTCTCTGTCCTTCCTAGCTTCCATGTGATGATCAGGTTTTTTCTCCCTTCCAGCATGATTTTCTGCCTCACCTGAGAGTCAGAGCAATGGACTTGGTGGACCACAGACTGGATCTCTGAAACCATGAGCCCAAAATAAACTTCTTCTCAAAACACACACAGACATACACACATACACACACAACCCAAAAAACATAAAAACTAACTTTGAGATATTTCCACAGAAAGTAACTTTAATTCTTTAACATGAATATATTATTAAGGTTGTTCCATACTGTTATTCCTTTTTTTTTTAAAAGACTTAGATGGACACAATGCCTTTATTTTTTTTTAATTTATTTTTTATGTTGTGCTGTGGATCAAATCCAGTGCCTCACACGCGCCAGGCAAGCACTCTACCACTGAGCCACAACCCCTGTGCTTGTTATTCCTTTCTTATTAGAGCTTAAAAAAAAATTCATTTTTCTTCATTTTATTTTTACAACTGAAAGAAAGTCAAAATAAAGAAATTTTTTAAAAATTATGACTTAGGAAAAGAACAAGAACATAGATTAAACAGGTAGAAGCCAAGCTGGAAGTTCTGTTTCTTATTCTGCACAAGTGATCACATCATTAAGGACCAATTTAGAGGAATGAGTGAGATAAGAGTACAGAGGAAAGCACTGGGGAAAATTCTAGGTAGTTATAAAAGCCAGTTTTCAGGTACATGTAGACAGAAGAGACTTATCTAGACTGAGTGTTTAAGGAACTTACACTTAGAATCATGATCACTCATGATTAAGTTTACTAAAAATTATAAATCAATTAAAATTAGTAAGTCAATTATAATTCTCACCTTAGACTTAGATGTTTTTTTCTTCTTATCAGCACCTGAGGAATCTTTCTTCTGTACCTAGACACAAACCCAAAATACAATTAGCTTGATATGATATCATTAAGAAAAATATATTATTGGTTAGTTTAGAAAGTTTTAATGGCTTACCAAGCTATAAATTTCAATATTTATTTCAAAGTCATTGGACACATCTTGCCTGAAAAAGAATTAAATAAAACTGTTAAAAAAAAAAAAAAAAAAAGCACCTCAACTTATACCTTTGCAAGTGCCATTAATACTGTTACAAGACTCTGAAGTTAAAGGAATCCACTGTGTCTTTTAACTAGAGACAATAAAAATGGGCAAGAATAGTCTGGGTTTTTTCCATTAATACAAGTCAGAAATTTTCCTCCATATTTTTAAAAATTTTTTTTAGTTGTCAATGGATCTGTATTTTATTTATTTATATGTGGTGCTGAGAATCAAACCCAGTGCCTCACACGTGCTAGGCGAGTGCTCTACCACTGAGTCGCAGCCCCTGCCCCTTTTCCTCTATATTTTATAACTCTAGATCTTACATAGTAAAAGCAATATTTTTTTCAAATTAAATTTTTATTCTGTACTTTCAAAATAAATCTGTAACACTAAATTTAAATATATTTCAATTCAGACTGAATATTAATTGAAACTCATTACATTATGAGATTTAAAGCATATATAAAAAATTGAAGTCCAGATTTAATGTGCATTAACACTTCAAAATATTAAATATATATAGTCACATGGAAGAAATGTGCTCTCACTAGAAACATGTAAAAAAGTTAAAACTAAAAAACTGCAAAGAAGGCAGGATATGTAGTTCAGTGATAGAGCATTTGCCTAGCACGTATGAGGTCCTGGCTCAATCCCCAACACCACCAAAAAAACAAAAAAAAAACCAAAAACTGAGTTACTAGTCCACATTAAAAAAAATGAAAGTAATACATTTTAAAGATTATTATGATCTGGGGAGTAACTGAGTGGTACAGCACATGCACAGGCTCTGGGTTTGATGGGGGGGGTCTATAAATGTCACCTGCATGCTTAGTCTGTGTTAATTAAGAGAAAATATGTCTGAACCACAAAAAAATTAATGTACTTACAGAGTAAATGTAGTAGTGAATGTCAAAGCATCGCCATTAAGAGAGTTTGAAGTACTTGCTAACGGCGTGGCTACCATATTTTCAGCTCCTGCTTTTAGCATAATTAAGTAATAGTAATTTGCTGCATCTGCAAGAAATAATCACATTACATAATTAGCACAAGCAATATCATATTTAGTTAATTGGCATCCTGGAAGACCAAAATAATAAAGTCATACTGCAACTGATTTACATAAAATTTGTATTTAAAATCAATAAAAATAAATTTCCAGAAACAAAAAGATAAGTAAGATAATTTGACAGCTATAATCTTGGAATAAATATCATAAAGGTCTCTTCCAATTATGTAAGTTGAAATAACTTCACTTCACATTCCTCAATTTCTGCTTACTCTGAATTTTACTTAATGACCACTAATTCTTCAGCTAATACTATATACCTCCAAAGGATAAATTATGGTTTTTTATTTGAAAACTGTAATTACAATAACATGGAAAATTACACTGTGACAAATTCTAATGAAAACATGAACTATTATTTCACTATTCATCATTAAATGACCATATATCTCAAGGTACATACTAAATTACCAGTAGTTTTTATCCACAATACATCAAACTCAGAAAACTACAATTAGAATTTAAATTCCTAAAATAACACTCAAACTTTTACTTTACTCTCCAGATACCTCAAATTCACTTCTCACCTATGGCTAGTCTTCTTTTCCCTCAAAGAGAAAGTTCTACACAAATAAAAATTAAAAGAACCTTAAAAATGAAATTTATCCAACATTGAATAAAATTTTAAGCTTACTAGAATTATACTACTCTGTTTACAGATTCTGTCATATTGCCCTGTACCCACTTGGCTCAGAAATGAATTTTACTAGAATACATATTTTTTAAAGTTTATAGTGATTATTCAATCCAGAGGGCAAAGGAAATAATATTTCAATAGAAGTATGTTCACTGAGGCACTCACGACCCACATAACCAGTAATTCAGAATTTATAGAACAAATTTCTACTATAATGGGATGAATTTAAAGTAGAATACAATAAGCAAAATAAGTTCTTTTAAATGCTCCAATTTATTTCTACAATAAAATTAGTGAAAATCAAATGATCTACTCTATCATCTTCAGAAAATATTTTATGTCTAAAATTATGTTTAGCCTTACTTGTAGATAAGTAATTATTGTGCAGACCAGCAATCCCATATATCAAATTTTTCCTTATTTTTTTTCACATACTATTTTTTTAAACCTTCCAGAATCTTGTCAATTTTAGTGTTTAATTCAAAACATAATTTTCTAAAAATAAATTTTGAAGGCATATGATAATTATTTCATCTCTTTTTAAATTTGTTTTAGATACACATGAGAGTGTATTTTGACATATTATACATATATGGAGTATAACTTATTCTAATTAGGATCCAATTATTGGAGTTGAACATGATGTGGAGTTTCACTGGTTGTGTATCCACACATGAACACAGAAAAGCTATTCAATTCATTCTTATACACACGTTGATAAAAGAAATTTTGAGGCCCAAGAAATAAGCTTTGCTTCTTCATATGTGTGCTACTCATACCTTTCTTATACAAATTCATAATTTAACATGCTATTGTTAATGCAAAAAAAAAAAAAAATCACCATACCTGGTTTCTGAGCTGTACTACACACAAAATCTGCTTTCAGGGGCAAGCGGATCTCTGATAAAGTAACTGATCCTTTGGATGGGACAAATTCACTCTGCAATATGGAATCAGCCTTATTCTTCCTCTGAGGCCCTTCATTCTTTAGTTTATTCAGTTCATCAATCAAAAGCATTCTCTTTTCAGCTAAGTAAAAATATGCAAGTGAATATTCCAAATGTTAAAACTGCAATGGTTTCTAAGTGAGAGAGACAATTCAAGAAAACACACTGATGTGGCAATTGTACATCAGACCAGAGACAACATGAATAATGCTTTTGTGATAAATGTTTGGTAAAATATCAACTGTTCATCTGTTTACCGAGTCTTAATTGTTTAATACTTCAACTTTTGACCATCTTTCTGGTGTGGAATCATCTTTCCAACCCAACACACTTGGTCATTATCAAAAACATACACAGATAGGAAAAGAGAGACAGACATAATGTGTATATATACACCACACACACACACACACATTTAGGACATTCTCGTTTCAGTTACCTTTATCTTTCATGCAAATTTCATTTTATTTTATATGGAGAGTTTTCACAAACTTTATAAGTACAAGACAAAAAACAGATCAAATAAAACAGCAAGGTGCAGTGGTATATGCCTGTAATCCTAGTGACTTGTGAGGCTGAGGCAGGAGGATTACAAATTTGAGGCCAGCCTCAGCAACTTAGTGAGGCCCTAATAAGCAACTTAGTAAGACTCTGTCTCAGAATAAAGGGCTGGGGGATGTAGCTCAGTGACAGAGTGCCTCTAGGTTCAATCTCCAGTACCAACAAAAAAGAAAAAAAAGAAGGCCTTTTCTTTAAAATTAGAGATTTCTTAAGTCAAACTCAGAAAGTTAAAGGTTTTGCATTTTCTCTCAAATGCAGAAGCTAATGAGAAAAAAAGGAAAAGAAAGATGGGGCAGATCTCATGAAGATGAAAGGGAGGTTGGTAGAGGAAAGGGACCAAGGGGTAGAAAGAGGGGACAGAGAAGGTAAGAGCTAGGAAGTGATAGTAGCCAAATTATGTTATATTGTATTAATATGTAACAACAATAAAAAATATGGGGGAAAAATTTGAGATTTCTGAATATACCAGAGGAAATAAGTTTTTCCTGATTGATAATTTTGTTGGAATTGCTAAGGTATATCACACATACTTGCAATTAGAAGAAGTCTTTCTGCTTCAGCTTCTTCTAAGGACCCTTTCCCATGCTCTTCATCAACACAGCAGTTAAGAGCCTGGCTAGCTTGATAGATCACTGTCTGCTGCAAATTTATTTCATTATTGAGTTCCTAGAGAAACAAATGAGAGGAGGGAAAAGTCCACATTTTTAATCATCACTTTCAGTTTATTTAAACTTGAATTGTAACTAATGTGATTGGGTAGTTTCCAAATTTTTCAGAGAGTAAAATCAAAATGTTAGTTTCACAGCTCAGGTTTCTAGACTATGTACCAGAAACATTTAATATGGTAAAATAATGAAACTATAAACACTCTTTCCTATAAAATACTTAGTTTATAATTGGGGCTCTACCAACAAGGTAGAAATTTAGAAAGTATTTCATTCATCTTATTTATATTATGTTGTTTTTTTTTAAATGCTTTCCTTAGCATAAAAAGAATCCTTGAGGCATACAATACATTTCAAACTTCACCGTCATCCAATTAACAGCTATAATTTAAAGCTATTTATAACCAACATGTTTTAAAAGAAAATTTCAGAGTCGGAATGTAGCTCAGTGGGAGAGTACTTTCCTATTTGTGAAGCCCTGGGTTTAATCTCCAACACTGCAAAAATAAAGTTAATAAATAAATATTTCATCAATATGAAACAAGCTTCTGATTTTTCCAAAAAGAGTATCTCTGGGAAATTAAACTGAATTCAAAAGTGATTTACTGAGCTTCTGTGTCAGACACCCTTCTAGTCACTCAAGGTATATAAAAAGGAAGACTGAGCCACTGTCCTCAAAGAATTCATAATCTAGTGCAAGAAACATCCTAAATCCCCTTTCCATGGAAGTGCATACCTGCATTTTCTGTTTGATATTAACTTGACCTGAAAAGGCATTCTTTTTGTCATCCAATTTTGAAGTAACATCTTCTTTCCGAACAATCACTTGCTTTATTGAAGGACGGTCTGTTTCTTTGAATCTTTGAGACCTATATGCATCAATACTTCAGGAAAAATTAGACTCTGTTAGAAATCCAGCAACACACTGAGCTTTATCTATTACCGAACATGTCAACAGAATTTTGATAATATTAAACATATCAGCGGAATATTTCACTACCATGGAAATGCCATTTGGTGAGTGGGGTTGAAAAAAGTTATTCCAAATTTTTATACAGGTGAGTTATAAATAACATTATAAATATAAATGGTAACACAACTTATGTCAATCTAAATCATGAACCTAAGTGAACAAATACTTTCCCCAAATCTTCTTACCTATAAAGAAGATCGCGATCTTCAGAACCAATGCTATCACCAGACTCAGCTCTAGGGACACGGGTTCTCTGAAACTTTCCTGGTTTTGGACTCTCATCACTTATACGAGTATCTCTCAATTCCAACTTAGGGGAGGAAACCAAACTCTGCAGGAAAGTACATCAGATATGAGTAGATTTTATGGATAATTAACATTGATTCTAAATGATAATTAATTTAATTCTGAAAAGAATGAATTCTCTTGGGAAGGTGAAACAGGAGAATCACGAGTTCAAGGCCAGCCTCAGCAAGGGCGAGGTACTAAGCAACTCAGTGAGACCCCGTCTTTACATAAAACACAAAATAGGGCTGGGGATGTGGCTCAGTGGTAGAGTGCCCCTGAGTTCAATTCCCAGTACCAAAAAAAAAAAAAAAAAAATTAATGAATTCTCCATTATTAGGAAAAAATATTCAGTAAGTCAATTGACTCATTATAAAACCAAAGGACTTTAAAATAAATTCCTAAAAAGTAAATGAATAATGGTACAAAGATATGTAAAACCTATACTGGTAACTTTTTAAAAAAATACTTCTAAGTCAATCAATGTCCAGAGCTGGGATTATTCAGTTTAGGGTGATAGCTAATGATAACTATGCACAGAGAGGTTAAATACCAATAAATGTCAGAGTCAAGGTTTACACCCAATGTCTGGCCTTTTAAGCTGTGTTACTGTTTGAAGTTTATCTAAGGACAACAGCAAATAACTGAAGAGTTTTAATCTCTTCAGAGAATGTTCGTTAGTTTTGCAAAATCTCCCTAACTACAAACTGCCAAATTCCCAACAAAGCAGGGTGGGAGGTTCTAATATTACCTCATTTATTTTTGTCATGGGACTGTTTACATTTAGTCATTTCTTACCTCTGGACTTACCACACCAACTGTCTGTGCTAATGGAGTAAGTAAAGACATTGAGGAGATATTCAATGCATCTTCCTGTTCTTCATTGCTTTCTGTTTCTGCTTGATCCATCTCCTCTTGACTCTTTTCCACATCTAGCTCACCTTCCTCAAGGACGTTGCTGAATATATCATTAATTACTTTTGAACAGTTGATCTCATCATCATCATCCACACTCATCTCAATTTCACGTATCACTTCTGAAAAATACAGGTGGATTCACATTTAAGACCTTTAAGAAGACAGCAGAGAAGATCCAACATTCATGTGCTTACTAAATATACAAGATGAAAAAAATCTTACAAAAAAGCACTTCCCATTTCAACAAAATACTAACAAATGAAACAAAGAAATTTTGCAAAGTTCCAATAACATTTTCTAAGAAATGAAGGTTGAATCTATCAAAAGCTGATTCAGTGACTTGGATTTAATAGAGGGTATTATATTTAAGAACTCAGATTATAGGATAATATATAAAAGATTCATACTTTCAAAAAAATGTTCTTTCAAATGACTTTTTTCATATTTTTGGGAGTTGCTTTTTCATCTGGGTATCAAAAACTGACAAACACTAATGTCACATAGGGCAGTTCACAAATAAGCCTCCAGGGTCACTAATCCCCCTAACAACACTCGCAGAGTATGATAGTTCCTCTCCCTGTGAAAGTGAATGGCAGTCCTAACCAGGTTTTCACAGGGGTGTATAACCTAACAGTAACTGCTAAGAGTACCACAGATTTTTGTGAAAGCCAGATATATCCTAGTTTAAAATAAAAAAGAGTATTATAAAATCACATTTTTTTAAAATACAGGATACTGTATATTTCAATATGTAATTCTATCAATATGTTATTTTTTATAATGTGGCCAGAGTTATAAGAAATAAAGAATAGTGGTACATATACACAATGGAATATTATTCAGCTATAAATAAGAATGAAATTATGGCAAAGGTCAAATGTTCTCTCTGATATGAGGAATGATGATTCACAATAGAATGGGGTGTGGGGGAAGTAAAGGTTCACCAGCTTGGACAGGGAGGAATGGGGGGAAAGAAGGGGAGATGGAAATAGAAAAGACAGTAGAATGAATCGGACATAATTTTCCAATGTTCATATATGAATAAACAACCAATGTAACTGCACATCATGTACAACCACAAGAATGGGAAGTTATACTCCATGTATGTATGTCAAAATACATTTTACTGTCATGTATAACTAAAAAGAATGAATGAAAAAAAATAAAACAAAAAATAAAAAAAGAGATGAAGAATAAACACCAACCAGTCTGCTGTTCAACCTTTGGATCTGATATTACTTTTAAAGACTTTTCCTCTTCTAAAAACAATGTTATTTTCAAAGGGCTAGACTTCGTCATTTTGTATTCACTAGAACCTAAAACAAATTTTTGAGAAAGACCACATTAAAAGATATAACAACTCAGAATTTTTTAATTAAGGAATCATATATATTTTTATTATAAAACTATGTATTTAAGATATAAATATGGAAGAGAATATTTAAAAATACCTGTCCTCACTTGACTTTCCTATCTCTTCCACTGCACCAAGATAAAGAAAGAGGGCACCAATATTACCAGGTTGTTTTTTCATCCAGTTTTCCCTGTATGTAGGACTGCATATATATTTACTTTATTTTGTTTTATCAAAAGGTGATCATACTATACTCCTTTGCAGTTTTTCACCTTTTAAAAAAGTCTCAATAAAAGCACTCAAAAACTAGGACTAGAAAAAATCTACTTGTTTCATAATGAAGTCCTCAGCCGGGCATGGTGGTATGCACCTGTAATCCCAAAGGCTCAGGAGGCTGAGGCGGGAGAATTATGAGTTCAAAGACATCCCCAGTGACTTAGCAAGGTCCTAAGTAACTCAGCAAGACCCTGTCTCTAAATAAAATGTAAAAAAAAAAATAAAAAATAAAAAAAAAATAAAAAAATAAAATGTACAAAAGAGTTGAGGAAGTGGCTCAGTGGTTAAGCACCTCTGGGTTTAGTACCTCTAGGTACTGGTTCCCTCGTACCAAAAAAAAAAAATGTCTTCAGCCAACATATAGTCAATACTCAAAAGCCTGCTAAGATCAGCAACAAGGCAAAGATGCCTGCTCACTAATTCTATTCAACAGAACAATGAACATTCTAGCCAAAGCAATTAAGTAAGAAAATGAAATTATAGGCATCCATATTAGAAAGGAAGAAATAAGATTATCTCTATTCACAGGTGATATCATCTAATATATTGAAACCCTAAAGATTCTATCACAGCAAAACAAAAAGAAAAAACTGTTAAAACTAATAAGTGGAGCAAAATCACAGGATACAAAAATCAATCCATAAAAATCAGTTGAGTATCTACATAGTAACAGTGAACAATATGAAATTTTGAAAACAAATCCATTTACAACTGTACCAAAAATACTAAAATTCTTAGAAATAAACCTAACCAAGTTGTTGAAAAAGACTTGTACTCTGAAAACTATGAAACACTGCTTAAAAAGAAATTAAGGAAGCTACAAATAGAAGGAAAGACACCCATGTTCATGGATTAGAAGATTTAATATTGTTACTATGTCAGCATTATCCAAGTAACCTATAGATTCAGTGCAATTCCCATCAAACCCTAATAGCATATTTTTCAGATATTAAAAAAAAGATAAATCCTAAAATTCATAAGGAATCTAAAAGGAACCTGAATATCCAAAATATTTTTTAAAAAGCACAGTTGGAAGACTCATACTTCCTGATTAAAAACTTATTAAAAATCTACAATAACCAATGCACTATGGTACTGGCACAAAGACAAATATATAGATGAGTAGAACAGAATAGAGAACTAGGGTTGTAGCTCAGTGGTAGAGTGCTAGCCTAGCACATATGAGGCACTGGATTCAATCCTCAGCACCACATAAAAATATAAATAAATAAAATAAAGATATTGTGTCTATCTACAACTAAAAAAAATTCAAAAAATAGAACAGAATAGAGAACATGGAAATTAAACTTCACATATATGGTCAAATGATTTTCAAAAAGGGCATCAAGAATATTCGAAAGGAAGAGTTTCTTCAACAAATGATGCTAGGAAAACTGTGTATTACACATGCAATACAATGAAGTTGGACTCTTACGCCACCTATAAAAATTAACTCAAAATAGATTAAAGACTCAAGCTAAGACACAAAAGTATAACATTCATAGAAGAAAATGTGAGGAAAGCTTTACAATATTGGATTTTACAATAACTTCTTGAACATAAAACGAAAAGACAACAGGAACAACAGAAAAAAAAAGGCAAATGAGACAGACTGCATCAAACTTAAAAACTTTTGTGTGCTAAAGAATACAATCGAAGGGCGGGGCAAGATGGTGGCTTAGGCAGACGCAGCGTCCAGTGTCGCCAAACAAAAGATCAAAATTTGCGGCACAAATTTCTTCCACCCAGCTTTTCGGCAGGAACCTACAGCCATCATCGCAGGAAATTTCACTTTCGCGTGTAAGCAGGGCAAGCGGACATCGCCACAGCGCGTCTCCAGCAGCAGTGGCCAAAAGCGACCGTGAGGCAGTATGACCCCGGCGGCTCAACTCGGCTTGGAGCTCCAAATCAGGGCTCGCTTCCGGCAGGGGTTGCGTCTACTCGAGAAACCTGGCTCCAGAGCCCAACCAACTACACAGGATCCACAGCAAGCTCGCGTGGACCCACGGCCCCAGCCGTCAGCCACTGGGGAGCGCTAATTCAGGGTAAGAGACGTGCTGCACCACAGACGCCAGCGAAGGCAGCTCCACAAGGGAAGCTTGGGTCCGCCCCAGTTCCGTTCCATAGTGCCTGATGAACAAAGCAGCAGAGGGAGCAGATCTGCTAAAAGGAACTTCCACGGGGGCCCAGACAACAGGAGATTAGAGACTGCTACTGCGAACCTCTGGGAGCCTAGTCGAAGGGGGACATTGGAAAACAACTCTGTATAATCTTCAACGCACAGCTTCGCCAGCGACCCAGAAATTAACCAGGTTGGGAAACCCACACGCAAAACACCAGCAGAGTAAGTCCAGCAAGCAACGAACAACGCCTACTGGAGGTGAAAGGAAACATACTTGTCTATTCACATTGAGACTCTTTGTTCTTTCATATTGATTGTTTTTTGTTTTGTTTTCTGGTTTTGTTTTGTTTTGTTTGTTTGGGTTTTTTTTTTTTCATTTTTTCTCTCTCTTTTTACTTCTTCCCTTTTTTCCTTCTATGCTCTTCTACTCTCAGTTTACATTTTATCCTTTATCTTTTTCTCCTAATATTTCTATTGTTTAATCTTTTTGCTTTATTTCTCTGTTCTTTCTTTTCTTTCTCTATCCTCCCCTCATTTCTCTCCCACTCCTCTCCTACCTTCTAATCCCCAAAAGTTGTGAATCCAAAGATTTGTTTTAAAGTGGGATATAGTAGATTGGGATTCCTGAACTGAATACTGGAGGGGTACTAGGTAGTCCTGTTTCTCCCACTCACTTATGTTTTATTTTTCTTGCTATCATTGCTTGCTGTACCCTACATCTCTTCTCCCTACCGGTCTTCCCCAACTCACTGTCACCCTCTCAAGTAATAGTCAGCCTCTCTTGGATTCCTTTTTCATGCTTTCTAGGACCTAATAACCATATCCTCACTTCCTACTAACCCAACAATCTATACTACACCCCACCCTCAAGTTTCCCTAGCCCACCAACAGTAGCTATAGACGCCTGTGCGAACTTATTGTTTACATAATAGATGGTAAAAGAACCCATAATTGTTGTATATCGTGACTAAATTGTAAATGTATTTGGGAACTATTAGGAACTACTTGGTTTGATACTATATATTGCTTGTATTGTGATCAACCAATATTGATCTCCCCTTTAAAAGAGTGGTATTGAAACCCTGCAGCGAAACTATACACATATAGGAGTAAAAAGTGTAACAACTTGGATCAACAGAGCTAGAAGGAAAGATACAAAAACATCATGAAAAAACAAGGAAAGAAAATGACTCAAACAAACTAAGATTCTTCAATATTAGAATCCATGGTCAGTTCAGCAGAAGTAATGACAGAACATGAATTCAGGATGTACATAATCAAAATGTTCTGTGACTTAAAGAATGATATCAGAGAGCAAGCCCAGTCAGCAAAAGATCATTTTGATAAAGAGATGCACAGACAAATTCAGGAAGTAAAAGATCACTTCAAAACAGAGATGCATAGGCAATTACAGGAAGTAAAAGGTCACTTTAATAAGGAGATAGAGATTCTGAAAAGGAAGCAAACAGAAATCCTTGAAATGAAAGAAACAATAAACCTAATCAAAAACTCAATGGAGAGCATAACCAACAGATTAGACCATTTGGAAGACAGAACCTCAGACAATGAAGATAAAATATTTAACCTTGAGAATAGCATTAACCACACAGTAAAGATGGTAAGAAACCATGAACAAAACATCCAAGATCTATGGGATCACATCAAAAGACCAAATTTAAGAGTTTTTGGGATACAGGAAGGCATAGAATTCCAAACCAAAGGAATGAACAACCTATTCAATGAAATAATATTAGAAAACTTTCCAAATATGAAGAATGAATTGGATAATCAAATTCAAGAGGCATACAGGACACCAAATGTTCAAAACCACAACAGACCTACACCAAGGCACATAATAATGAAAATTACTAATATTCAGATCAAGGAGAGAATCTTAAAAGCCACAAGAGAAAGGAATAAGATTGTATACAGGGGAAAGCCAATTAGGATCACTGCAGACTTCTCAACCCAGACCCTGAGAGCAAGAAGATCATGGAACAGCATATACCAAGCGCTAAAAGACAGTGGATGCCAACCAAGAATCTTATACCCAGCAAAATTAAGTTTTAGATTTGATGATGAAATAAAAACCTTCCAAGATAAACAAAAACTAAAAGAATGCACAGCAAGAAAACTGGCACTACAGAACATTCTTGGTAAATATTCCATGAGGAGGAAATGCTAAACAATGAAAACCTACAGAGGGAGGAGCTACACTAAAGGCTACTCAAAAGAGAAACCAAGTCAAGTTAAAAACCAAGAATAAACCAAAATGTCTGGAAATACAAACTATGTCTCCATAGTAACATTGAATGTCAATGGCCTAAACTCAGCAATTAAGAGACACAGATTGGCAGATTGGATTAAAAAAAGACTCAACAATATGCTGCCTCCAAGAGACTCATCTCATGGAAAGAGATTCTCACAGATTGAAGGTGAAAGGATGGAAAAAAATTTATCACTCTCATGGACCACATAAACAGGCAGGAGTTTCCATCCTCGTCTCAGATAAAGTAGATTTCAAACCAAAATTAGTGAAAAAGGATAAAGAAGGTCATTTCATACTACGTAAGGGAATCATACATCAACAACACATAACAATCATAAATATATATGCCCCAAACAATGGGGCAGCCATGTTCGTCAAACAAACCCTTCACAAATTCAAAAACCAAATAGATCCCAACACAATAGTGCCGGGGGACTTTAACACAACTCTCTCACCACTGGATAGATCTTCTAAACAAAAACTAAACAAAGAATCTACAAGAATTAATAGAACAATCAATGATCTAGACTTAACAGATATATATAGAATATTCCATCCTTCAACAAGCAAATACACGTTTTTCTCAGCAGCACATGGCTCCTTCTCCAAAATAGATCATATGCTATGCCACAAAGCAAGTCTTAGTAAATACAAAAAAATAGATATACTACCCTGCATTCTATCTGACCACAATGGACTGAAACTT
>CM053407.1:83896623-83974844 GCA_028644305.1 Xerus rutilus | reverse complement strand
TTCTTCAAATTTAACAAAAAATATAACTCAGTGGTAAAGTGTCCTGGGGTCAATCCTGAGTACCAAAAAAAAGTTCTATAACAGGCTACAACAGTAAACCTTGAGGACTTTGGCTATCTGAAATGAGCCTGTCACAAAAAGACAAAAACTATAGTATTCCCACTTACTCATTATTTTGCTTTCCACAATTTCAATTACCTATAGTCATAGTTCAAAACTATTAAATGGAAAATTCTAGAAATAATAAGTTTTAAATTGCACTATGTCCTGAGTAGTATGATAAAATCACACACTTTCCAATTCCAGCCAGCTCTGAGCCACTCCATCCTGCCAAGGATGTGAATCATTCATTTGTCCAGTGGATCACACTGCTGATAGATACTACGGACCCTCTAGTCACTTAGCCATCTCGGTTATCAGAAAAACCATCATGGTATCACAGTACATGTTCAAATAACCTTAGTTTACTTAATAATGTTTACTTAATAAGCACAAGAAAAGTGATGCAAAGGAGTCAATGGGGCATAAAACATGGAAGGACCGATTAACTGATACCATGTAGCAATAGTACTAGGCATTAAAAAAAAAAAGTATATATGGAGTTAGTACTATCCAAAATTCCAGGCATCCAGATATATTCCAGGGTTTTGGAATATATCTCTGTAGATAAGAGGGATTCCACTCACAAGAGATATCTAAATTAGTCAAATCTGTAGAAATAGAATTCACTTTCCTAAACACTTCTCATATTTGGTACTGGGGACTGAACAAAGGGCACTTTACAACCGAGCTACATTCCCAGTCCTTTTTATATTTTTTATTTTGAGAAAGCTGGCCTTGACTTGTAATCCTCCTGTCTCATCCTCCCGAGTCACTGGGATGACAAGCAGGCACCACCACTCCCAGCTCCTGTACACTTCTAAACACTAAAATGGTCGTTACCAGGGGTTGAAGGAGGAAGAAGAAATAGGAAATTTTTATTTAATGTGTACAGAGTTTCAGTCTTATGAGATGAAGATGTTCTGAAGACCTATTTCATAACAATATGAATATACTTACACTACTGAAGTGTACACTTAAACATAGTTAAATTAGTACATTTTTATGTAACGTGTTTTTATCACAAACTTCTTAAAAAATTTTAGATAAATAAATTTTTAAAAAATATAAAGCTACCTTAGTCTTAGGCAGCTACATAGTAGTTGATTACATGGAAATACAGAATTCATCTAAACAGCCTTCTACTGATAGGTATTTAGGTTAGTTCAATCTTACAACCATTAAAAACAGTGCTACAATGGATCTTTTTGTACATACAGTTCTGCCTACTAACTAATTCAGGAATTAATCTCACAGAAACACTTGCAGAAAAGTTGAATTAAGAGCAATTCAATATATATTATTGAATGTTTCTCATAAAAACGTTGTAGAAATTACACTTTCATCAACAGTATATGAGTTCTTACTCTAGAAAGAAAACTAAAAAGGAAGTCCACTGCATGGTTAGAAATGAAAAAGTGAGTAAAAAGGAAGGAACAGCAGCAACACTTTTGCTTTCCACTCCAGTTGCCAAATCTGTGGTAGACTGCAAGCTACATTTTAAGTGAAGTAGAAATGGAAAAACTGACCTGTAGGTTCTGTACTAGAGGTTTTTGCTGGTGTCTGATTTTCTGTCACTTTGTCTGGAAGTGACTGGGTATTTGAGACTGCTTGATGTTTCTTGAAGGGAGTGTTCTGACAGTGAATTTCCTGTAAAAGTCAAATGAAGAGGCAAATTTTATTTCTCAAAACTGTAATTTTATCTTTTACATATTATTAAATAAGACTGTTATTAAATATTATTCTATAGGTTTCCTCAGAGTAAAAGGGACAATGTATATAAAAGGGTCCAGCCTAGCTCATAACGCAGGTCCTCAGTGCTAGTTTATATGTTAATTCCCAGTACATAAAATCTTTTTTAGGGACTAGGAGGGAAGAGAGAACTAATATTTGCATGGGAGTTCAGTTTTACATAGTAATTAAAATGCAAACCATGCAAAAGGAAAAATAATTACCACTATATCACTTATCTCAACGCACACCTATAAAATCTGGTGGCAGTTCCTATATCAGGATTCCACTTAACAGTTACTCAAGAAGGTAAAAATTTAGAGAAAACAGAAAGGACAAAAACAGATCCAAAAGTAAAAGGAGTGAAGAAAATAATCCTGCATCTGAGTCTTTTTATTCATTAACAAAGTCATAAAAGAGAAACATTCATTTTTGTTTGTGTTAAGACTTTCCAATTAAAGCAATAACAGAAACCAAATAAGAGTAAAAATAACTACAACTAATACATAGAGCTTAAAATGTGCCAAGCATCTTTCTAAACACTTAATATCTATTGCCTCACCTAATTCTCCCAATAACCCTCGTAGCTATGGCCTATTATCTCCATTTTACAGATGAAAAAACTTAAGCACATAAGAGTTAACTTTCACACACAGTGACTGGCAGTGACAGTACTCAAACTCAAATACCTTTGTTCAGAGATACTTGCAGACTATATTGTCGTGTATATTAAAAGGTTTTGATGTACAAAAACAAAGTAAATTCTCAAAAACTGTGTTGCAGACTGTTTTAACTACAGGCAAGGTGTCTGACAAGAGGAAAATGGAGGTAAGGCAAGAGCATTTCAGAAGTGAGATGAATGGGCTGAGACTACCTTTAGAGTAAAAAAACTGAGGATACAGTAAATACTCAAACATTTGTAGAGTAAATGAACAAATCAACCACTACAGCATAATGGAAAGCAACCATGCTAATTCTCAAAGGCTTATGTCAAAGCTTTGAAAACAAAGCCAAACAAAATCACTATACCCCTCTTCCCTTTATTGTGGCTCACTGACTGACAATAAACAATGCATTTAAAGTGCAAGGTTCTGGGCTGGGGTTGTAGCTTAGTGGTAGAGCACTTGCCTAGCAATGTGTGAGGCACTGGGTTCAATTCTCAGCACCACATATGAGTAAATAAAAATACAAGTCGGCCAAGTGTGGTAAAAATAAATAAAGTGCAAGGTTCTAGGGTCAGGTCTTTTTAGAACCCCTGGTGTCAGTACTTACCAGTGGAAACATTCTTGGACAAATGATTTACTTCCCCAAACTTCAGTCCCTTGCCCAGAAAAAGGAAAATAACTTTATAACCTAATTTACAGAATTACTGTGAGAATTCAATGATATAATGTAATAAAGGTATCCAGACATCTGGCATATTGTAGGCATTCAATAAATATTGACTATTGCAATAATCTTATCACATTCATTTTCTTTTCTTTTTTTTTTTAAATATTTTTTCAGTTGTAGATGAACACAATGTCTTTATTTTATTGCTTTGTATGTGGTGCTGAGGATCAAACCCAGGGCCTCACGCATGGAAGGCAAGCGCTCTACCACTGAGCTACAATCCCAGCCCTTCTTTTCTTCTTTATTAGTCTCACCTGCATACTGCTCTAGACTTGGCTCACAAGTCAAACTCTGCCTGCATTGCCCTCTTTAAAAACCCTTTTAGCATATCCAAACAAGCCTGTTCCATAGCAAACAAACACCCTAAATCTTTATCCTCTTCACTAAATATTCCCTCCACTTTCATTCTAATAAAAAACTTGCTCTCTGGTAAAAGGGACTTAACCTACAAACATCTGAAATAAAGGTAGTTCTCTCACCTAAACCCTGACAACAGGAGAATAGCCTCCTCATCAGTCCCTAATGATATTTCCAAGCTATTATTAACCCTTTTTTAAATAGCTTTTTTGGGGGGCTGGGGATTTGGGGATTGAATCCCCAAATGGAGTACTGGTAGAGTACTCCCAATTCCTTTTATTGTTTTTATTTTGAGACAGGATCTTGCTAAGCTATTGAGACTGGCCTTGAACTTGTAATCTTCCTGCCTCAGCCTCCTGAGTCACTGAGATTGCAAGTGTGCACTGCGTGTCCAGCTTTAACCCTCCTAAAGCTCCTGTTCTGAGACCAGCCATCTGGTTATAATGCACTCTCCAGCCCCTCAACTCTAACTCATTGGTATCAGTTAATAACCCAAGAATCTCTCTCCTGCATTCTCCAACACATCTCTAGTTCAAAACCTGTCATCATCAAGATGACATCAGAAGCCACAAGGGCTATCCAAACAATAAATACCTTGGCCTCTCAATTGCATGAACGCTTCAACTCCAGATACTTTTACTAGTACTCCAATGCCATCACCTGAAATTTGTTTGTGCTTCTCTAAAATTCCAAACCCAAATATCTCATCTCCAACCTCTATCAATCACATCTAATCATATCTAATCACATCTCCAACCTCTCTAGTTCTCTTGCTCAGGAATTACAAGATCCCATTCTTTGTTGTGATGGATATTTCTGGTTATTTGATGTTTTTATTCCTTTCATCTCTACCTATTCCTTACACCCTCATCCAGTAGAGACCTAATGACCCTTCACTGCAACTATTATCCTACCAATATTTTAAATTCCCTCACCTTAACCATATTTCCATTCCTCTTGTCTGGAAATACACTAATCATGGACCAACCCAACTTCTCCAAATCTATATCCAGGCTCTTTTGACATACCTATGGAAAATTAATCTATGGAGTTTGGTTCCACTATAAATTTATGGTCTCAAGCTAGGCGTAGTGGCACACACCTATAATGCCAATGACTTGGGAGGCTGAGGCAGGAGGATCACAAGTTCAAAGCCAGCCTCAACAAGTTAGTGAAACCCTCAGCAACTTAGCAAGACAGTTTCAAAATAATAAACAAAAAGGGCAATAAAGCCATAGGATGTAGCTCAGTGCTTAAGCACCCTGGGTTCAATCCCTGGTACATAAATATAAAATAATAAATAAATAAATAAATAAATAAATGTACGGTCTCATATCACATCTGAGTCTCAGCACTACTCCATATTTTTTGTTTTTTTGGTACTGGGGATTGAACTCAGAGGCACTCGACCACTAAGCCACATCCCCAGCTCTATTTTGTGTTTTATGTAGAGGCAGGGTTTCACTGAGTTGCTTAGTGCCTTGCCATTGCTGAGGCTGGCTTTGAACTCACGATTCTCCTGTCTCAGCCTCCCTAAGTGCTGGGATTACAGGCTTGTGCCACCGCACCCAGCTCATATTTTTTGTTTTTGAGTTAGGCCTCTCTTCCACCATACGGTAAGTACTACACCTGTTACCTTTCCTTTCCTATACTTGATCTAAGCAAAAGGCTAAGAAGTAATTACCTTCTTTTTCTCAAAAATGAACAAAATAGGCACTATCATCAGTTTCCTGCCGCCATAATCCTAAGACCACCAGTACCTAGAGTTTCCCTTCTTCCTTATGTATGTTGGTATGTATGCATATATTTTGGTGGTGCTGAGGATTGAACCCAGGGTCTCACACACACTAGGCAAGTACTGTACCATTGATCTACACCCTGAAGCCCCTCCTTTTTCCTTTTTATCACACCAGATTGTTCAAATTGGTTCTGTTCTCATCACTGTGCTCCAAGTTCATTCACTATCATCTGATCATATCAATTATCACCTCTCTCTTCCATCCTCTTAATTGCTCTAACTTCTTGCTTGCTACTAGCTATTTTACATTGACACAAAAATTGATTTGAGTCTCAAAAAGCAAAAAACAAACACAAACTGTACCTTGCTTCTTCCTCCCCTCAAGCACCAACTGCCTTTTCCCTCCCCTTTAGAACCAAACTGCTAAGAACTGCCTATACTCACTGGTTCTACTCTTCAGCTCCTCTGCACTCCTCAACCCATTACTAACCACATGCTCCCCTCACCATTTCACCAAAACTATTCCTGCCACACCACAACAAACTCACTTCAAATCTGTGAACTTGGTTCAACCCACAGTTGACATTTGACCACTCCTTCCCTCCCCAAGGTTTCCCTCTTCATTTGACTTTAATAACATAGTACTCAATTACATTTTCCTCTTATCTCTTTGCTGTTTCTTTTGTGGAAAGGAGACCCCTGAACTCCCTATTACTGTGTTCAGAATTTTGTTCACACACATGCACCACTGTCTGGGAATGAATATCATAGGCTTAATGGGAATTCTATAGTACAAAATAGTTTAAAAGCCAGTGCCCTATACTCTCCAGAATCCTAAGAGGAAACCCATAAGAATATATATACTGGCAGGTCTTCAAAGAGAAAAGATAATCAACTATGTCAAATGCAAATAGGTCAAGCTAGAAAAAAATGGGAACTGAAAGTGATCACTGAATGTCACAAATGGGGAGGGGATAGTGGCAAGACCCTAAGTGGAGAGTTCAAGACAGGAGAGGGGAAAAAAATTGAAGGCAGCAAGTAGAGATACTTCTGTGAAAGAGTTTGCATCCAAAGGAGGCAAAGAAAGGGAAGAGCATAGGGGACCACGAGAGGTGTTGTAAGATGACAGATAATAGCTTGTTGTATGATGATGGCAAAGATCAGAACCTACCTATCTACCTTCCTCCCTCCCTCTCTCCCTCCCTCCCTTCCTATACAAATTTATTGTACTCCTACTCTCTGCCTATGCCTACTCCAGGCAGAAAGAACAGGAAGGCAGAGGTAGAGAGAGATTTGAAAACTTGGGTACATTTGAGCACTAATCTCCAGGATATATAAAGAACTCAAAAAACTTAACAACAAAAAAACAAACAACTCAATCAATAAATGGGCCAAGAAGCTGAACAGACACTTCTCATAGGAAGATATACAATCAATCAATAGACATATGAAAAAAATGTTCAATACCTCTAGTAGTTAGAGAAATGCAAATCAAAACTACTCTAAGATTTCATCTCACCCCAGTCAGAATGGCAATTGTCAAGAATACAAACAACAATAAGTGTTGGCCAGGTTGTGGGGAAAAAGGCATGCTCATACATTGCTGGTGGGACTGCAAATTGGTACAACCAATCTGGAAAGCAGTATGGAGATTCCTTAGAAAACCTGGAATGGAACCACCATTTGACCCAGCTATCCCACTCCTCGGTCTATACCCAGAAGACTTAAAAACAGCATACTACAGTGATGCAGCCACTTCATTGTTTATAGCAGCTCAATTCACAATAGCTAAACTATGGAACCAACCTAGATGCCCTTCGATAGATGAACAGATAAAGAAACTGTGGTATATATACATAATGGAATATTACTCGGCAATAAAACAGAATAAAGTATGGCATTTGCAGGTAAATGGATGGAGTTGGAAAATATCTTGCTAAGTGAAGTAAGCCAATCCCAAAAAACCAAATGCCAAATGTTCTCTCTGATATGTGGGTGCTGATCCATAATGGGGGGGAGGACACAGGAAGAATGGAGGAACTTTGGTCACAGGGGTGGGAGGGGGAGAGAGCATGGGGACAGTAAAGATGCGGGAATAAGATGGGCATCATAGCCCTAGCTTCACGTATGACTGCATGTATGTTGTGATTCTACATCACATACAACCAGAGAAATGAAAAGTTGTGCTCCATCTGTGTACAATGAATCAAAATGCATTCTGCTATCATGTATAATAAAGGTAGAATAAATAAATAAATAAAATTAATATTAAAAAAAGAAAAAAGAAAAACCGCAAATACTCTGCATGACAGGGCTGAAGCACATTTTTGGTAGAGCAGGAGGAAGAGTCCAGCAAGAAATGACAAATTTCAAACCAAGCAGTTCATGCGTTTTTCTCATGATATCTATGGGGAACTCCCCAAGACTTTAAGCAAGGGAATTCATGAGTATTTGCCTTTAAAAAGTATTTCTCTGGCAGCCATGAGGAAGAAGGATTGGAGAGTAGCCAAATTAGAAACAGGGTGTCCAATACAAAGTTACGGTAATGACTATGGTAATGGCAGAGAGAAACATGAAAACAGGCAACTTGGTGACAGATTTAGAAAACTTATCACTCGATGTATGTGTTCATATGCATGTGCAATAAGGGGAAGCAGATGGGAAGGCACAATAAATAAGGGGAGGAAGCCAAAGAACTTACAGATATTTTTAGATGGCATAGAGTAAAGTTATAAGAAGACAAAGACTACCAGGGAAAGGCTTTGCAAGGGATTACTAGACAATCAAGCCTAGAGTTCAGGAGTGAGATAAGCACACAACAAATCTAAGGTCACCAGTATTTTTGCCCTTGGCTGAATTTAGATGGGACAGGGACATCCCAGAGCAAATAAGAGGGGGAAAAAAAGGTTAAGGTCAAAACTCTGGGAAGTGTCACTTCTTAAGCAAGAAAACTGATTAAAAAAAAAATCAAGCAGGTAGATTTTTCTCAAAGAATGCTGATTACATTGTTCTTTTACTTTCTGTTGGTCTCTACTATATTCCTATTAGCTCAAAATACATCCCAACACAATACTTTTTACACAGTGGCATATAAATAAAATATAGTCTAGATTTTAAGTAAGATTTTGTTGAAGACTGAAATTTGATAAGAATAAAGAAGAATTTAGGAGGTATGTGCTAACAGAAAGAATTACAGATCATCTAACTATTATGGTATTTTGAGAGAGGTAAATAGCCATCAATGAGAAAAGTAGATTTTGAAAAGCATTTAGGAACCAGCATCTCAGGAGAATATAATAATCTAAAATTGAATGATGAAAATAACTTTTTATTTAATTTTAAGGTCATCAGTGAATAGGTAGTTCCACTGAAAGAGAAAATATTGTAAGAAAAGCAGAGTTATTATGTACATTTAAGTGGTTTATGAAAGGAAAGTGTGTAAAAAAATTTTTTTCTACAATACAGAACTACAAATTAGATCTCAACACTACCTGGGTACCAAGTTTGTTTTTATATCTTTTGTTTACAATACCTGCTTTGTTTCTAGTTGTTTGCTTCTTGAGTTTTCGCCTTTTTCTGCACTCCATAAATTGCCCTTGTCAAATCGGCCACGAAGACATGCTAGTTCCTTTTCACGTTCCTAAACCCATCAAAAGTAGTATTTTACACAAGAGACAGTTTTAAAATTTAAAAGTTCACATTGCAAATAGAATATAGGACAATTATTTCCAATTTGCAACAAATGACACAGAAAATCAAGATGCTATTTATCTCAAACAGACTGGTATAAGAATTCACATCTTGATTTCTAGGTTCCTTGCTGAGATCATGTAATAAAAAAAAATGTTAAATGAAGCAAGCCATACCTGCTTGAGCTGTTGTGCTAAATGTGTAGTAGATGAACATGCATTTTGCTTAAATAATCTTTCTTGGATGGCCTTTGTATTTGGAGTGATAACGTGGGTCCTATGGGGTGTGCTATGAGCTGGACTTTCTTTGCTGTATTCTTGACAACGCTCTCCAAAGCGTTCCAGAAAAGGCTTAATTCCTCTTCCTCCTAAAGACAACATACACATTTTTGGAGGATATTCAAAATAAGTAATAATTATAATTTCTATGAGAAAAGTTATAAATCCATTATAGTTACTATAACTATAGTTATAGTTGCTTTGATTCTACTAGGAACATTCATTTACGAAGAAAATAGTTCAAAAATTACGATAGGACTGGGATTGTAGCTCAGTGGTAGAGCGCTTGCCTTGCATGCGTAAGGCACTGGGTTTGATCCTCAGCACCACATAAAAATAAATAAAGATATTGTGTCCATCTGCAATTAAAAAAAGATATTAAAAATTACTATATAATTCTATTTAATTACATATCCTTAAATTAGAATTTAGTTCTTTAAAAAACAAGAATTTGGCACTTGGGATGTAACTCAGTAGTAGAACACTTGCCTAGCATGAGCAAAGCCCTGGGTTCCATTCCTAGTACAAGAGGGAAAAACAAAAAATTAAGAATGTAGAGTGAAAAGGCAGTGAGGATCAGAAAATTCTCAAATGAAATAATAAGAATTTAAGTGATCAGAAGTAGACTATATGAAAATTAATATATCTCCCTTAACAAATAAGTGTCCTGGCCATAACACCATAATAACCTCTAACTACTTACATTTCTAGAGTTCCATTTATTTTATATAGTTTTTACAAGTCTACTACATGAAAATTTGCAATTTTTTTCTCTCCTCTCACAAAAGAAAAACTGAGTTATCCATCTCAACAAAGGCATGTCTTGATTTTACAAAGTATTAAAATAGTATTTATTTGAAACAGTATGTTACATTTATAGTAGGGCAAATGTATATATGACCTCCTCTATCATATAAAAATAAGCTTATCTATGTCAAAAGTTAGTAAACAATTTCCTATAAATGGTCAGATAGTAAATATTTAGGGTTAGTAGGCCATCTGGCCTCTATTGCAATTATATAATTCTTCATTATAGCATGAAAGCAACCACAGGAAAATATGTTAACAAAAGGATGTGCTGTGTTCCAATAAAACTTTGTTAATATAAAAAAAGAAAAGAAAAAAAGCAAAGAGCAAAGTTTGTTGCCATACTTTTGAGGACTCCACTTGTCACTTATTATCACTTTGTGCTATATCGCAAACTAGAGTCCATTATGAATTCAAAGAAACATCTAAATTAAATATCTCTGAGGATCTGATGTGATTCTGATTACACATGGTAATCAAGAATAATAAAAAGAATGCTTCTTATCTAAGCCTTAAGTTTTTACAAAACTGGAAGTAACTAGTCCTATTCCATGTGGAGATATTGCTTCCAGTTCCTCTTTTTGGAGGGTGTGGGGCTCCTGAGGATTGAGCCCAGGGTCTTGTACATGCTAGGCAAGCACTCTACCTCTTAACCCCTTATTTCTAATTTTCATTTCACTTCATCTGGAAATTGTTGATTTCTACATACCCCATTCATCTCTCTGTCTACCTTCCCTTTAGGATGACTAGTTTCTGGAAAGATTTTATTTTTAAAATTAAAATAGTCTTTCCAATGAAAAAGAATATAGTTCAAAGTAAACACTATCACCATTTATTTGTACCATATTTTTCAGTTGTGCATTTCTCAACCAATAATATGTGAATTATGTCAGAAGATATAAGTTCATCATAATATAATAGAGCATGTCATGGAACATCAATTGAGTATGGCAAAAAATATGAACTTCTATTTTCATGCATTCACACACAGTATACACATATGTAAAGATAACTGGGAGTAGAGTCATCTGAATGCACGTTCACTTCTTTCTGCTGCTGGGATAACTTCAAAATGAAGGTTAAGAAGCACTGCTCTGCACACCTGGTTACAAGAATGTTTTTTCATTATACTCCTAAAATGCGGTTCCCAGTTATACATGCTTTTCTGCATCAAAATTAGTTTTGAAAGTACCTAGCAGGATTATCCCAGGAAAAGCGTTAAATTGTTAAAATGTGACAGGGTAAACACTATGTCCAATTAATGGCTAGTCTACACTAATGGAATATTCATTCAATAGATTAAACCTCAATAAGAAGTCTCAGAATGTTTGGGCACTTGCCTTGGCCAACCAAAATTCTTATCACTCACAATTAGAAATATTCAAAATGCTGAGAACATATCTTGAATATAGTCAGCAGTAGCTTTAGATTTTTTAAAAAATACATAACCTGGTGTTGTAGATTTGTCTTTAGATTGAGAATGCAGACAAATTTCTGTATTTACTTCTTCTTTGGACCAAACTGTTTGGGATAAAGTTGGCTTCACAACTGATTTCGATACCTCAGTTTTCAGAGGACTAACAGGAGTTTTTTGAAGTAGTTCAGGATTTTGTACCTCGTCATTTTTAGCACTGGTGATGGATGTAGAAGATTTTGCTGGGGAACAAGTAGCTTTCTGAAACATGATAACATTTAAGGTAAATAACATTCATAATATTTATAGGTAGTCCTATAACAAAACAATTCAAATCCTATTTACTTGGTAATCTCTATATAAGACATATGAAAAAATTCATGGCCTCTAATAGTTTAAATTAATTTGAAAAAAAATCAATTTACAAAATGCAATTATTTAAATTATAATATGTAGTTTAGTCCACATATTATATTGATAGGTGATGCCCTATGTTATAATTTTTTCATTATTGTTACTAGTATCTTTATTACATTCTTAACTATAGTATATCAAATTAGTTTTACTCTGTATTTTGATTAAGTTAATATTGATTCAATAAGATACAGGTTGAGAGCTGGGCACGGTGGCGCAAGCCTGTAATCCCAGCACTTAGGGAGGCTAAAACAGGAGAATCATGAGCTCAAAGCCAGCCTCAGAAATGGCGAGATGCTAAGCAACTCAGTGAGACCCTGTCTCTACATAAAACACAAAATAGGGCTGGGGATGTGGCTCAGTGGTTGAGTGTCCCTGAGGTTCAATCTCCAGTACCAAAAAAAAAAAACTACAGGTTGAGTATCCCTCATCCAAAATGCTTGGGGCAGAAGTGTATCAAATTTTGGACTTTTTCAGATTGTGGAATATTCGTAATGGGGTTATCTTGGAGGGTGTGTCCCAAGTCTGAACATATATAGCTTAATGGCAGAGTGCTTGCCTAGCCCACATGAGGCCTTGGGTTCAATTCCCAGCACAAAAAAAAGAAAAGAAACTAAAAAGCACAAAATTCACTTCAGTTTCATATACACCTAAAATACATACCCTACAGATAATTTTATATAATATTTATAAAATTTATACATAAAACAAGGTTTCTTGTTGTGGAATTTTCCACTTGTGGTATCATGTCAGCACTCAGAAAGTTTCAGAATTTGGAGCATTTCGGATTTCAGATTTTCAGATTAGGAATGCTACAATGTACTTGATGGCTAATTATAAATAAATTATTCAATATTTACAATGTAGAGGCACTATGCTAAATGCTTTATGAATATTAACTTTTCAATTAGCCCTGCCAATCACCCTTTTCCCCCATTTTACATATAGGAAAATAAGGCTTTGCAAAATCAAGTACTTTGTACAAACACACTTCTAATTATGTGGGAAAACTGCAACTGAATACAAGTCAAATTCCAAAGATTCTACACTGAAGGACAGTGGTTAAGAACATGACACTCTTTCTTTCTCACTTTTTTAAATATTGTTTTTTAAAACTTTCAAGGTGATACACATAATTAAAAAGTTTCAAATATTTGAAAAGAATATACAATGAAAGTGTCCCCACCCCCATAGTCCTTTTTGGCAATTTGCCTTCCTGGAGGCAACTATAGCCACTAATTTATTATGTCTTTTCAGAAATATTCAATGTCTTATAATTATTTGTATCCATAAAGCATTCTAATGGAGGAGTTAATTTTTAGAGCTTACCATTCCCTTGATGACCAAGGCTCTGTCATTTCATTATATACTTTGGATCTGCATTAACTAGTGTAATATCAGTTGCAAAATGCTAATTTATCTTGGGATATGTTATAAAACTTATGATTTTCACTTTCTATAAAACCAACATTCTAAAAATATCTATAAATACACCATGCATTATACTATAATATAAATACTTAGATACATGTATAATAATTATTAGTCATAACAAAAAGAAAAGATTTCCAAAGACCAAAATGGTATTGACTCACCAAAGAGCTCGAAATTGAGGCAGTAGCCAAAGACTCATCAGCAGCACTAGAGGATGGGGCTTTATTCAAAGAGGCATCGCCATCACTTTGGGAACAGCATGTAGCTTCCTGCTTAACACTGCTGCTATTGATCTTAGCAGATGCTCCACTTGCAGAGGAAAATTTGGATAAACAAGCAGTACCAGGCTGTTCTTGTGCACTGTTTTGCTTTGCAGATGAGTAACTTACATCATCTTCCCAGGAGCAAATCGTTGCAGCAAGGTTGGCCAAACGACCCCTTCTCCCAAGTGGGGTTGCTGAAGCATCCGAAAGGGGTGGTCTGGGAGGGGAGGCTACCTTTTCCTCAGATGGCAATGATAAGAGTGAGCCTTCAGGTATATCATCTGAAAATGTTTTCGAAAAACATTAAAAACCATGTTTAAGAGTTACACTTAAGTATAACAGGATCATTCCATACAGAATTTTTAAATGAGATTAATAGGTTTTAAGAACCAGTAAAAGCTTTTGTAAGTATGAAATAACAAACTACTTAAATTTAACAATATTTCTTCAAATAAATGATACCTAATCTAAATTTAAAAAGAAAATACTGTTAACACCTACTTTTTTCAGTTTATTGCTCTATTACAGGTACTAAGATACTATATGTTTAGGTTATATTTTTGAAATTAATTAATGATATTATAACACCACACAATTTAAGATTAAATATCCCACAGGAACTTTTTGTTTTAAAAATGAGTTAGACCAGTACCATACAACTGAATTTTCTGATGATAAAGTTCTGTATCTATACTATTCAATAAAGTAACCACTAGCCACTCATAGCTAATCAATAGTTGAACTCAGAAACGAAATTGTACTTTAATTAATTTAAACAGAAACAATTACATATCTAAAGGCTACTATTTGGATAGCACAGGGTTAAAACAAATCAACTGTTTTCCTGCAGTTACTTCATTTGGAAATAAATCCTAAGCAGTGATGATTTAACCGATGAAGGATCTAGACCTATATGCATACAGAGTACATATATAGGAAGGCCAAAGTTTATGCATTTCCTATTCCACAATTCAAAGAATTGATTTGTGGAATCAAATCCTTTTGTTTAAGGCTTCTACCTTTGCCTGCATTTTCAATTCTACCCACTCCAAAACCTTCTAGGGGATCTTGCTCCAAACAATCTTCTTCCTCTCTATGAACTCTCTCTTCTCTGCACATTAAATATTCTCAAGTACCTTTCATCTTAAATATAAAAATAAGCATCTTCTTATGGATATTCACACTCTTAATTCACTATTATGTATAATTACAATGAACCTATAAAATTTTTTAAATAAAAATTTTAAAACCATTCATGTTCTTTAGTTACTATCTTCTTCCCTGCACAATATTCAGTCACCATTCAAATCACCTGCCTACACCACTGCCCTGAAGTTGGTTTTGGTATTGTCAGTAGATGCCAGTACATACTATATAAGCACTGTATTTGTCAACAACCCTAAAATATATCCTTTTTTTTTTTTGGTACCAGGAATTGAACCCAGAGATGCATAACCACTGCGCCACATCCCCAGCCCTATTTTGTGTTTCATTTAGAGACAGGGTCTCACTGAGTTGCTTAGCACCTCGCTGTCGCTGAGGCTGGCTTTGAACTCATGATTCTCCTGTCTCAGCTTCCCAAAGTGCTGGGATTACAGGCTCGCTGGGGATGTGATTCAGTTGGTAGAGTGCTAGCCTAGCATGCACAAGGCCCTGGGGTTCAATCCCCAGTACCACAAGAAAAAAAAAAACAGATAGATAGATAGACAGACAGACAGACAGACAGACAGACAGACAGACATCTCACTTCTTTTCCATTTATGACATCATCTCAACTGGGCACGATAACAAACTCCTATAATCTCAGCAGCTTGGGAGGCTGAGGCAGGAGGACCACAAGTTCAAAGACAGCCTCAGCAAAAGCAAGACAAGACACTAAGCAACTCAGTGAGACCCTATCTCTAAATAGGACTGGGGATGTGGCTCAGTGGTCTAGTGCCTCTGAGCTCAATCCCCAGTACCCCCTACCTCAAAAAAAGACAACATCTCTATGAGCTTTCTGTCTTCATAGCCTATCCATCATTGTCTTCCAACTGCCAGCTACCTCCACTTGGATGTTCCACAGGCATCTCAAATAACATAGAAATCACCCACAGTAAAATCCTCTTCCTATCAGCAAATGATCTCACTAACTGCTCAGTCACTGGGACCAGAAATCTCACCTCTCCTCCATCTAGTCATTAATTCCTGTAGATTTTGCCTCCTAAATCTCTCAAATCCTCTTTCTCCACTTCCATGAGCCTTCAACATTGTACACCTAGTTTATGGTATTAGCTTTCTAACTGGGCTTCCTGCTTTAAATCTCTGCCTTGTCCAATCTCTTCTCAATTTTGGTGCCAGAGTGATCTTTCTAAAACAATAGCCTACTTTAAACTCTACTGGTAATTACCACTCCATCACCTCTAGTTAAACCCAACCAGGACCCTACTGCCTTTTTCAAATTTATCATTTGCTTTTCTACCATAGGAGCTGTACACAAAACACCAGCTCTTTACACACAGTATATTCATGTTATTTACTTCTATGCTTTTTATGTATTGTTTTTTCTGCCTAAATTATCTTATCTAAAACCAACTGTCCTTCAAAATCTAGCTTACCAGCCTTCGCTTCTTCCAGAAAACTTTCCCTGACTACACTTTCCCTATGATACTCTTTCACATCTTTCTATTATTTTCCTTAGAGTAAGCACTGCCTCTAAGCAGATGACAGTTTTATCGTATTGTTTTAGGAATGGGCTTAATATATCTCTGGCTCTTCTAATTAATCTCTACCAGAAAGAAAGGTTTCAGATACATTATATTTTAGTATAAGTTCTCAAACATTAACTGATTTATACCCACAGTCCTGTTTAGAATTCACTAAACTGTTTATTACAAACACATGATTCATAATTTTCATTTCTTTTTAGGATTAAACTCAGGAGCACTTGACCACGGAGCCACATCCCAAGCCCTATTTTGTGTTTTATGTAGAGACAGGATCTCCCTGGGTTGTTTAGTGCCCCCCAATTGCTGAGCCTGTCTTTGAACTTGTGATCCTCCTATCATTTTTTTTTTTTTTTTGGTACCAAGGACTGAACTCAAGAGCACTCAACCACTGAGCAACATCCCCAGCTCTATTTTGTATTTTATGTAGAGACAAGGTCTCACTGAGTTGCTTAGCGCCTTGTCGTTGCTGAGGTTAGCTTTGAACTCGTGATTCTCCTGTCTCAGCCTCCCAAAATGCTGGGATTACAGGCATGTGCCACTGTGCCCAGCTCCTGCTATTTCTTAAAATCAAAAGAGGATCTGGTGTCTTAATGAGATTTACTGTCAAGACTGAGCTAGGCATTTGCTAATATTTGCTTTCAAAATGTTCAAAAATCACTGCAATGATGCCTTATGCTCCATAATTTATAGAACCCTCATTTTTTGACCAGGTGTTAAACCTCAACCTTTTTTGTTGTTGTTGTTGTTATTTGGTTTTTAATTAAGAAAAATTTTCACTTCGATACCCATGAATATTTCAAATAAAACAAATCGAATGTTTATCTGTTTAGGCACATTTACTCATTAAACTCCTCAGGCTTTATAAAGAAACATGCTTAACTTCACCCATTGTCAAAATTAATAGGTAGATGACACCATAAACTATGTAAATTCTGTATGTACCCAAAAAGTATCAGGGAAGTCAAAGCAGTTGGAAATAGGAGCATTAGGATCAAACCACTGGAGACTAAATTTTAGTTTGCCAACCATGGCCAGGGTTCTTGGCCTCTCAACCTGGTTTCCTCATCTATAAAATAAAGATAAAATAGTAGTATATATCTTATAAGATTGTTTTAAGGATTACAGAATATTAGAAAAAAATATTATGTATTTAAAAACATATTTATAATGCCTAGCACATTAATGTCAGTTGCTCTTAGAGATTAAGAGCACTGCCAGAACAATAGTTGTAAAATACCATCCAATAATTACCAAAATCTCAGTAAAAAGAATTCATAGTAATAGAATGTCTAAGCCAAGCATGGTGGCTCACATTTGTAACCCCAGCACTTTGGGAGGCTGAGACAGAATTGTGAGTTCAAAGCCAGCCTCAGCAATGGCAAGGCGCTAAGCAACTCAGTGAGACCCTGTCTCTACATAAAACACAAAATAGGGCTGGGAATGTTGCTCAGTGGTCAAGCACCTGAGTTAAATCCTTGGTACCAAAAAAAAAAAAACCATAGAAGAATGCCTAAAATATATGTAGTCTACCCATTTCTTTAGATCACTTGATCTAAATTCTGGCTATGCATCAGAATTAAAGAACTTTTAAAAAATAAAAAAGCATATTTAGGGCTCCAACACACTTTTAAGATTTTAATCCAATAGTCTAAGTGATTCTGAGACACATGCGCCAGCTTGAGTATGACAACTTGAAGAATGCTTCCTTAGATAAGAAAGCACTAAGTTGTCTATCTGGATGACACTATTTACCAGCACTGTGCTATTACCTGTACTATGCTGTCAACTTACAATGAACTATCTACTTGCACCCAACTTCTCCCAGAAATGAGCTGTTCCTGCACTGAGCTAACTACCTGCATAAAGCTGTGTACCAGCACTTAAGCTATCTACCTACATTGTGCGGTCTACCTATATTCAGCTGTCTACCTGCATTATGCTGGCTCACAACTAAACTATTTGGAGCCAGTCCATCTTCCTACCTTGAGAAATCTTACATATTTACTTTAGGTTTATGTTTACAAAGATGACACAAAGTCATCTTTAAGGACACATGGAAAAAAGTTCTCTCATGTGTTACTGCCAAAGAAGATTCTGCTTTTAGCTTATAAACATTAAGTCACTGATAGTGTTTACCTCTTTGCATTGGCTGCTGGCAAGAGCAGGACCTTAGAGCCTATATATAGTAAACTAACTTTACCTTTCACTTCTGTGTTTTTTCTTTTTCATATTCTCTCTTCACCCTGATTTCCTTATTTTTCTTGTTTTACAATACAGGTATTTTTGTAAGTCATCTCATGTTTTAGAACAAGTCAGGAGACAAATAAAATTGATCACAGCATGAATAACACTGCTGCATAATTGTTGATTTACTTCTCAGGCACCTCATCTGATTATAGGTGCATGAAAGGCAAGAATCCATCATTTCATCTCTTTTCTGCACTGTAGCATAAGAATATGCTTTGCAGATGCTTGAGGATTTTTCTCTCTCCTACTAAAAAACATTGTATAGCTTGGTACCTGAAGTATATTTAACTGGTGAATTCATGAAATAGGATTTCTTAACTATAGAGCTTAGAGTGAGCATTGCTAATAATACCAAGTCTAATTTTTTTCTCTACCAGTGTCGTTGCAAATAGAAGGTAATTGAGTTAGTTATAAGGTCAGTTTCTGAGAACTAGTCCAAGAACCTCTTCTGATCTACTTCAATAAGGACATAACCAACTTATAAATGTACTACAGGTATACAAACCACTTGCATGCAAACAAAAACTCTCACATATAGATCAAACAAAAGCATTTATCTATCAAGTGTTAACTAATAAAAATTTTAAAATGTTAAAATGAATATTATTGAAAGAGATTTATGGACCAAGCCATCCATATAACTTCTACCTGTCATATCATTATCCCAATGTCGCCGTTGCTCTGCAAGTTTTTGCATCCGTGTTTTAACTGAGGAGCCTGCAGTTGCATCCAATCTTGAGTTCAGTCCTCTCCCCATGTCCAGCAGTGATGCTGGAACAGCCACAGTATCACTGACAATAGCTGGTGCTTGTGGCTGCACCTGAGAAGATACAGAACTTGGAGAACAAGATTTTGTAGTAGCTGACTCAACAGGTTGCTTATTTTCCACATCAGAAACTTCTGCTTCAGTGCTGTCAGAACAACGTATTTTTGATGGTGATGGCTTTGTATAAGATTTCTCTACATTAAAAAGAATAAATAAAAAGAGACATTCAAAAATCTGTAATTTCTTATAGCATGAAAAACTTGAAGTAGGTACTTAACAAATTAATGAATCATTATGTTTCTCTAATATTTTCATTGTTTTTAATTATAAGAAAAATATAAAAACTATCCTCAGTAACTTAGAAATCTGATATGAAGGACTTCTCTTTAAGTGAACATGTAATTTATGGTTTAAAAATTCTACTGAAAAGAAATTTAAATAACATTCTTAAGATACATGCATAATACTTGACCTAGTTAAGACAATAAGAAATGAAAAGCATGAACTTGCAGAATAAGCAAGTGTTCTAAGAGATATTAAAGATTACATAATCCCAATTATTTCATTTTTAGAGAAGATGAATCAAGCAGGAGAAATTAAATTACCCAACTAAAGTCATTCAGCTGAGATAAGGGTAGAAAACAGGTTTTCTGGTTTTTGAAACAATCTTTCATGGACAGTAACAAACAATCAAGGGTAGAAGGGCATGTGACTTGAGGTTTAGGAGCAGCACGGACCAGAACAAGCAAATGAATTACATGGCCAATACCAAACAAATTCATCAATACAGATATTTAACATTTTACATTTTAAACTTCTATGAACACCCATAAAATAACTGAAAAAGCCCTAAAACAAAAATGTATCCAAAATGAAAATGAAAAAGCCCTTAAAACAAAAATGTATCCAGATATATATATGTATCCAAATATAAAGCATATTACTTCTACCCAGGAATGACTTTCAATATCTCAGAAATATTAATATTTTAAAAAGTAAGAATGTGAATTTCATATAAGGTCAGTTTCATTGTCTTTCTAAGTGTTCTGTTCTGGCAGTGACCAAAGTACTATTAGCAGGAAGTCATGATTACCCTCATCAATACCAACCTAATCAAATACAGTCATGATACTTTCTGATCTTTGGTAACTCCTTCACGGAACTACGTTCTAGGATATCATCCAACCATTTTTTTAAAAAAATGTTTCAGGGCTGGGGTGGTGGCTCAGTGGTAGAGCGCTTGCCTAGCATGCGTGAGGCACTGGGTTCGATCCTCAGCACCACATATAAATAAATAAGAAATAAAGTTCCATCAACAACTAAAAAAAATATTTTAAAAAAATATAATAAAAAAATAAAAAATAAAAATAGAAAAATGTTTCTATGTTAATATGCAACAATCCCTGAAAATACAGAATTCTTCAAGTTTATAGTAAATATTCCCATTTAAGTATCAAAATGAAGTTCTAAACACTAGTTTTCAAGTATATAATACTCATTAGTACAAACCTGTGTCACAGAAAAAAGAATCCTAGATAGGGCCAGGTCCCTGTGTTTCTGACTGAATACCAAAATAATATGTAACGTATTTCCCTCTTCCTTTCAGAATGTAAAAATATATGAAAATAAATTCTCCTTCTAAGGTTAGCTTCCCAAATAACTACATCAGCCCTGTGGCCTCTTCTCTGCTTTATTTATAACATTGTTTTTCCCTTTGTAATGATCATTCTATATGTATTTTAAAGTTGTACTGAGGAAGATTATTTCTAGACTTTTCCATACTCCAGAAAAAGATTAAAATAGCTTGCTGATGCTACCTAGGGATGCCAGAATTCAGGGAGGAGTTGGATAAGATTCCAGGTCAGTTTTGAATGGGGTGCTTGTGTATTCTACCATGTCTAGAGATTAACAATCTAAATTTCAAGCCCAGTCCTAGAGAGTTGGTTCAGCAAACACAGTGTGAAGAAGGTTCATTAAACCTCAAACATTTGCAAGCAATCTGCCTTTTGCTGCCTTGTTCATATGAGAGACACCATCTGAAATGAATGGTCAGCTACTTGGGGATTGTTGGAGTAAAAACTCCACAGTACTGCCAGTATAAAATGTTACTCTGCTCCTTTATTTTTATTCCCTTGGGGTTTTTAAGAATAACTGGAATTGAAGAAAACAAAGTTCAATTAATTTATTTGAAATATTTCTTAAACTCTTACCAGCATAAAAGGTTTTAGGCCCTCAGAGGCATATTTGTTTCCAAAAGATATTGGTTCTTCTGCATGCATACTGAAATTTGCACATATTATATCTTTCAAAGAATGTAAATTTTACTTTTCCCCCACAAAGTCTTTTACCTTCACCACCAGGTAGGGGCTGTTGATTACTTGCTTCTGAAAGTGGCTCTCTGGATCGCTTAGCGTGAGTGACAGATCTTGCTGCTGCTATGGGCCTCTCAGCTATCTTTCTCTGAAGATTCTCTCTCCTAGCACGGGTTCGTTCAAGCAGTTTCTAAATATATATCAGAGAATGTTAAAATATAAGATTAGTCAAAGGTTCACAAAATTTCAGATGTCATCCAAAATCACCAAATGGATAAAAGTTAAATATATTTCAGAGGTTAAATTCTAAGTCATCGGGCTGGCATTGTAGCTCAGCGGCAGAGCACTTGCCTTGCATGCGTGAGGCTCTGGGTTCGATCCTCAGCACCACATACAAAGCAATAAAATAAAGACATTGTGTCTATCTACAACTAAAAAAATATTTTTAAAAAAAATTATAAGTCATTAAGTCTAGATTTCACTAAATGAGTACCCCAATGTCAGAATTATTACAGATTAAATATGAATATTAAGGATCAATACAATGTGTAAAGATAGCTATATAAGAGTTTAAATGATTACAAATCCTTTCTGCTCACATCAAAAGACAATCTATTTTCTCACTCTTGTGGTTCACTTTGACCAATAAAATACGGTAGAAGTGATATTCTATATGACTTCCCATCCTAGACCTCATGAAGTCTTGCAGTTTCTGTTCTCCCTCCCTTAGAATACTGCCCCATATGAAAAAACCCAGGTTAAGCCTCTGGCAAAAAACATGGCTTCACTGACACCCAGCATCAACCACCAGACCCATAAGTAAGGTCATTATAGACTATCTAGCTCCAGATAATTTGATAGAACACTAAGAAATCCTGCATGAGCCTGGGGAAGACCAGCAGAAGAACAGCCCAGCTGAGCCCAACACAAACTGCTTACCCACTGAATCAAGAGAAATAAAGCAGTTGTGCTTTTAAGTCAACATGTTAGGTAGAATAATAGTTCCCCAAAAATGTTTATGTCCTAATCCTCTGATCTGTGAAGGTTACCTTAGAACAAAAGGGACTTTGCTGATGTGATTAAGAATCTTCAGAGGAAGAGATTATCCTGGATTATCTGGATGGGCCCGATGCAATCACAATGGCCCTTACAAGAGAACAGGAAGCAGGAAGATCAGAGTCAGGAAAATTTGGTAGAAAAATAGGTCAGAGTGGTGATTAGCAGCTTTGAAGATGGAGAAAGGAGCCACAAGCCAAGGAAGGCAAGGGATCTCTAGAAATTAGAAAAGGAAAGGAAACAGTATTTCCTTTAGAGTCTCCAGAAGAAATGAAATCTTGGCCCCAAACACTTGATTTTAACTCAGTAAAATATATTTCAGACTATGACCTACAGAACTGAAACATAATAAATGTGTTATTTTAAGCTGCTAAATTTGTAGTAATGTGTTACAGCAGCAAAATTAATACAGTCACTAAGATAGGAGATCATGGCAAGCAGCAAGAGAAGCTGACATATTAGTCCTTTCCTGTTTCCTAAGAAAGAAAGGGAAAAAATACAATATTATATTTTATTTAATTAAACATCAACATATAATAAAATAGTTTTAGGTTCAAAATTTAGCCATCCTGTAAACTCCTAAATACTCTTTTCTTGCTTTGAATTACCTGATGTTCCTATTTGAATCAGTGTGATGTAAAGCAATTTATTCTCTTTCAAATGAACACAACTAAAGGAGAGATAACAGATTCTTACCACCCTGCACATACAAACATAGCAGCAGTTAGTGCAGGCTGAAGATTAATACTACATTTGAACTTTTTGATTCCTTAATTAAAACAGAATAACAATTTTTTTTTTAATTTTTTTTTTTTAGTTGTAGATGGACACAATGTCTTTATTTTATTGCTTTGTATGTGGTGCTGAGGATTGAACCCAGGGCCCCACGCATGTGAGGCAAGCGCTCCACCACTGAGCTACAGTCCCAGCCCCAGAATAACAATTGTTAAGAAATTCTGTGAGCATGCAAAAGGAACATGAGCTATTTTTGGAAGAAGGCACAACTCTCTACTCTTAAAAGTGATTTATCATTTAAAAGCAATTGAAAGAAGTGACACTAATCAAAATGTGTCACTGAAAGTCATTTATTAGCCAAATGTTTTCCAAAACACAAGGCCTTTACCCTTTAAAAAAAAGTCTCCTTGACAAACCTAAAAATGATCACGTTATACACATTCATAAATGTCTGATCATTTTCAAGATAAAAGTATGTCACTCTATAGACACAAAATAGCCTAATTCATTCCAGGATGTGCCCACATTCCATTCTCATCAATTAGAATATCTGTGAGTCAGCACAGCTTCAGTTACCATGAGGAATGGGTCACAACAAAAGAATGTGGTTTTGCATTCAAACACACACAAGTTTTCTATTGCTTGCATTAGATTAAAAATTCCCAGATTTTAAAAAATATATATAGCAAATAAGAAAAAAAATACTATAAAATAAAGCTATACTATAAAATAAATACTATAAAATAAAAAGCTATAAAATAAAGCTAGTAAGCACCAAAGATTATTAATTTAAAAGAAATTGCGCGGTGGCGCAAGCCTATAATCTCAGCACTTAAGGAGACTGAGACAGGAGAATCAGGAGTTCAAAGCCAGCCTCAGCAACAGCGAGGCACTAAGCAACTCAGTGAGACCCTGTCTCTACCTAAAACACAAAATAGGGCTGATAGGGCTGGGGATGTAGCTCAGTGGTCGAGTGCCCCTGAGTTCAACCTCCAGTACCAAAAAAAAGTACATAAACTCAACTACTCAGTAAAGTATAGGTAGCCCTTCCTTATAATATTGTATCAAGAATTTAAAGATTCTGGGCTGGAGTTGTGGCTCAGTGGTAGAGCACTTGCCTAGCATGTGTGAGGCACTGGGTTTAATTCTCAGCACCACATACAAATAAATGAATAAAATAAAGGTCCATTAACATCTAAAAAATTTTTTTAAAAAAAGAATTTAAAGATTCTTTAAACATAAGGTACTTTTCTCAAAAACTAGAGGAATTTTTTAAAATGCACTGCAATAACTAACATAATTTGGAAATAAAATATTTCACATGAAATGAATCTCAGATAACTGAAACTTATATCCCTAAATAACTTCTGCCATTTCTAACTGAAATTCTTTTGTTTTGTTTTTTTTAGTACCAAGGATTCAACTTGGGGGTAGCCACATCCCCAGCCCTATTTTGTGTTTTATTTAGAGATAGGGCCTCACTGAGTTGCTTAGTGCCTCACTGTTGCTGAGGCTGGCTTTGAACTCATGATTCTCCTGTCTCAGCCTCCCAAAGGGCTGGGATTAAAGACATGTGCCACCGCACCTGGCTCGAACTGAAATTCTTTTAGAAGATATTACTGATTTCCCTCCCTTCTTAAATTGAGTAGATTCAATATAAATTAATTTCTTGTTATTTTCAATGTGCTCTAGCTGGTTTTCTCCTAGGACAACAGAGACTTTCATAAAATAGAAAATCTCCTTTCAAAATGGTAGCAGTATTTTGTTTGTTCATTTATACTCAGCCATGTATGCATAATAAGGTATCTCACAATAAATAATAACCTTTACAAAGTATTTTCTTCCTTTCTTTCTAAGAGATGGGAGCTCCCTATATTGCCCACATGGGCCCCTAACTCCTGAGCTCCAGTTTTCCTGCCTCAGCCTCTTGAGTAGCTGGGACTATAGGCACACACTACCATGCCTAACCAAATAATTTTAATTATAGCCTTTCCGTTTTAAAGTTCCAACAAAATTGTTACTTGTCATAGCTCTGGGTTTACCATACTTTGACCAGGATGACTATTACTCTTGATCAGATTTCAAACTAAGAAGATATACCAATGTTCTGAATAGTGTATCTATGGTTTTAAATTGACAAAACAAATACAACAATCATTAACAATTATACAAGACTTAACTAACATAAAGCACTTTCAGTGTCTAGCACATACCAATTCATTTCATTTTCAAAACCTTATTTGGTGGTTGTTTCTACTACTGCTTTTCAGATGAGAAACAGACACAAGTAACAGGATATGTCACACAGCTAAGTAGCAACAAGGCATACTGTGTGCATATACAAATATGTAACAAATCCCATCAATATGTACAACTATAATGGACAAATAAAAAATGTGGAGAAACAACAATAACAACAACAAAGAAGGATTCAAATCCAGACTTGAGTCTGAGCTCTTAACCATTTTGCCATTAACCGTCTTAACTAAATCACTTACTCTTTTTTTTTTTTTTTGGTTTGTTTTTTTTTTGGTACTGGGGATTGAACTCAGGGGCACTCGACCACCGAGCCACATCCCCAGCCCTATTTTGTGTTTTATGTAGAGACAGGGTGCACCTTGCCGTTGCTGAGGCTGGTTTTGAACTTGCAATTCTCCTGTCTCAGCCTCCCAAAGTGCTGGGATTACAAGCGTGAGCCACCACGTCCAGCTTAAATCACTTACTCTTTATATCATTAACTAAACCTTTTCAATATTATCTGATCATAAGATAGGTGCCATAATTGCTTGTTAGTCCAGGAATCAAGAGGAAATTCTTTTCTATTTATGGTTGGTCCAGGAAGAACATTAGAGGGGCTGGGGCTGTAGCTCAGTGGTACAGTGCTTGCCTAGCATGTGTGAGGCACTGGGTTCAACAATCCTCAGCACCACATATAAATAATGAATGAATAAAATAAAGATCCATCAACTAAAAAAAAAAAATTTTAAAAAAAGAACATTACACGATATTGCCCTGTGGACCCTGTCTAGATCTTGACTCAAAGAAATAAAGTTGCAAAAATATATGAGCACTTGAAATCTGAACATTCACAGAATATTTGATATATGGACGAATTACTTCCAGTTTTTCAGGTGTGATAATAGCATTATGATTATTTTTTTAAAAGTCCTTATCAGTATGGTGATAAATATTGAAATATTTGATATGAAATTATATGATATCTAGGATTTGCTTCAAAATAATTTGTGAGGTAGGTGAGAGGGGGTTACAGTGAAACAAAATAGCAACATGTGGAAAACTGCAAAGGTCGGATAATGAGTAAAGGAAGGGTTATTACACTATTCTACCCTTGTGTATTTTGGAATTTTCTTCAATAAAGAAAGAACATGGCCAAAATGTTCTCACAGGTTTGTAAAATAATTTGCACTTAGTGGCTGCAATGTTAATTCAGCAAAATGGCATTATATGTTTGATGTTGGGGAAAATGCCTCAGAATAGAAAATATCCTCTGCCTTCATGAAGCTCACATTCTGGCAGGAAACTTATTCAACAGGTAAAGGCATTGAACAAACAAATGCAAGGGAGATGAATACTATGAAAGGTTATTCACCTCTGAAGAAGGGAGATCAAATTGAGGGCTGAAGGTCAAATCAGAATTTGCCAGGCAGAAGAGGCAGGGAGAGTGAGTGTTTCAGTCCCAGTGACAGGAAGAACTAATGAAGAAGTCTTGCTTAAGGAAAGGAGTTTAGAATGATTGTAGCCTTTTTCAGTAAGAGTTACCAAAAGAATTAAGTCCTAATGCCAGTGGCATTAATGTAACCAGATAATTCCTCTCCTATGTTTGTATGATGGCATTGGTTATGAATCACTCTTGGGAGAACTGAGAAAGTAGTCTCTCGAATAGTTTTTTGTGTTCTGTGGTTTTAATAAGGAACCTGGTTGGGAAAGTCACTTTACACTTACTTTCAGTCCTTTCAGACAAGGAACTGTAGTTCATGTCATTGTGCAAAAATGTTATGAATGCTATCATTAAGCACCTAATAGTTGGAAGCAATTCAAATAGTTCACTCATTACCAATTAAGGAAAAGATGTCAAAACTGTTATTCCAACTGTAACGGATCTTACTTTTCATAATACAAACTATAGATATTAAATCAAACATATTTCTAAGCACATTCTAAGATTATCTAAATAGGAAGTTCCCTTTAACTGAGATTTGTACTTGTTTTATTGCACTTTTAAGTGAAATAAAGTAGAAATTTTCAGAAAACTTTCAAAATGCTTCATTAGTTACCTTGCTGTTTTAGGGAATTCTAGTCTGCATTGTAACATAAAATAACATATCCTAGCCGGGTGTGGTGGTGCACGCCTGTAATCCCAGCACTTAGGGAGGCTGAGACAGGAGAATCGCAAGTTCAAAGCCAGCCTCAGCAATGGCGAGGTCCTAAGCAACTCAGTGAGACCCTGTCTCTACATAAAACACCAAATAGGGCTGGGGATGTGGCTCAGTGGTCGAGTGCCCCTGAGTTCAATCTTCAGTACCAAAAAATAAAAAATAAAAAAAAATAACATATCCTTTGTTTACTTCTATTTAAGTGACAGATATTTGTTGCATGGCCAGCCCTATTTCTTAAACTAATTTAAAAAAAAATCCTGGATTCTTCTATTAGAATCTCTAAGTAAACAAACTGATGTGTGTTTTTTTTTCCCAAGGTGACTGAAAATGTGAAACGGAGAAAGACTGCTTTATGAATACAAGTAAACTCTAATTGTTGAAACTTTTAATTAGTATCTTAGAGTTAATGGAATTGTAACTACATCTCCCCCAAAAGAATGCATTACTACTTTCCATAGAATTTTTTCAATTTAGTGTACAGACACTTTCAGGCTCACTTTGTAACAACTCAGAACATGACAGTTTGAAACTTGCACAACAGCCTAGTGAAAGAAAAAGAAAAGAGGAACTGTGCTGGAATAAAACGGGAGTGGACAAAACCAGCAACAAGAAACTTCTGAATGTGTTAACAACGTACACTCTCAACATGAAGCCAAAACTAGGATCCCGGGTATGAAACTTTGCAAGTTAGCAGAGCAACGGAGTCTGAGGGAAGCTATTGACTCCGGGATGAAATACAAAGGTTCGAGCACCTGCTTATTTGATATGATTTGCTGTCGTTTCGTTAACGGCACCCTTAAATGCACAGCTCCCCAGCGGGCCGCAAGAACCGCGCATACTACATCCCATTTGATTTCCCGGCAGTGGTTGCACACACAGCACTGAGTCGCTGGACACCAGACTCCACCCTACAAATTATTCCAGCTTTTTCCAGCAGGACTTGTTCTGTCAGGTCCCAAGCCTCACTGTTTGGGGAAAGGGGGGATGGACGGGGAGGGTTCCAGAGGGGTATTGCTGTAACCAGATATGCCAGGATTTTCTCCCTACTGCCTTTTAAGAACAGAGTCAGAGCTTTCCTCCTGGAGTTTCTTCTATGTGGAACAAAGAAACCGCTGACAAACGCGAGACGCGGAGAAGCGCGCACCTGTGACTCCCCGGCTCCCGCCCAGCCCACCCGGCGCCGAACCCCTCACGCCCGCTCTCACTGCGCACGCGCACACGCCCCACCGGTGGGCTCAGAGGTTGACAGAAGGGAGGGTGGGGGACCACAGGGGTCATGACTGACTGTTCCCGCAAATTTTCTCACCTCCGTAAAGGGGTCCATCGCCCCAGGCTTCGCGTGTTGACTACGAGACGATGGAAACGGTGGTTCAAATTCAGGAAAAGAAAAGTGAGTCTGGGCTCAGTGTGTCTCCTGGAGAAAACAAGGAGTCAGGCACAGGAATTCTCCCACAACCAACTCTCCTCTTCCCTCGGCTTCCAGTGTCAGACTCTACCTCCTTCGGCCGTTCAAATTTGAATTTCAGCGCCTGGAGCAGCGCGCGTGCGCGCTGGTTGGGCGGGGCGGGGCGCACCTCTCCTCGCCTCCTCGCTCGGTCACGTGGCGCCTCGGGGCCGCGGAGGTTCCCAGCGGAGGCCCCGCCTCCTGCTCTCAGCCACCGCGGAGCTGAGTGTGCAGCTCCCGCCCTTCAACTGCCTCCGGGCGTAGGTCCCAGCCCCCCAGGCTTACACACCCCACCCTGTTAAACCGATCCCTTCCCACCCAGCGTTCGGGCGTTCCCGTCTTCCTTCATTCCTAAATGAAGAATTAAGAGCCCTCGTTTTTGAAGTCCCGCTGGCCCTTTGGCCTTCCATAGCTTTTTCTTCTCTTGCCACCCCAACCCCTTGCTGCACTAGAAGCGGGGCTGCTGGCGTGGCCCTCGGGAGAGGCAGGTCCGGTAGGTACCTGCACACTTGGGTCAGTGATCAACCCTTTCCCATAGGGAAAAAGAGACTAAGATTAACGGGCTGTGTGTAGGAGTTGGTATACAAAATTCATCCTACTATTTTAAATCTCATTCAACTGTACAGAATTTTGGAGTTGGGAGAGTTCTAAGTAGTTCTCTAGTTCACTTCTTCCTATTATCTGAGAGTAAGAGACCCAGAGACATTAATTGGTCGAAGAGAAATGAAAATCCCATTCTCAGCTCATGATCCGCTTTCCACTCGATCAATCTGTGTCTAGGACATATGATTTACACAGTATTTGGAATTGTAAGATATGTCGTTACATCGTTGTTGCATTGGATTAATTTCTTATGTGGCAAGTCTGTGCTACAGGGCTTGTGAAGTCAGTCTCGATTTGTTCATCTGAAAAGCAGCAGCTGCATAGATTAAATGATTGCCCAACAACTGAACAAAACAAAATTATTCATTCCAAGTAAGATCTTTCAGCATATTTAATAGTACTTCCATCTTAACGTTTAGTCAGCATGACTAAAAAAAATGTCACCAATAACATCTTTAATGTGCTCTGAGTGGGGTCCATGAGAAACTACTTGGGGATAGGGCTCCAACAGAACTGTGTCTTTAGACTTTAAGCAAATCACTTAGCTAATGTGTCTTTTTTACCTTTTGAAGGAATAATGGATTAGTTTGGAAATACAATTGAAGGTGACCCTCTATCTAGAAAAACACCCATTCCCATCATACACTATTTTACAAAAAATTTCATGAAGCGCAGGTACACTGGGTTAGAAACCTATGATTAAACCATTTTCTATTTTAGTTTACTCATATATGTAAAAGGAATAAACAACTGCCCTGCCTTCCTCAGAGCTGTTAGAAGGAGCAGATGAAAATAGACCCAGAAGTATTCTATAATAATACTACTATTCTAGTATTATAGAATACCATTCTAATATTAGAGAATACCACTATTCTAGTATATAGTAGTATTCTGCAATATTCCTACTACAATAATTCCATACACACTTGAAGTGTGTGGTGTATGGAATTTGTGTTTAATTCAAAACATGCTACTTACAAATCAAAGGGGAAAAATGCTTGAATTTTTTTCAAGTTAACTGCACAGGAAAGGGATGTGTGCATTTGGGATGGGCTGTGTTTGTGTGTGACAACATTGGGAATGAGTCATTAGAAATTTATGTAGCCGTTGTACCTTCTGGCTATAGCCTCTGTGAGCCTTAATTTCTTTGTAATTTATCTCAACTAGGTTCTGCTTAAGACTAAAAGGTGAAGCACTTAGCACAAAGTTAGCTATTCTACACATTGAGGTTATCTTTCCTCACAATTCTAGTATAGTGTTGTTCTTTTACCTTGGTGATGTTGATGATACTAATAGCAGCCACCACAAGTCCTACTTGTGAAATGCTTGCTATGTGCCACAAAGTCCACTCAGAGTACTGCAGTTGCCTGCTAACATGTCTCCTCCTGTTCTTGACCCCTCATATTCTTCAGTTTATAAGCCAGAATGATTTTTCTCTTTAAAAAGTGTGCAATGACTAGGCACAGGGGCACATGTCAGTAATCCCAGCCACTTAGGCTGAAGCAGGAGGATGGTGCCTTTGAAGGCAGCTGGGCAACATAGACCCTCAAAAAAGAATTGTTATTAAATATTTCCATCTTACAAAATAGAAAAGAGCAAATAATAAAATATAACCTGTACCCCCTAGATGTTAAAAAAAAAAATCCCACTTAGAAGTGAAGTCTACAAGATGGCCCTCCCTAATCCTATTCATCTTTCCATTTCCCAGTGCCAAAACTGTCCAAATTCTGATGTTTATCCTTATGAAAATATGTATACTTGTATTATTATATCTACATATATAAATATCACAGCAATAGTGTTTTATATAAATTTTATCTTCATTGTTCATGTCTCTGCAATTTTTTGGCTGAACATTATCTTTGTGAGATTGTCACTAACAGCTAGAGCTGCATTTCATTGATTTTTACTACTGTATTTATTGTATAAAAATACTTCCAATTTGTACAATATCCACTATCTTATCAATAGACATTCAGCTTGTTTCTAATTTGTCATACTAAAGATTCCATGATGCCAGTACATACACATGCAAAACTTCCTTTAGAATAATATACCTAGGATTTAGTGGATAATTTCAATAAATATATTTCAATATGATTACCATATATGGAAAATAAATTGTTCTTCAAAATAGTTGCAACAATTTACACCACAATCAGTAGTGTGAACATGCCTATTTACTCCAGTTTCTCCCAATCATTGGCTATTTTTGATTTTGTCTTTTCCTGTCTGTGCATTTCTTTTATTACTAGTGAAGGCAAATTTATGTATTCATTGACCTTTCAGTTTTCCTTTTTTTGTGATTTTTGAATTTATATCCTTTGCCAATTTTTTCTTTGGTTATGCTTTTTTTCTTATTGATTCTTAGGCTTTTTGTTAATTTTTTTTACAATTTTCTGGAAAAATAAACACTTTCTTGGTTTTGTGGCTTGCGAATGTGTTCTTCATTTGTGGCTTATGTTTTCACATTATATTTTAACTATACAGAAATGTTTAATGTTAATTCATCAGACATTTTTCTTTAGATTTTGTGTTTTTTATACCTCAAGAATTGCTTTCCTGAGCCAGGCACAGTGGTGCAAGTCTGTAATCCCAGAAGCTCAGGAAACTGAGGCAGAACAATCACAAGTTCAAAGCCAACCTCAGCAATTTAGTGAGGTCCTAAACAACTCAGGGAAACCTTATCTCTAAATAAAATATTACAAAGGGCTGGGGATGTGGCTCAGTGACTAAGCACCCTTGGGTTCAGTCCTTGGTACCTATCCTCCCCCCAAAAGAATTCCTTTCCTATCCTAAATTCACAAAAATGCTCTCCTGTATTTTTTCTTTCTTTCCTTTTTTTTTTTGGTATTGAAGATTGAACTGAGATGAGCTCTACCACATTCCTGGTCCTTATTATATATTGTTTTGAGGCAGATTCTCATTAAGTTGCTTAGGACCTTGATAAATTGCTGAGTTTGGCCTTTAATTTGTAATTCTCTTGTTTCAGCCTCCCAAGTTGCTGGGATTACAGGCATGCCACTGCACCTGTGTTCTTCAAAATATTTTAAAGTATAGGTTTTCGTGATTTTCTCTTAAAATATCTGATTTATGTTGTTTTTTATATGGATAACCAGTTGTCTTAGTGGCAGTTTCTAAATTGTCCATTCTTTTTCTCTGAGCTGTTATGCTACTTTTACAACATGTTAATCTTTTAGGGAGCTGGGACTATAACTGAGTAAAAGAGTATGTATTTGGCGTACGCAAGTTTTGGGTTCAATTCTCAGCACCAAAAAAAATGTTCATGCACATGTAGATTTATGATGTTGAAGCTCTTTATTCTGTCCTACTAGTGCATTTATCTATTCCTGCCCCAACATCCTGCTGTCTTGATTGTAAATGTTAATATATAGTAGGGCAAATTCAAAACTGACTTAAGTTTATTGTGTCCCTTTTTCTTTCACATGAATACAGGATCAGATTCTCAAATTCCATAAAAAATTTTTTTAAACTCCTTTCAAAATTTTAAATTATAATTGCACTGAATTTATCACATAATTAGGAAATAATTGACATCTTTGTAATATTTTATCTTCCTATTTATGAGCATTGCTTATCTTTATCAATTTAGTCCTACTTTGTTGTCTTACAAAAATGTCTATAACATCTTTAAATATCTTTAAACTCTTGTTATATTTGTTCCCATATATTTTCATCATTGTTGTTATTTTTATAATCTGTATTTTTAAAATTATAATTTTAGGGCTGGAGATGTAGCTCAGTCATAGAGCCCTTGTCTACTATGTATGAGGCTCTTGGTTCAATCCCCAGTGCCACAAAAAAAAAAAGTAAAATTAAAAATTTAAACTATTACTGATGTATATGAGCATAATTAATTATAACAAGTCTACTAAATGATCTTATTAGTTTTCACAATTTACTTATAAAGAGGACTATTTTTAAAATATAAATTATGCAATGTCATTTCCTTGTGTGGAGCTGCTCTATGTTTTCCACTGCAATTAGAAGGCCCTCCATGATCTGGACCCTGCCTACTTTTCCTAATAACCTAATATCCTTCCAATATATCACAATGCCCTCACCTCTTTTTTTTTTTTTTTTTTTTAACTAGGCTCCAGTCTTAGGCCTGTTTTCTGGTCATTAAAAAAAAAAAAAAAAGTCCCCATGCCTTCTTTCCTGAAGAACTTTCCACTGCTCCTCTGGATCTACCATGTCTGCTCCTTATTCTTTGAGTCTAAGCTTCCATGTGCTACCTCTTCAAAGAGGACTTTTCTGATGGATGGGTGGCCATTCCTCTCCCATGTGCCCCCAAATCACTTTCCATTCTATTACTTGGATTTATTTTCTTCATTACCTTTATTACCATCTGACATTATTTTAGTTATATATGTTTATTATCTTTCTCTTCCTAGTAAAGTGTAAGCACTGTAAGGACAGGGACTTGTCTTATAACCCAGAACTTTCTAGGCACATGAATGCAGTACATATATGTTGAATGAATAAATGTAAACATAATTATTATTCCAATTTTAGAGATGAGAAAATTGAGGTACAAAGAGGTTAAGTGATTGACCTAAGTCATCAAACTAGTTTTTAAAATAAAAAACATGCAATTTCTCAAATAATAATAATAAGAATTTATTATGATTTATTATTATATAGTATAATTATATTATTATATAATAATTATAATTTTAATTATAATAATTATTATTATGTGCTAGAGATTGAACCCAGGGTCTCATTTATGAGAGTCAAGAAATCTACCTCCAGGCTACATCCCCAGCTGCCAAATTATTTTTTAAAATACCACATTTATTAATTTAAGAACAAAACTAAAGGTCTGAAGCAGAGATGATTAGAGATTAAAGGTAATTCTTGAAAATGTGGATTTGCTTCTTCTAAGACCTTTCCTTGTAAACAAAGGAAATCATCATCATTGTGTTTTGCCAATAAAGTTGGTAAAGGGCTTGAAAAACACAGAAGTTTGATAGTATCACTTCAGCAAGAACATTTCAAATGCTATATACTTAAGTTTTTAAAAATACCTTCAGAAACATTCTCATGTAATTGAAAAAATAAAACAATAACATAAATACTTGTATTTTTACAGGGAGAGAAAAGGCCAAGACCTAACAATACAGCAGTGGCAAGAAGGATTGAACACAAGTGCCCTACCTCAGGTTATCTGGCTAAAGGGCCACTTCTTTTCCAAATTTATTATAATGAAGAAATAAGAACTGTCAAAAGTTGTTATCTATATGTTAGTGAAAAGGACTGTTTTATTTGTTACAATCTATGCAATTATTGACATTTAGTGTCCCATCGATGTTTTTCCTAATTTTATCAATGAAAATGTTTCAGATTCCAGAGTGAGGGAAACATTATGCTTTCTGAATATATTGTGTTGCTTCAAAAAACTAGTGCAGCTATAGGCATATCTCCTGTATTTAGTAGAATATTCCAAAAATGAAGACATCTTCAATCTCCTTTTTTCATTTCCCTGTGGTTAATGGGGAATGTGAAAAGGAGATTTTTCACAAAGGGAATTCATATTTAAAAGATCACAGTAAATCCTTTCATAACTCATAATTCTTTAATGTTCTTTTCACACTATAATTTTTATATTGATAACTTAATTTTTCCTTAACTACTTTTCTTTTTTTTTTTAACATTTATTTTTTAGTTGTAGGTGGACAGAATATCTTTATTTTTGTGTGGTGCTGAGGATTGAACCCAGTGCCTCATGCATGCTAGGTGAGCACGCTAGCACTGCGCCATAACACCAGCCCCTACTTTTCTTAAAAATGTTTTCACAAAACTTAATATTTTAGCTGTCTCAGTAAAGCAGCTCTTAAATATTGCAAAATAGCAGCAGCCAGTGTTTCTTAAATATCCAAGTCCTTTTATTGAATATTAAAGATATAACTTCTTCAGTTTGATACAATAGAATGTACCAAGTTCATTGTATCCCATTGACATCTGTCATGAACTCTGTGATCTTCTAACACTACTCACATTTACTGTTTCCACAATTCAATGGTTCATCTACTCTCTCATTAACCCTTCCAAATGTTGGAATTCATAAAATCCACTTTCACTCTTCTCTTTCCTGCTTCTTATAGTCAGGCACCATCCCAAGTTGTCTATCTGAGTTCATTTTCTGCTATAACAGAATACCTGAGAATGAGTAATTTATAAAGAACAGGTTTTGTTTTGTTTTGTTTTTACAAAACAAAGAGAAGTCCAAGGTCAAGGCACCTCATATGGTGAGGTCCTTGTTTCTGTATCACCCCTTGGCAGAAGGCATAAGGATAAGAGAGCTCAAATTGCAGCCTCAGCCTCTTAAATCTGGCACTATTCCATTTCTGAAGGTGGAGTCTGTATAACCCAATATTTCCCAGTAGACTCCACCTCCAGCAATCCTACACTGGGGATTAAGTTTCCAAACCATGCTTTTTGGGGAACACATTTAAACCATAGCACAGTCTTCTTCAGTCCTGTCCATACCTGCACTTAGTAGGCCCGTAAGTATTATCTGTTAATGAATTCTCAGTAACCATGACCTCCTGCATACCCTGACCTCATCTACCTACAAGTGTGACCATACTTGGACTCTGATCAATTATTGGAAATGCCCCATCTCCAAGATTTCAAACCCAAAACCTGGCCACCTTGTTCTAATCTTAATTCTTTATGTCTTCTTCGCTACTGCTCACTAAACCTACAAGTCCTTCCTTCAAACCCTTTTAGTCCATTCCCCTTTCCTAACTTTTAATCAAATTAAAAAATGTTCCAGCTCTGGCTTGGTTGCCCTACCCAGTTATTAATCCTGACTTCTCACCCTACCCTTTTCTATGAAGCCACATGCAAAGTAGCTCAATCACCTGTTAGCTGAAAATGAGACTGAGGAAAATGGAGTTCAAACATATAAGAACTGACAAGGAATTTACAGATTACCTAATCTAGTCCCTCAAAATAGTAGATAAGGAAAAAAGACTATGACCAGACTAAGATTTCCAAGTCTGGCCATTGGCCCTTCTCAGATGTGTTAGCTAGCTTTCTGATACTAGAATAAATACCTGAGATAAGGCTGGGGGTGGTGGTGCACACCTGTAATTGGGGATTTGGGAAGCTGAGGCAAGAGGATTGCAAGTTCAAGGCCAGCCTCAGCAAATTAGCAAGGCCCTAAGCAAGTTAGTGGGACCCTGTCTCAAAATAAAAAAATAAAAAGGACGGGGGATGTAGCTAAGTCATTAAGTGCCCTTGGGTTCAGTTCCTGGTACCAAAGAATTAAATAAATAAATAAATTTATGGTGTCATACCACATCTGAGTCTTAGCATTACCCCTGTGGCTTCTGATCGCACTTAGAATAAAGTCCAAAATCCTTTCCTGACCCATGCCTACCTATCAGATCTTTTTTCCTAACACTTCTCCCTAGCTTAGTGAACTTCAATCATACCAACTGTATTAGTTTGTTTTCCGTTCTATTTGCGATATCTGAGGCAGGCTACTTTAGAAAGAAAAGAGGTTTCTGTAGCTCACACTTATGTAGGTTCAAGGGTATCCTGCTGGTATCAGTTTGGCTCTGCTGAGGATCTCATGGTGGGTGGTACCACAACAGCAGAATGATGTGAAGGAGAGGAATATCACATCAATAGAAATAACCCACAGATGCTGGGGAACCACTAGCCTTGTTCTTTTATAACAACACTCTCTCAAACAACTCAGGGGTCCCATGAGAACTACCTTAATCCCTTCCAAGGGAGCTAGGGGCCTCCCACCATGTACTACCTCTTAAAGGTTTCATACCCTCTCTTAGCACTGCCACACTAAGGACCAAGCCTACAACATATGCTACTTTGGGGGTCATAATCAAAACGTATCTACACCATAGCAGTGAACTTCATTTAGCTCCAGGATCATGCCAAGATCATTTCTTATGTCTTTGCAATCCTCTTTGCCTAGAATACTCATCCCCTAGAATTCCCTATGATTGAATCTTTCTTTTCTTTTTAACTTATAAACAACAGGAATTTATTTCTCATAGTTCTAGAAGTTGGGAAGTACAGGATCAACAAGCCAGCAAATTTGGTGTCTGATGAGGGTCATCTTCTTTTTTCCTTACAAAACAGCCTATTTTTTTATTGGCACATTATAGTTATACATAATAATGGGATTTTTTGTTACATATTTTACAAAATACAACAATGCAATGTAGCCAATATCACTCCCCAGCACTTCCCTCACTCCCTCCCCTAATTCCATTCCCTGGTCCCTTCCTCTACTGATCTCCATATTTTCCTTTGATTTTTATTAGATTCATGCCCCTCTCATATTTATTTTCCTTTTTCCTCTCTAGCTTCCAAATAGGAGAGAAAACATATGACCCTTGACCTTCTCAGTTTGACTTATTTTGCTTTAACATAATGGTCTCAATTTCTATCCTTTTCCCGCAAATAACATAACTTCATTCTTCTTTATGGCTGAATAAAACTTCATTATGTATATACACCAGCTTTTCTTTATCTGTTCACTCATTGATGGACTCCTAGGCTGGCTTCTCTCAGTCTAAAAATCACTTCCTTAAAGAGGCCTTTCCTGGAAACTGTTATTCCAAGTTACCATCTAGCATACTTTCCTGACTTAACTGCAGCTTTTGGTATATGCAATTAAATGGTTTAGTTAACCTGATCATTGTTTGTTAATCCCACTACAACATAAGTTCCAAGTGAACTGGGACTCTGATGTACTCACCAGAGCATCCTTGTTGTATGTGCTCAAGGGCTGATTGGTATATCTCCATCATGTTTACATACAAATCCCATTATTATGTACAACTATGCATACACTTCCAGCAAGTTCTTTATAGGTAGATATCATCTCCTTTTCATCACCTTTTTGCCTTGTAGATAGGAGCTTAATATTTTAACAGTGAAATATCTTTGGATGGAGTACAAACATCTTAGTTTCTTCAAAATATAATTAAGAACTTTTTTGACTGATTAAAACAGTATCCTTCCTCCTCTAATCATTTATAACAAAGCATCCTATCAAAAAAATCACCGTTTGCCAGGATTCTGGTGCTGATCTAACCATTTTCATTGAAGTAAAAAGGCAGAGATGGTTTCTCAAAGCATTCTTTTTTAAAAATTTTTTTTAGTTGTTGATGGACCTTTATTTATTCATTTATTCATATGTGGCTCTGACGATCAAACCCAGTGCCCCACACATGCAAGGCAAGCACTCTACCACTGAGCCACAATCCCAGCCCCTCTCAAAGTATTCTTTTATTTAGCTTTCTCTTGATGGTTTTTATGTTCCTGAATATAGACATATTGAAAAAATTTTGTTCTCTTGATACAGACATCCTGAAAGCAAACTTTACTGCAAACAAACAAACAAAAAAGCCAAGTAAAAAATCAATTCTACCAACTATTCCCTGGATTCTTTTTCTTTTCTTTTCTTTTTTCTTTTTTTTTTTAATGCTTGCCCTAAGCCTTCTGTAAATACTTGGTAGAATCTGGAATATTGCAACTATCCTCTTGTAATGGCAGACTGCAGATTAATTTCCTCAATTCAAATATTTTCAACAAGAGGTTCTAAATTGCTTTCAGTAAATAGGAAGGAAAAATCAAAAGTGTTTTCTAGAAGCTTCTCCCTGCCCTTTTAAACTCATCTGAAACTTAACAATAAATACAATTTCAATGTTCTAATTTCTTTTTAGTTACTAAGATAATGACCTTTCCTCAAGAAATTAGAAACATTCTCAGTTGCAAGTATAATATATACGTGTTCTCCCAACAAAGTGCATTTCTGCAGTGGAAAGTGCAACATTTGACCTATTTATCTCTCCAGTAGCAATACTTTTTAGCAGCTGTCTAATTTTCATCTCTCTCTCCTTTCTTGATCTTTACCAGTCTCCTTTCCAAACTACAGTAAATGATCAAATCTCTTCTGAGACTTTAAACTATCATCTTGTTTTTCTTTTCTAAAAAAGAAAACAATCCTCTCTTATTACAGATATAGTTTAATCAGCTTTTTTATACTGAAACTCTATCAACTAATTTATGAATAAAAAATCAATTAAATGGCTGAGCACAGTGGTACATGCCTGTAATCCCAGTGACTAGGGAGGCTAAGGCAGGAGATGACAAGTTTGAGCTGAGCCTGGGAAACTGAGACCCTGTCTCAAAATAAAAAATAAAAAGGTCTGTGGATGTAGCTCAGTGGTAGAGTGCCATGGTTCAACTCCCAGAATAATAAATAGATAGATAGATAGATAGATAGATAGATAGATAGATAGATAGCTTGTCAACAACACATACCATCTGTCCTGCTCCGTGGCATGTAAAAGGAATACACAGATTAACATAAGTAGTTAATTAAACAAAAATTACAGAATAAGAAAAACTCTTTACCCATAACAAAATCCCATCACACAAAATGAATCATATTTTTATCTAAGCACCTATTTTTCTATGGTTTTTAAATCTAAAATTCACTGGAAATTATCATTACAGATATTTAAGAGATCAAACTGATCCACAATACAATGTTGTTATTGTACATAAAAATGACCATAAAAGGAAAGTGAGTATATTTCAGTAGGATAACTACAAAGACATTCTTGGTTATTGTTTGAAATTTTAAATTTGTCAAATCTTTTAAATTTTAAATTTGTCAAGTCTTTTAAATTTAAATTTTAAATTTTAAATTTGTCAAATCTTTTAAAAGGATCAAATGCAACCTTAAGGTCAACATAAATTATTAGAGGAAGTTTAAATGATCCTTAATTTTGTAATCAATGCTTTGAAAACAGAGGAGTAACTGATAATCAAATCAGTCATTTTATCTCAATGTTTCATGTTGAAACAGGTATCAAAGGAAGTTTCTCAGAAAGATGGAATTGTTCATTGTTCTGGTGGTATGCAAAAACAATGCTGACTCAAAAGCAGCCAACTGGACAGCTGCAGATGCTGTACCAATGGAAATACTAAGCAGGCGCAGCACGAATCAATAATTAACAAAGCAGATGCACAAGCTTGATGAGGATGAATGATTGCATAGCTGGGAACAGTAAATGAAGCTGATAACAGTGCTAGTTTTATAAGAAATTAGATAAACTCTTTGTATTCATGAATTTGTTAGCAAGCGTACTTGAGTAATACATGTGGAATATTTTTTTAAAGTTTCAATTATACTGATATGCACCTTTCTAAAGTACATATCACTAAAAATATTTAGAAATCAAAATGATCCAGAAGAAAATATTGGTAGAGTAAGTAATTATTTTTACAAAATAATTATAAAGTATGCAATAATATTCTAAATGGGATAACTACAGCAAATTTGTTTATTTTTGGAATTCTTAAGTGTAATAAAAATTGAATCTATAGGTATACATCATTGTCTAACTTTATGTGTCTGTATATATACATACATAAACATAAAATCTGTACTAGTCAATACATTTCTTGAAGATAGGCATCATATCTCTCAATGTACTCAACAAACACTGAGCTCAGTATCTTGTACATAAATACCCATGGAATGAAGAAAATACACATCTCAGTTACTTTAAAAGAAGATGAAAACAGGGCTGGGGACGTAGCTCAGTTATAGAGCACTTGTGTGGTATGTGCAAGGCCCTAGGTAGATCCCCAGCACTGATAAAAAGGCTAGTAAAATATAAAGCAAATGGATAATATGATTATGCATACTTTGGTAAATGCATGCAGAGTAAACTCTTTGCACAGACAATGAACATATGACTTGGTAACATCCTTTATGAGGCTGTTTTTGAGAAATTGTTCTTAAACTTCAGTGATTTTAAAACTAGAAATATGAAAGGTAATAGATACATTTATAGAAAATTTGGAAAAACAAGTTTCAGCATTTTAAGTGTATAAGGAAGCTGGCAGCACTGTTCATTTACAACCCTTTACCTTAGGATGTATGTTGCAAGAATAACTGCTCATGTAAATGCTAAGGATTTGTTGCTTATTTCTAAAGCTAATGCTTTACCTCAAAGCAGTTTTTTTTTCATCTAAAGGTCTATTGGATATCACTCATTTCTTTGAGTTTTCATTGAAAATGCATACACTTTCTATTGTCCACTTATTCATTGATTCACAAATATTTGACTATTTACTGTGTGCCAGGCAGGGAATACAGCACTGAACAAACAAAATTCACTGCGCTTCTGCATGAGGTCCTCAGTTCAGTCCCCAGCATCCAAATTCTATCAATCAGTCTATGGCCACCCTGAACTTGCCTGATCTCATCTGATCTCAGAAGCAAAGCAGGATCAGGCCTGGTTAGTACTTGGATGGGAGATCAAAATCTATCAATCAATCACTGAACTTGTGATAATTTTATTCAAGGAATGGATATAGATGATAATCAAGATATACCAGTAAAAGATACATTAAATTATGTTAAGCAAGTGCTAAAGAAAAAATAGAGCAGAGAAAGGTAATAGAAAATATGAGAAAGGAGTGGAATTATAATTATTAGAGTGTCCAGAAAAGTCCTCACAGAGTGATGATATTTGGATTAAGTTCTGAAGGGAAGCGAGGGGCTAGTCCTGTAGATATCTGTGAGAAGAGCATTCCAGGCAGGAAGAATCCCACATTGCAAAACCTCAAGGTGAAATAGTGCCTGTTATAGAGTATGAAGGAGAGGGATAGGGAGATCACTGAAAAGGGAGATCAAAGAGATGACTGGAGGCTAGGTCATAAAGGACTTCAAAGTCTTTGAAGGGTTTTGAGCAGAGAAGTGATATTATCTGATTTTTGACCAAAGTCCTTCTGGTTACTGGGGTTTGAGAATAGAATTTAAAAAGGGTAAGGTGGGATAGGGAGATCATCTGGGAAATTTTAGCTCGAATCCTGATAAGAGATGCTCATGGTCTGAAGGAGGGTGGTAGCAAGTAGATGGATTCTGGATGTATTTTGAAGATAATCAGGTTTTTTTGTCCATGACAGAATAGGATATGAGGTTATCCTCTATTTGTGATACAACTAAATTTTCACTGTTCTTTCCTAAGTAATGAAAAAGAAACAATCTCTCACAAATTCTATCAATCTCAGAGTATCACACTCCTGATATTGAACTTCCTTTTGTTCCTGAGTTTGAAACTCTTCAATTATTTTTAAATCCTAACTCAATCTCGAGCAAAGGCAAAGAGAAAATGTGGTTCTCTGAATATTGAAAGTACCAGCACTATTTTCTCAGCTCCTCATGACTGTAAGCTAGGCCAGGCTTTTCGTTTCCCTTGATGTTCCTCAAAACCTGGCTTAGAGCCCTGCACACATTAGTCTCTCAAAAAATGTTCATTGAATGGTACAGTCTCCATATTTTGTGCAACTGTGATAAGACTTTCTACCAGGCATGGTGGTACATGCCTGCAATCCCAGCAACTCAGGAGGTTAGGCAAGAGGATCTCAAAGTTCCAGGTCAGCCGGGTAAATTGAGTGAGATACTGTCTCAAAATTAAATTTTTAAAAGGCTGAAGATGTATCTCAGTGGTAAAACACCCCTAGGTCCAATCCCTGGTACCACAAGAAAAGAAAGATTGAACTTTCACATTCCTTAAAGTTAAAATTATGTCCCCTTATCCACTGTTTTACTTTCCACAGTTTGAGTTTCCTGTGGTCTATTGCAATCTGAAAATATTAAATGGAAAATTCCAGAAATTAATTCATAAGTTTTAAATCATATGAAATATTCTTTTGTCCATGCTGAATATGGGAGCCATTGGTAGCTATTTTGGTTATCAAATCATCTTCTGGGTATTATAGTGTTTGTGTTCATATAACCTTTATTTAATTTAATTGCCCCAAAAGGCAAAAATAGTGATGTTCGCAATTTTGTTGCATTGTTCTAATTATTCTATTTTATTAGTGCTTGTTGTTAATCTCTTATGTGCTCAATTTATAAACTTTATCTCATATGTATGTATGTGTGTGTGTATGTACAGGAAAAGACCAGTATAAATAGGGTTTGTCGTTATCCATGGTTTCAGGTATCCACTGGGAGTTTTGGAAAGTATCCCCTGTGGGTAAGAAGGGCCACTGTAAAAAACTGAATAGTTACATTCAGTCCCATCAATTGCACAATCACAAGTTAAAATTTGTGTTTTAGTATTGAGGACAAGTATGCTGGAGCGCTGTGAACTGGTAAATGTTTTTGAACGTCCTGCATCTTCATTCTTACCAGCTCAATCTTAAGTTGCTTCAGCTTTCTCGTGCCATGTAAGTTAAGTGGAAGGGCAGAGGAGACTGGATTTGCAATTCAGTTAAGGCTCAGTATCACACTATTCATATCTAGTGCAGTCATTACGGAGTTAAGCCTCTTTGAACTACGCACAAACATCTTTGGTGATAATCCGTCAAAATGCGTGCGTACTACTGGCCAGAAACCCAAGTCTGTCGCAGGCATCCCCCGCCAGCCCTCGCGACGCAGGCCTGCGCTATGCGCGCCGGGAGTTGTAGTTCCCTTTTCTCTCGCTCCCTAAGAGCGGAGCCTCTGTCTCACCAGTGCCCCCAGCGGCGATCAGGCTCGGTGAAGCGCAGTGCGTGCGGACCGCGGGGAACGTTTCCTAGCAACTGGCGGAGCTGCGACGTCATGGTGGCGGGTTCTAAACGCCGCTGCCACTGTAGAGCCGCCGTGTGCACCTTCCGGCCCTTGCGAGTGGAGGTATCGCTGCTCGCAGCCTTGGGTCCACACATTTTCGTCTTCCCATACAGTCTTATCCCGCCCTTGGTCACTGAGAACAACCTCCTGCGTGCCCCCGCCCCTGAGGCCCGGACCGGTGGTGGTCCCCGGCCTCGGTGGGACGATGCTGGAGTCAATTCGCGTGACGGGTGAGTGCGGGGCAGGGCCAGCCCCAGGTGCTGGCGGGGTCGGCCAACGTCCGACCGGGCACCGGAGGCGCTGCGTGGCTTGTCGGGGTCGCGGCCGCCCGAGGCCCAGGTGACTGTAGGATGTGGGCTCAGCGCGCGGTGCGCCGACTGGAGCCCGCGCCCGGAACGTCGCGGGGCGTGCTGGAGGAGCTCCCGGGAAACGAGTGGAGTGAAACCAGAAAACGGGCCCATTTCCTTTTGTCACTTATCATCAGTAAGCACAAGCTGTGGAATCTAATGCATTGTAATGGACCGGTGACTGGCCCTACAGATGTACAACCTAAATATTGTTTAATCTTATTCCAAAGCATATTGATGTATAATTAAGCTTTATAATTTTGTAGAGTATTTAGAAAAGTCAGAGCTAAGCAAAAGAATACATCGGTACATTTCAGTATACTGGGTTTATTTTTGTGTATGCTTTTATTTTTAAACGCTGAGAACGTTTTGAGTCAATATTATTAATAAGCATAAAGCATGGGTGTTTAGATTCCAGGTCTAAAAGTTTGCTATCATTGATTATTTTTAAATAGATTAGCCATTTAAAAAATCTTTCATAACATTAAACTAATTTCTTAGACCCTTTTACTACCATTTGATTCTGCATGAAAACATTTCTGCAAGCAAGACAGGTCACATGATGAATTACAGAGTAAAGATAAATACTTAATCCCCAAACTATTATCAAAATAAGGCCAGAATTTTTAACTTTAAGGCATTGCAATACCTAATCATTTTCTGAGTTTTTAAGGTGAAAAACTAAATTCCTTTCCAGTGAGAATATTTATGATCTTAATTTTATACTAAATTTGATATTCAGTGTTATAAAATACAGAGCTGATTTTGTTGCAGTTATGATATTGCTGCGATTTATTGCATTGTTATGTTGACAGGAAGCATAGACAGTTACAGGAGCTAAGATATGCGACTACTTAATTTGGCATTAGATTTTTTAAAAATATGGCTTTCTCTGTTATCTTAAAATACAATGTAGAAAGCTAACTTAAAAACACCCTTCTTTTATGTTGTGGAGCAAGGTTTTCAATCTCAGCACTATTAACATTGGAAAAGAAAATTCTTGGTTGTAGGAGGTTATTCTCTTTCTCCTTCACAAGCATACAAAGTTGTAACAACCAGATGTTCCCTGAGGGGCAATTGAGAACTACTGCTTTGGAGGAAAATATAGATTCTATCACAATGAAAGTTATTGGGTTTAGAAACTACATTGATTAAAATCATTTCCCCAAAGCATAAAAATCATTGTTGAGAGAATATGATTAAAATAATATTGGTTTTATTAGAGACAGTGGCACACTCTTATAATACCCCCCTTAAAAAAAAAAGGATGTAAAAAAAGAGCTGGGGATGTTGCTCAGTGGTAAAGAGCCTCTGGGTTCAGTCTCTGGTACCATTAAAAATAAAGAAGAAGAAAAAAACCTAAAAACACAAGAATAAACTGCTACTAGAAAAATAAAATAATATTAGTATTGTTGTAAAGTTGGTATTATGATCAACTGGTCTGCAATACAAAATTGGTCTCCTGATACTTAAGTAAGTGAAGTTGAAAATTTGAGGAGATCCTTTATAATATAGTAGACGCACCTCTATTAGCTTAATTTGCTGCACAATTTAATGGCACTTGTCAAAGCAACTCTTGTGTGTTTCATACAAGATGTAGAAATAATTTGGCAGGTGTAGATAATTTGGCAGGTAATTTCTATAGTATAATAAAAAACAGCCATTTGAGACCATGCAAGCCTCAAATTTATAGTCCCTCTAAAAATAACAGACCAGGTCATTTTTCAGACTAGTTTCTGCATTTCTTTTTTTTTTTTTTTTTTTGGTACTGGGGATTGAACTCAGGGGTACTCGACCACTGAGCCACATCCCCAGCCCTATTTTGTGTTTTATGTAGAGACAGGGTCTCACTGAGTTGCTTAGCGCCTCGCCATTGCTGAGGCTGGCTTTGAACTCGCGATTCTCCTGTCTCAGCCTCCCTAAGTGCTGGGATTACAGGCTTAAGCCACCACGCCTGGCTTGTATTTATTCTATATAGTAATTGACTATTAATGATTCTAGAGCCTTGCACTCAGCATTTTACTGAAACAGAAAATGTAATTCAGTCAGAAACTTTATGAAGATGTTTTAGCTGGAAAAAAAAAGCCCTCCTCTTCCCTATTCCCTTACTATTTGTTGATATCTCAGATGCCCATGTTATTCTAGTTAGCAGAACTTGATTGATTATGATTATGAATACTGGTGGAAATGTGTTCCCTTTTTTCAGCTTTAAAATGGCAATAACTATAGAACGGACTGGTTGTTTTATATTTCAAGTCTGAAGCAATTAAGTGTTTTGGAAATTACTTTTATATAATGTCTTATTCACTTCTGACACAGTCATGATTTAATATAATCTAAATATAACATCCTGGTGGAACAGCTGACTAGAGGAATAAGATAAATAAGATGTATATGCTATATATGCTGTTTAAAGATGGAATCAAATTTGAAAAGATCTCTTTGCCCTCTCACATCCTTTTAAAGAAGAGAATTTATGGGCTGGGGTTGTGGCTCGGTGGAGCACTAGCCTAGCATATGTGAGGCACTGGGTTTGATCCTTAGCACCACATGAAAATAAATAAATAAATAAAATAAAGATATTGTGTCTATCTACAACTAAAAAATATTTTTAAAAAATGAGATTTATTATTATAAAAATTTATTATACCAAAACCACTAAAATGTTGATTCTAATGAGTAAAATTACTTTATATCAATATTAAATTTATTTGGAATTACTAATTTAATGAGTCTAAATATTTCCCCATTTACATTTACATTATTCCATGGGGTATTTCTATAGGAGCTGAAGATAATATTGAATATAATAATCATAATAATAGTGAACAAAGGCTGTTTACTATGAGCCAGCACTGTTCTAAGCACTTAACATGTATTTTTAAAATACATGTATTTAACATGTATTTTTTAAAGTCCTCACATCAATACTAGTAGTATGTATTACTAGTAATATTTGTTTGTGCTAGTAATACACACATATATATGTATATAACTATATATGTGTGTGTATATATATATGTATATGTGTGTGTATGTGTGTGTGTAATATATATATATATATATATATGTATGTATATATAACTAGCACAAACAAATAAATAAAGTAACTTTGTTAAGGTCACAGCTCCTAATAGGCAGAGCCCAAATTTTAACCAGACAAGCTCCATTCCAAAGACTGTATTCTGAACACTAGGAAAATCAGCATACTGTTATAAAGACTACACTGATTTAAGCTTCAAAATCCAGCATCGGAATTTCATTTTATCATCAGTGTTGCATTATTTGTTAATTTATTCAAGGTGTTGAGTTCTATCACCCACCGGCAAATATGTACATTACAATTTTTGCCTGGAAAACTATACTTAAGTATATATTTGTTGTTTACAAAATAGAAAAGAAGGGCTAGAAGTGAAGCTAGTGGTAGAGTACATGCTTGAGGCCCTGGGTTTGATCCTAGCACATTTGATTTTGAACAAAAACCAAAAACAAATCAAAATGGAGAAGAAGATATCTAGCATACTCATTGAGTAACAAAATGCTGTCAAAAGCCATATAATACAAGATTATATTAATTTATAATATTCTACTGACTTTGTTTTGTGTAATGTGACAAATGATTGATGAGTCATCTGGATATGAAGCCCCTTTGTAACAAAGGTGCTTATTTAAAAATACTGGAGATAAAGTTTTCTCTATTTTCTTGGTATAGGGGATTGAGCCCAAAGGCACTTTGCTACTGAGCTACATCCCCAGTCCTTTTTATTTTTATTTTGAAACAGGGTCTTACTAAGTTGCTTAGGGTCTCACTAAATTGCTGAAGCTGGCTTTGAACTTGGGATCCTCCTGCCTTATCCTCTGGGATCTCTGTGATCACAGGTGCATCAGATCACAGGTACCTCCTGCCTTAGCCTCTGAGATCTCTGAGATCACAGATGCACAGAGATCTCTGAGTCTCTGGGATCACAAGTGTGTGCCACTCTACCTTGTGATGAAAGTCTTAAGGCCAGTGTTTAACCATACAGGGTGAATACACCTAGACATGTATCTCCTTTTTGTCCTACAGTAGTAGTAGGCTCCTGCCATTAAAACTTGTCTTTACCCTCACCAATTGTTTCCCTTTTGTATACCTTCCTGGAATGATTTTTTAATTCTTCCATTTTCAGGCAACCAAATTTACTTCCTTTACTTTGCTCTCAAATGTTCTCTTCCCCTAGGCTATCTCTCTGGTCACCTTTTCATAAGTAAGGTAATGAATGAGCAAAAACAAACACAAATGTGTGCTGTAATAAGAGTTTATAATTTGATTGTTGGGGGAGGCCATCAAATAACAAATGCAAAAATGCAACCATGACAATTACTTCAAGGGAAAGACATAAGGTGTTACGAGAGTCTGAAATGAAGTCAAAGACTTCCTGACCAATTTAAACTGAAGAGCTAGTGTATCTGGAGAGAGGATGGTGAGATGAGAGATTGACAACGTGAGAGGGGGCTGGAATGTAGAGATTAAGGAGGAATGTTTTGTGAGATGAGACTGCAGAGGTGGAGGAATCTAGTGGCCTCACAGACCATGATTAGGAGTTTTGTCTTCATCCCAGGGAGAAAGTCATGGGAAAGTTTATTTCTAACACAGTAATTTTGGAGGATGTACAATGCTTGCTCTTAACTCAACCCTCATCATCAAGGTTATCTAGGATACCTGTGTATTTCTAACTGTAAGTACATAACACTACAATTCCTGACCCCAAAACAACAGTGTCACATTATAAAATTGTTACTAGTAGAGTAACACTGAAGTGCTCCTTCTATGAAATTTTTAAGAATCTGAAATACAGTAAAGTTTCTGAATTCCTGAGTGATATTAGCAGTGTTTTTCTTCTCTTTTCCTTAGTAGCTGAAAAATTATACTAGGTGCTATTGAATTACAGAGGTATTATAGTCAATAGATTATCTGTTATAATATGAGCAAATTGGGCAATAACTATGTTGTTAGAGATTGATTTTTAAAATACGTTTTGAAAATGTATAGGGCTGAAGATGTAGCTCAGTAAAGAACTTGCCTAGCATGCACAAGGCACTGGATTTGATCCCCAGCACCCGCCCCCCCCCCCAAAAAAAAATCAAGGTATAATATATATATACTAAAGTTCACAAGTTTTAAATGTGCAGTCTAGTGAATTTGTAGATATGTAATCATTGCCCAGAACAAGATATAGAACCTTTCCAGCACCCAATAGGCTCCTTGGTGTACCTCCTTTCAGTTTATGACCCCATTCTCAAAAGGTAACCACTATTCTGACTTCTAATATCATAAATTAGTTCTGTGCTTTCTAAACTACATATAAATGAAATTGTACAGTATATATACCTTTGGCATGGCTTTCTTTACCCAAAGTTGTCTGAGATTCATCCACTTTGCTGCTTGCAACCTCACTTATATTTCATTGCTATGCAATATTCTGTTGTATGCATGTATCACAAGTTATTCATCCTTTCTACTTTTTTTTGGTTTTTGGTTTGTTTTTTTTTTTGATACTGGAGATTGACCCCAGGGACACTTAACCACTGAGCCATATATATAGCCCTTTTTGTTTTTTGAGACAGGATCTTGCTAAATTACTTAGGCCTTAGGGCTTTTACTTTCAGCTGAATTGCTGAAACTGACTTTGAAGTTGTGATCCTCCTTGCCTTAGCCTCCTGACTTGCTGGGATTACAAATGTGCGCCACCATGCCTGGCATCTACTTTTAATAGTTAATTATTGAAGTGATTCAATATTTGATAAAATTAGTGTTTATCTTATTCAGGAATTATTTAGTTTTGTGTTTGCCCTTCTGTTTGTGATCATATTAATAATTGTTTTGTGGTGTAAATTTATTCCAGGTTCTCAGGTTTCATTAAGTATTAGTGAACCATATAAAATTGCCATTTTAGGCTGGGGGTGAAGTGCTTGCTTAGCCTGTGCAAGGCCCTGGTTGAAAGAAATTGTTTTTACAGGCCAAAATTTGTTGACTAGTGTTTTTCCAGCAAGCTTTGTGATCTACCTTTCAGACAAGGGAGTTCATAATCACTGTGAAACCTCAGCTCGGAATTTTTTACAATTCAGAATTGTAAAACACGAAGTTTAGTGAGCAGTGTTCCCCTTCTCCCTTATTCTTCTAGATGAGGAACAGGAGGCACTGATGGGTTTAATGATTAGGCTAATGTTACAAACAGGTCATTGAAATAGCTGGGAATGGAAGCCAGGAATTCTGGTATCCTTTTCTCCTGTTCTAGATACATATTAAACTTGCATTGTGTTGGTAATTTCAGTATTCGCTTACTCCTGAATATAAAGTGCTGAGTATTAATCTAATATTATTTACCCTTTTTTCCTCAGTGTGGGAAACCAGGTTGGGATGAATGATTTTCTTTGATCAACAAATGATTCGCTCCAAGATTTTAATGAAACAGATTGTTGATGGCTCTGTTAAAGTATATAATGTCTACCTTTAATGTGAGATATAATGATTTTTAATTATCATTATTACTTTTAGGGGGAGAATGAGTTATACTTCTTCCAAAAGGAATTCTGCTTAATGCTTTAAAAAATTTTCTCAGGAAAAAGGAGTCAAGGAATAAGATGTTCTTTAATAAATTGTGTAAACAACCAGAATATTTAATAAGCCTTTTATTATCTTCTTATGCATGCTCAAAAGTCATTTTTCACAAAATAAACAATAGTATTTAAAATTATAAAAACAGTATTTTAGATAATAATACAACTAAAATACAATTAGTCTGACTGAGAAATTAATTTATATCTGTTTTGTATGAGTTACATGAAGGACCATGTGCCCCACTTTTATGAACTTCATGGAATATCCAGCATTTTGCAGGATTGACATTTGTTAAATAAATTCATGCTGGCACTCAAACTACTCAGGAGCAGATGGGGCTTCAAAAGGATGGATGCTAAGCCTCTCAGTAGATCATTGGCAAGTGAACTGAAATGCCACAACTCCTAGGGAGAGTGATTCTGTCCGGCACCCCTCTACCACTCTCTCCTTCTCCCTCCAGGGTTTTGGCAGGTAGTTTAGTATCTTTTTTTTTTTTTTTTTAAACATGAAGGTTACTTTAAGTGGGACAGAAGTATGAGTTTGGAGGTCATTAATGCTTTATGACAAAACAGAAGAATTCAATGAGATCAGCTCTTTGGTCATAAAGCTTCCAAGTCTTCAGAACCAACAAAACAATTTTTACAGTGAATAATTTTTAAAAATCAGCATAACATATGTGTAATGAACCATCAAAATAGAACTTCCACAGAGTAATTTCATTCATTGGTTTTAATTTGGTGTAACTCCCTTTTCATTATGGAGATGATGAGAAAAGAACCTGATTACCTTCCTTTCTTTTCTGGCTGCTCCTCATTCTTACCCTACTTCTCTAGACTTCTGATAACCTTTATTCTTATCTCAGTTCTTTTGATCGTTCCCTTTTGGTGTCTATTTCAGTATCTCTTTCATTATCATCTCTTGTTTCCTAAGCTTGGGGTGTCCTTTTAAGGAAACTGACATTGTTTTTGGGCATTTGGGCTACAGCCTGTGTCCTGGTGTTCCTTAGCTTTTATTTGCCTTGCCAGTTTTGACTATCAGTTGGCAAACTTAACTCTGGCATTGCTGATAAACTGGATCTACCGTCTTGTGGTGAAAATTTTATTTGTCCTGGGTTTTTTTGTTGTTGTTTTCCTTTGGCTGATTTAATCTTTAACCTTTTTTTATTGATTTGTTTGCACAATCCACCTTTAATTTGACCCTATACAATCTAACTGTACCTCTAAATGTATACATATTTAGTATGTACATGTGTAAAGAACATTTAGCCCCTTCATACCTTTGTTATCTTTTAGAAAGTAGAATTCAAATTTCACATGCTGACCTAGAAAATGTAGTACAATGACTTCATATTTTAATTTTTACTATCTACTTATAGCTGATACCGTTTCTTTACCTTAAACCCTATGATTTCTGGGCTTTAAAACTAACACTTAGAATTTCTTTACGTTGGCACCATTAACCTTTGGGGATGAATATTACTTTGTGAAGGAGTCTCTGCTATGAAGGACATTTAGCATCATCCGTAGCCTTTATCCATAAGATGCCAGTAGTCCCTCCTCAGTGTAACAACCAGAATGTTTCTAGGAATTTCCATGTGTACCCTAACAGGCCAAGTAATCCTGAGTTGAAAACGAGTGGGTTAGGGGCTTTCCTGCTACATTTCCACTTCTGCAGTGCTCTTCTCATAGAAATATAGAATGGTTCCAGAACAATAAATACCTGTATATCCAGAATGATTGGAGAGTGGCATACTTAGGGTTATTTATTTATTTAGTGAACATTTATTAACAAGACTTGAGCTGGAATCTTCAGATGAGCTGGATTTAAGAGTTTAGAATTGAGTCTGAAAGTCCTTCAAGTCTGTTATGGTTTGGATGTGAGGTGCCCCAAAAAGCTCACGTGTGAGACAAGGTAGGAACGTGCAGAGGTGAAATGATTGTGTTATGAGAGCCTTAACCCAATTAGTGAATCAATCCCCTGATAGGGATTAACCGAGTGGTAACTGAAGGCAAGAAGAATGTGACTGGAGGAGGTGGGCACTGGGGGTTCCTTTGGGATATATATTTCGTATCTGGTAAGTGGAATTCTTCTCTGCTCTCTGATCATCATGTGAGCCACTTCCCTCTGCCACACTCTTCCACTGTGATGTGATGTTTAGCCTCCCTCCCTCAATCCCAGAGGGGTGGAGCTGGCTGTCTATGGACTAAGACCTCTGAAATCGTGAGCCCCCAAATAAACTTTCCCTCCTTAAAATTGCTCTTGTCTCTTAGTCACAGCAGTGAAAAAGCTGACTAAAAGTCCTACCTGGAACCTAGTCTGATTCTTTTCACATTGCTCTCTTCGTTTCCTGAACTCTAGATTATTGTTGCTATCTCTTGTTTTTCACCTTTAATCATGTGCTAATTGTATTACTAATCAAAACTTCATAGGAGTGCCTTCTTTTCAGAGATTAGAAGATGATTGTAAGGGCTGGGGATATATCTCAGTAGTAGAGTACTCACCTCGCATGTAGGCAGGAACAGTGTATTTATATGGACGTGCCAATTATCCAGAACCATGTGTCAGTTAATAGAATTGTATAAATTTGTTGAAGGAAAGAATGCACATCAACAGTTTTAAGTCAGTGCATGAGCATCGGTATATAAATAATCCTTACCTATTTAAAGTACTTGTGAAATTTAAAGACAAAACTGCCCCCTTTAAGTTAGTTTGCAACTGAATATACTGATACTCTTTGAATAGTAATTGTTTTTCAGATTTGCTAAAAAACTTAAACCTTAACCTGTAGCTTAGAATTATTAAGAAAGTGAACCAGTTATTAATATTGAACATTATTAAAATATGCTTGTAGATAGATATATTATCCCTTAATCTTATTGTTTTTTGAGATAAAGAAGGCATTATTGTCCATCTGTAGATGGCTACCTTTATATATAGTTCCAAATTTCAAGACGATATTAACTTTGAAAGCACCTTTGAGTTTACTTTGATATTAATAATACTGTTTCCTTTCTATAAAGTTCACATGCTTTAGTAGAGTATGCACATTATTTATGTGTATTATCTCACACCTATTTTTGACCTTGGTCATCTTAGTGGTTTGAAACTAAGGACTTTTATAGACAATTTAACATATATACACTAAAGGGTAGAGAAGTGACAGTGTCTGGCATGACCAAAGTTTGTAAGATATCCTTTTATTATTTAAAATGTCTTTTCTAAAGATTGTTGCAAAACAAAGTTTACAGAACTTTCAGAAGACTTTATATAAGAAACAATTTGCTTCATCTGCTATCTTTGTTATTTCTTTTTTGGTTTTGTTTATTAACACAGAAAAGCTTCATTGGCCTGAGCAAGAACTTGCTAAGAAGTCTGTTCTAAATGCAGAAGAGCCATTGATCATTGACAGCAAAAGAAGCCTTTCACATTTACCTTCTGGAATACTAAAGGACATTTTCACAACTGGAACCAGTAGTTACAATGTCTTACTACAAAGCAAGGAGGAGAGGAAGCATCATTCACAAAAACAGTCTTCTTCCACCTACTCCAAAAGATGTAGAAAACCCAGCAAATCTCCTAGCTCCCCTCATAGTAAAGATCCTTGTAGGACAAAAACCCCGGTGCCTGTGGCAAGCAGTGGTACTTGGTACTGCCTGGAGAGGCAGCCTGCTGTTTTTGTCACTAGGTCAGTGTCAAGTCCTGTAAGGTTTACACATGATATCTCTGTTACAGGGAACAGCATAGTATTGCCACCTAAACCAAAAAGCAAGGTCAAGCGACACCATTTCTCCACTCTTCCAAAGCCAAAGCAGCAGCCTCAGTTTTCTAGAAGCTTTGAAAAAGCAGATGACTTTTCTGGAAAGAAATTTTGCATATTGACTGCTATAAAGCCTACCAATTTAGAGAAAGAGAAACTGAAATTCTTCAAGTCTGATTATACCTACAATCCTCAGTTTGAGTATGCTAATCCTGCTCTGCCAAGTGTGTTAGCCAAGCACAGCAATGCATCTAACCGATTTCTTAAACAGGTAAAATGACTCTTCAGTAGTAGTATTTCATTTTTGTGTAGCTAAAACAGTTATGTATCATTTTATAAGTAAAACAAGAAGCCATTTAAAAATATTTCAGTTATTTATATGTTATAATTGACTTCTACCCAGTACATTTAGCTATATGATAAGAAATTTCCAGGTAAGTGGTATTGCCAATATGTGAGCAAATTTATACTAATTTATATCTATAAAGAATCTATTATATAGATTGTTTGTAACAGGAATCAACTGTGTTTGGGAAAAAAAGCTTCAGAGTCTGGTTCCAGGCCTTCATTTAGGAGTTTCAAATTTGTGAGCCATTATCCAGCCCACAGACAAGTGTTGGGTAGCCCACACCATGTTTTTTTTTCTAGTTGATTTTTTTAATATCTTAGGTGGTTCATGCAATCTCTGGTTCTGCCAAGCTGGTTCTTTCCCAGTTTGCTTAGGTCTCTATAGGCAGTTTGGAGACCCTAACTTGATTCTTCCTTAGGAACCTATTAAGGTTTCAATAAGATTATTAATCATCATCTAGTAAATATTTAAGCACTCATTAAAAGAAGACAATAATAGGATTTTTCAAATTACCTTCAAGGTTGGCAAATCATAACATGAATGATAAGAATAGAACTTTCTAAATTGTTCAATTTAGACCTTAGTACATAGTGTTGTATTTTACAGAGCTGTAATAAACTTCAAAATTTCACTGAAGTATTTTGAGGAGAATTTGGCTTATGCTTTACCTTCAGAGCATAGTTTCAAGATTATAAAGGCAGACTACATTTGGTTAAATTTACTTTAAACACGTTTTTATAATACATTTGCCTCAACTTGGCTTTGTCAGTGATTGAAAAATCTTTTTCTAGAGCAAGTAAAACTACCATTCCATTTCCATGTGGTGCCTGCCCTATTTTAGCATTTTTGCTGACAACAGTGTAGTCTTTGGTCTTATGGTTAGCAGTTTTTGTTTTGAGTTTTTGTTCTTTTTTTCTTTTTAGTGTAAACAACATGAAATCTGGCCAGTCTTTTGAAACCATTATCTTTTGGGTTTTGCTTTTTTTAGAGGGTTCTTGGGATGGAACTCAGAGCCAGATGAGTACTCCACAATCGAGCTATTACCCGCAGTCTTTGAAGCCATTATCTGATGCTTATTTTAGGATTAAAATAATTTTAAGCAAGCAATTTCTCTTCCTTTATTAGAAGAAATCTTTTCTGCTTATGTGCTTTTCCATTGGCATTCATTATTATTATTATTTTTTAATGTGTACTGTTTGGGCATAGGTATTAACATAGCAATTATACATTTAGGTTCTACTACTTTTCTAATGAATGAGATGGAGTAAAGACAGTGCTTAAAGTGGTTATTTTTTTTAAATGTTTATTTTTTAGTTGTAGGTGACAGAATATCTTTATTTTTTATTTTTATGTGGTGCTGAGGATCAAACCCAGTGCCTTATGCATGCTAGGCGAGCACGCTACCACTGCGCCATAATCCCAGCCCTAAAGTGGTTATTTTGATGGTTAACTGAGATAATGTTTAGGCATATGTAGCATTTAACAGTGCATGGCACATTGTAAATACTAATAGAAAGCTTTGATATTTTTATTCCTATTTTGGCAATCATTTATTTATGATTTTGTGTGTGTAAATTATAATTGATTGAACAGGGATTTTGTGAATTTAAAATTTATTATGATTACAGAAATACTATTTACTTTCTTTCTCTTGAGTGCTGAAAGAAATGGGCTGAGACTTATTTACCAATGGTCTTTAATTTGGAGTCTGGTAGACCCAGCCCTGCCCATTTGGAAAGAAAGTTACCACCATTAGATCAAAATGAATGCTTTTTCATTTCCCTGCAAGGCAATTTGGAAACATCAGCAGCTTCACAAATTAAGAATTGACACTGCTTGACCTGTGACTTTACAGTCTATTTTAACCTGATTCCAGTTGTAGGAGATTAAACCTGTACTTGAATTTCTTGATACTTCAGAGTAGCACCAGCAGTCCTACCTGGCTTGTATCTTAAATGCCCTTTTTGAGGAAATGCTCTCAACAAATGCCAGATCTACTGTTGAAACCACCTCAGTCAAATAAAAGAAATTTATAGAACAAGGCCTTGGGAAAAACAGTCTTAAACTGTTATTCAGGATCTGATTGAATTATGACATGATGTCATACATCCTTCCCCTCCCCAGCTGTGAAGCTAAAGCAGCAGCTTCAGGGCTGGTCCCAGGACTTGGAAATGTCCTTGCCAAACCCCATCTGACAGTCTCCTGAGTTTCATAATCTGGGTCCTTGTAAGGCAGTGAATCTATTGTTGGAGGATGACTGTGGTCCTCTTCAGTGCACAGAAAGGCAGAACAGTAAGCCTACCAGAGTAAAACCAAGGTAGTGCTCAGGTTTTGGCCATGCCAGTTGGTCTTCTCAGCATTGTCAAGGAGTTCTAGGACTGAGCTTTTCCTGGTCTGGATAATAGGCCCTGCAGGAGGCATTCAGGCCCTTGAGGTGGTACAGGGCATCTAGCATGGGTTGTAGACAGAGTCTGTTGAATCCTGCTTACCTACTTGCTGGCAGCAATGGTAACCTCAAGTAAAATAGATACTTTAAGAATAAGCAAGAAGCACCCTCCTATGACTGTGGCAATCTGTTCACCTTCAATAAAACAGACACAGTACTAGGGTATTGCCAACAAAAAGCAGCTATTTCATGAATAGCTTACTCTCAGGAGATTACATGTTACCATTACTCACTTGTAAAATTAACCCATGACTAAAAGACCTGGTACCTTGAGGGGAAACCATAGGTAAGGCATGTGCAGGGAAGGAAGAGCAATTACAGGAAAAGCCAAAGCACTGCATACCTCAGAGCAAGCAGGGATTCCAACCATGTCAATCATAATTTTACTGAATATATACCATCTTTCTAATAGTAGAACACTAAAAGTAACATATCTAAAAAGATATGTCCATGAATGAAACCATGTAGTTTCAGTGAGAGTTGAGAAAGAAAACTCCAAGAAACAGTTTATTTTTAAAAATGTGCTTGGTGTTTCTCAAAAAAACCCCATTTTTATTACAAGCATAGTACTTAAGAGTTATGGTATTATTTAATATTAATATGTTCTATATGTTAGTAAAAAAACTGTTCTGCTTATGTAATTATAGTCTCCTAAGTTTTCCTTTATTACTTAAAGTTAATGGAAATTAATTGTTCTGTACTGTCAAGGATAACTTAGAAGAGTTAATTAAAAAATCTCAGGAGTATTGAAAATCAAAAGGAAAGGATTCTGATTCTCAGCTCCTTTTTTCTACACCAAAGCAACATAACAACATTCTATGGCATAGTAATGCATTTTACTTATAAAGGTCAGATATTCCAAGTAAATAGCTAGATGGGCCAACTGTGTTATGTTAGGAAATAAATTCTGATTTTTGTTTTCCTAGTGAGCAAACTGTTTATATAGTCATGGTATATTAGGGTTACAAACACAGATTATTACAGGATCTATGCAGGCATCATAAATGATTGTAAAGGGCTGGGTGTGCACAGTAGCACACTGGAAATCAGACAATGGTTATTTAACTTGAGCCACAGTTTGGATCCATGTTATTTTATATTCAGGGTTTTCAAGGAAGATAGAAACCTGAATTTTATATGAAGTCTTCCAGCTTGTTAAACTACTTCACAATAATCCACAACCCTTGAACCAACTTGGTCTTCTAGTTTGTAAGTGTGGACATCTAGTTCGGTTAAACAAATGTAGCTATCCAGACCAATGAAAATTATCTTTAGTTGCTACTTTGCCACCCCTAATTACTAGAACCTATTAAACATAAGGTTCACTTTATTAGGACCAATGATTAGCCTAACATAAAGACTTAAATGTGGTCTTTTGAGAAGTCTCTTTCTTTTAGAGTTTCTAGTATGAATGGAATAAGTAATTCATTGTTGTATTAAAACACACATATAATAAATATATACATAGAATCATATAGCATGCTGTAAAGCAAGACAAATGTTCTTTTTTTTTTTATACCAGGGATTGAACCTGGGGTATAAAAAAAAAAAAGAACATTTGTCTTGCTTTACAGCATGCTATATGATTCTATGTATATATTTATTATATGTGTGTTTTAATGACCACAAATCTGAGCCACAAATCTAGTCCTTTTTATTTTTTATTTTGAGACAGGATCTTGCTAAGTTGCTTAGGGCCACACTAAATTGCTGAAACTGATTTTGAACTTGTGATCCTCCTGCACCAGCCTCCCAGGTTGCTGGGATTACAGGCATGTGCCACTGCACACAACCATTTTCCTTTTTTGGTAGAAAATTTTTTTATTTGGAAATAAAAAGCCTGGGATTGAACCCAGAGGTGCTGAATCACTGAGCTACATCCACATTCCTTTTTATCTTTTGAGACAGAGTCTCACTAATTTGCTTAGGGCTCAGCTAAATTGCTGAAGCTGGCCTTGAACTTGTGATCCTCCTGCCTTAGCCTCCCAAGTTGCTTGGATAACAGTCCTGCACTACGATGTCTGGCTGACCTAACATTTCCTTAAAGCTAAGTTATAATTATACCAAAATTGAAATAGTAGTTTAAGCATGTGCTGTATCACTGAACTATACTCCTCTGTTTGAAAGAGTATTTTATCTTCATAGACTTCAAATTGTCAAAACAGTGAAAGGGAGGAAAAAAGCAAGGATTATTTACTTTATACCTCTCCTTAGATGACACTATTTTCTGCTTAGCAAATCACAAATCTTTCACAGATAACTCTGAAGTTATAAGGTTGGTTTTTTTAAAAAGGTTATTTTGAGTTTAGTTTGTTCCAGAGTTGCTTTGTATACTAGATTGGAAAGGTGGGATCATTTCTTAACCTAGTAGCAAGAAAAATTGGAGATGGAAACACCCCAATCAGATTTTATGTCCTTGGAAGAAGGTATGACCTCGTTGAAAGGCTTTGTTGATTTGCCTCTAAAAACTTAGCTGGTGTGTACATTCTCAGGCTCTTAACAGTCTTTCCTACAAAACAGCTTGAATATCTGCTTTTTCCATTGTAAGTGATGAAAAATAATCTGCAATACTAAGCTGTTTATAAATAATTTCAGCAGCAGTTACACTGTCATTTTCCCACTCACCCTTGTATACATCCAGACTACCTACCACCCTGACAACACAGAATGCAGAAAGGGAGACCCAAGATTCCAAGGGAAGGAATAAGCTGTGAGCAACATGTGCTTTTATTGCCTGGCTTTCTCATTTATTGAAGAAAGGCTCAATGTCTGTTATCTGTTTTTTTCCTGGCTTCTACATATGTAGAATATCATTTTTGGAAATATTGTGATTTCTTATTGTTATATTCTGATCCTCATCTGCAGTTAATGCTATAGAAAATGGATTATTGGCAAAGTAATTTTACTACCTTCAGTCTCTCCCCTGCTTTCCACACTGTCAGTGTCTTTCTAAAGTGCAGATCTGGTTGTGTAACTTCTTGTCTTGAAAAATTTCTGGGTTCCTTATAATTTAGGTTAAAATTCAAAACTCTTTTGCACAGTCTTCAAGACCTTATGCCAAACTCAACTTTATACTCCCATAGCCTTTCCTACAAATAATCTGTCATTGTACATATCCCTTCTTATCACTTTTAAGTTTGTTGTCTTCACCAGTAGATTGGCCTTCTTGATAGCACTGTATTTTACTTATTTCTTCTATTCCAGGATCAAAAACAGATCCTGGCACTGAGTTTTCCAAGGTATTTCACTTTCTTTGGTTTCTTTTTTACTTTGTCAATATTATTTTTCTTTTGCCTGAAATGTCTTCTATTTCCTTTAATCTCTCACTTCTATTTATTCTTTCTCTATGATCTCACAATACTTTTCTTCATAACTCCATCAGAGTGTTATTATTATATGTCATCTCTGTCAGTTTAATGATAGGACAGGAACTCATGATCTAAAATATATAAAAGTAATAGTGATTGGCACATAAAAGTTGACCATAACAATAAATGAAGGAGTGACTGGATAAATGAATGGCCTTTTTTGCTATTATGCTAGAAATTTAGTGAAGTACATTATAAATAATCAATCTGTGATTGATGCTCAGCTTTCCAAATTTGTGGCCCAAGGTTCAAATTCAGCCTGCATATATCTTTTTCTTGGCTAGCATAAGGTTTTTTAAAAATGTTGGACTGTAAAGGTGTTCTTTTGTTGCCTCTCCAGTTAGCATTGCATGATGGTTAACTGCTTACAAATAAAGATATTTGAGAGTGTAACCATTTGTGCAATGTCTTACTGGTTTGTGACTGTAGTACCTTTAATGGAGGCGTAATGATCTGATAGAGTAATCACAAATCTTTATATACCTATTGCTACCAAGAAGCAATAAGCCACCATTTTGAAAAACTCTTTTAGTATTTGGAATTTTGCCTTTCATTCTGAGAATATCAGTACCAGAATGTGTGTGTGTGTGTGTGTGTGTGTGTGTGTGTCTAAAGTAACCATTTTCAGACTGTTCTGAGGAACACTAATAAGGGAGCCATATAAGTTGGAAAACACAAAATACTATATTTATGTCCCACATTCAGCACACACAGTATTATAATAAAGACTTGGGAGAGGTATTTGTTTGACTCTATTTAATCCAATATTTTCCAAGCTTATTTGGGTAGGAAACCTTTAAAACATGATCATGTAGCCCACTTTCCCCTCAAGAAACTTTGTAAAAACTAGCTTAAAGGAAAGGACTATCTGGGCTGTAATTGTAGCTCAGGGGTAGAGCACTTGCCTAGTATGTATGAAAGCACTGGGTTCAGTCCTCAGACCACATAAAATAAAATAAATGTGTCCATCTACAACTGAAAAAAAAATTAAAGAAAAAGAAAAGGACTAATCTGATCTCCTAGAGGTTATTCAGGGTTTTTTTTGGGGGGGGGATCTAGATTTTAGAATTTTCTGAAAAGGAGCGGAATAAAAGGAATATTGAGATTTTATGTATTAATTAACAAGGGAGAGAAATAAACATTACATAATAAACATATATAAACATAATAAAAAGTTAGAGAGCAAACCTGTTATGTTAAATTCTAAAATTACAACCCAGTAGTCTTCTGCCAAAACTTAAATACTGTATGATCATATGGGAAATAGATTAGAGTGTACATTCACAGCTCCTCATAACAACCCTGGGAGTTAAATAGAGCTAGGATTTTCATCTCCATTTTGCTAGTGAAGAAACTAACCCTGAGAAAGATAAAGTAACATTCCCGCAATCACACAGTCTATAAACAGTGGGGTGCTAATGTAAAACCAGATCTGATGTCTAGTGTTTCCACAGTATCACCCTACCTCCTATGTATCAGTATCCCTTTTGTATAGTTTTTCACTGAGTGAAAACCACAGTTGAGAAGGGAGATAGTTTTTTAGCACATGACTATTAAAGTGGATCATGATTGACAGTCAGATTTCCAAACAAAATAAGCAAGTAATCCAAAGCAGATAATTTAGCAAAATACTGAGATATTTCAGAAAGTTTGTGGTATTATCCAAAGCAATGCTGAAAGTTTTATATAGATAAATTTTTCATTTTATAGATTAAGGATTTAAATGTTTTCTATAGTATTTGATTACTCTTCCTTTTTTAACAATAGCTTTATTAAAATATTCACATGCTATACAGTTCACTCACTTAAAGTGTACAGTTCAGTGTTTTTAATATGTCTAGTTATGCATACATCATAATTTCACTAATTTCAGTATTTTATCACCCAAAAAAGTTCTGCAACCAAGAAAAATCCGTCCCCATTCTTTACCAACCTCCTACCCCTTAGCTGTACAATCTACTTTTTTTTCTCTTTTCTTTCTTTTTCTCTTTCTTTTACTTACGTATACATGATAGCAGAATGAATTTTGATTTGTTGTACACAGATGGAGCACAACTTTTCATTTCTCTGGTTGTGTATGATGTAGAATCACAACATATATGCAGTCATACATGAAGCTAGGGCTATGATATCCATCTTATTCCACCATCTTTACTGACCTCATGCCCCCTCCCCAATCCCACCCCTATGACCAAAGTTCCTCCATTTTTTCCATGTCCTCCCCCCATTATGGATCAGCATCCACTTATCAGAGAGAACGTTTGGCATTTGGTTTTTTGGGATTGGCTTACTTCACTTAGCAAGATATTCTTCAACTCCATCCATTTACCTGCAAATGCCATAATTTTATTCTTTTTTATTGCTGAGTAATATTCCATTGTGTATATACACCACAGTTTCTTTATCTGTTCATCTATTGAAGGACATCTAGGTTGGTTCCACAGTTTAACTATTGTGGATTGAGCTGCTATAAACATTAAAGTGGCTGCGTCACTATAGTATTCTGTTTTTAAGTCTTTTGGGTATAGACCGACGAGTGGGATAGCTGGGTCAAACGATGTTTCCATTCCAAGTTTTCTAAGGAATCTCCATACTGCTTTCCAGATAGGTTCACCAATTTGCAGTCCCACCAGCAATGTATGAGTGTGCCTTTTCCCCCACAACCTCGCCAACACTTATTGTTGTTTGTATTCTTGACAATTGCCATTCTGACTGGCGTGAGATGAAATCTTAGTTTTGATTTCCATTTCTCTGATTGCTAAAGATGTTGAACATTTTTTCATATGTCTTGATTGATTGTGTATCTTCTTCTGAGAAGTGTCTGTTCAGCTCCTTGGCCCATTTATTAATTGAGTTGTTTGTTTTTTTGTTGTTAAGTTTTTTGAGTTCTTTATATATCCTGGAGATCAGTGCTCTATCAGATGTGCGTGTGGCAAAAATTTGTTCCCAGAATATAGGCTCTCTGTTCACTTCATTGATTATTTCTTTGGCTGAGAAGAAGCTTTTTAGTTTGAAACCATCCCATTTGTTGATTCTTGATTTTACTTCTTGCACTATAGGAGTCTTGTTAAGGAAGTAAGGTTCTAATCCGACATGATGAAGATTTGGGTCTATTTTTTCTTCTATTAGGCATAGGGTCTCTGGTCCAATTCCCAGGTCCTTCATTCACTTTGAGTTGAATTTTGTGCATGGTGAGAGATAGGAGTTTAGTTTCATTTTGCTGCATATGGATTTCCAGTTTTCCCAGCACCATTTGTTGAAGAGGCTATCTTTTCTCCAGTGTATGTATTTGGCTCCTTTATCTAGTATAAGGTAACTGTAATTATGTGGGTTTGTCTGTATGTCTTCTATTCTATACCATTGGTCTACATGTCTGTTTTGGTGCCAGTACCTTGCCATTTTTGTTACTGTAGCTTTGTAGTATAATTTAAGGTCTGGTATTGTGATGCTTCCTGCTTCACTCTTCTTGCTAAGGATTGCTTTGGCTATTCTGAGTCTTTTATTCTTCCAAATGAATTTTATGATTGTCTTTTCTATTTCTATTAAGGAATGACATTGGGATTTTAATTGCAATCACATTGAATCTATATAGCACTTTGAGTAGCATGGCCATTTTGACAATATTGATTCTGCCTATCCAAGAGCATGGGAGATTTTTCCATCATCTAAGGTCTTCTTCAATTTCTTTCTTTAGTGTCTTGTAGTTTGCATCATAGAGGTCTTTCACCTCTTTTGTTAAATTGATTCCCAAGTATTTCATTTTTTTTTGAGGCTATTGTGCATGGGATAGTTTTCCTAATTTCTCTTTCGAGGGATTATCACTGATGTATAGAAGTACAATTGATTTATGGGTATTGATTTAATATTCTGCTACTTTGCTGAGTTCATTTATTAATTCTAGAAGTTTTCTGGTAGAATTTTTTGGATTCTCTAAGTATAGAATCATGTCATCTGCAAATAATGATAGTTTGAGTTCTTCTTTTCCTATTCATATCCCTTTTATTTCTTTCATCTAATTGCTCTGGCTAGTGTTTCAAGGACTATGTTGAAGTGCAGTGGTTAAAGAGGGCATCCCTGTCTTGTTCCCGTTTTTAGAGAGAATGCTTCCAGTTTTTCTCCACTTAGGTTGATGTTGGCCTTGGGTTTAGCAGATAGCTTTTACAAAGTCGAGGTATGTCCCTACTATCCCTAGTTTTTCTAGTATTTTGAACATAAAAGGGTACTGTATTTTGTCAAATTCTTTCTCTGCATCAATTGATAAAAATTATATGATTCTTATCTTTTAAGTCTATTGATGTGATGGATTATGTTAATTGATTTATGCATGTTGAACCAACCTTTCATCCCTGGGATGAACCCCACTTGATCATGGTGCACTATCTTTTTAATATGTTTTTGTATGTGATTTGCCAAAATTTTATTGAGAATTTTTGCATCTATGTTCATCAGGGATATTGGTCTGAAATTTTCTTTCTTTAATGTATCTCTGTCTGGTTTTGGAATCAGGGTGATACTCACCTCATAGTATGAGTTTAGAAGGGTTCCCTCCTTTTCTATTTCATGAAATAGTTTGAGGAATATTGGTATTAATTCTTCTTTGAAGTTCTTATAGAACTCAGCTGAGAATCCATATGGTCCTGGGCTTTTCTGGTTTGTTAGGCTCTTGATGGCATCTTCTATTTCCTTACTTGAAATTGATCTGTTTAAGTGGTGTATGACCTCTTGGTTCAGTTTGGGTAGGTCATATGCCTCTAGAAATTTGTCAGTGTCTTCAGGGTTTTCTATTTTACTGAAATATTATTTCAGTAAAATAAAAATTACTGAAATATTATTTCAGTAAAACAAAAAAATTATTTTCAAAATAATTTTTACTCGTCCTCTGTTTTTCAGTAGTGTGTGTCGTGGTATTTCCTTTTTCATCCTGAATTTTAGTAATTTGGGTTTTCTTCTTCTTTTCATTAGGGTGGCTAAGGGTTTGTCAATTTTGTTTATTTTTTCAAAGAACCAGCTTTTTATTTGGTTAATTTTTTGAATTGTTTCTTTTGTTTCAATTTCATTAATTTTAGCCCTGATTTTAATTATTTCCTGTCTTCTGCTTCTTTTGATGTTGATTTGTTCTTCTTTTTCTGGGGCTTTGAGATGTAGAATCAAGTCATTTATTTGTTGACTTTTACTTCTTTTAATAAAGGAGCTTAATGCAATGCAATGAACTTTCCTCTTAGCACTGCCTTCATGATGTCCCAGAGATTTTGATATGTTGTATTGGCGTTTTCATTTACCTCTAAGAATTTTTTTTTAAATCTCTTCCCTGATGTCTTCTGTTACCCATGCATCATTCAGTAGCATATTATTATTTTCCAGGTGTTGGAGTAGTTTCTATTTTTTAATCTGTCATTGATTTCTAATTTTATTCCATTGTGGTCAGATAGGATGCAGGCTAGCGTCTCTGTTTTTTTGTATTTGCTAAGACTGGCTTTGTGACATAACATATGATCTGTTTTGGAGAAGGATCCATGTGCTGCTGAGAAAAAAGTGTATTAGCTTGTTGGTGGATGGAATACTCTATATATGTCTGTTAAGTCTAAATTATTGATTGTTTTATTGAGTTCTATGGTTTCTTTGTTTAGTTTTTGTTTGAAAGATCTATCTAGTGATGAGAGAGCTGTGTTAAAGTCACCAAGTATTATTGTGTTGTGGTCTATTTGATTCTTATAGTTGAGAAGGATTTGTTTGATATACGTAGATGCCCCATTGTTTGGGGCATAGATATTTATGATTGTTATGTCTTGTTGATATATGCTTCCCTTAAGAAGTATGAAATGTCCTTCTTTCTTTATCCATTTTCACCAGCTTTGGTTTGAAGTCCACTTTATCTTAATGTGAGGATGGAAACTCCTGCTTGTTTACAGTCCATGTGAGTGATGCATTTTTTCCCACCCTTTTACTTTCAGTCTGTAGATGTTTTTTCCTGTGAGATGAGTCTCTTGAAGGCAGCGTATTGTTGGGTCTTTTTTTTTTTTATCCAGTCTGTCAGTCTATGTCTTTTAATTGATGCATTTAGACCATTCACATTCAGGGTCATTATTGAAATATGATTTGTAGTCCCGGTCATTTTGGTTTATTTTTGGTTTTAACCTTGACTTGGTTTCTCCTTTGATTGCCCCCTTCTTTTGTTTAGTATAGTTCCTCTCTTTGTATATTTTTATTGTTGGTTGTCATTTCCTCCTCCTGGAATATTTTGCCCAGAATGCTGTGTAGTGCAGACTTTCTTGCTGTAAACTCTTTTAACTTTTATCATGGAAGGTTTTTATTTCATCATCAGATCTGAAGCTCAGTTTTGCTGGATCTAAGATTCTTGGTTGGCATGCATTTTCTTTCAGAGCTTTGTATATGTTGTTCCATGATCACCTGCCTTTTAGGGTCTGGGTTGAAAAATCTGCTGAAATCCGAATTGGTCTTCCCTTATATGTAATCTGATTCCTCTCTCTTGTGGCCTTTAAAATTCTATCCTTATTCTGTATGTTGGGCATTTTTTGTTTGTTTTATTTAGGCTTACATGTTAACAGTGTAAATTGATTCATTGTACATAGATAGAGGATAACATATCAATTCTCTAGTTGTAAGTTGTATAGAATCACAACATATATGCAGTCATACATAAAGTTAGGGTTGTATAATGTGCCTTGCTATAGATCTGTTGTAGCTTTGTACATTCGATGTCCTGTAAGCCTATTGTATTTGATTTTACAATTCATTTTTCATGTTTGGGAAACTTTCTGATATTATTTCATTGGAGAGATTGTGCATTCCTTTGGTTTGAAATGCTGTGCCTTCTTCTATCCTGATAAATCTTAGATTTGGTCTTTTGATGCTGTCCCATAATTCTTGTTTTTTTTTGGTACTGGAGATTGAACTCAGGGGCACTCAACCACTGAGCCACATCCCCAGCCCTATTTTGTGTTTTATGTAGAGACAGGGTCTCACTGAGTTGCTTAGCGCCTCGCCATTGCTGAGGCTGGCTTTGAACTCGCAATTCTGCTGTCTCAGCCTCCCTAAGTGCTGGGATTACAGGCTTGCACCACTGCGCCTGGCTTCTTATATGTTCTGTTCATGATTTCTTACCATCTTCACTGTATGGTCAACTTTATTTTCAAGATTTTATATTTTGTTTTCATTATCCGAGGTTCTGTCTTCCAGGTGATCTAGTTTGCTGGTGATACTTTCTATTAAATTTTTTATTTGGTTTATTGTTTCCTTCATTCAAGAATTTTTGATTGTTTTTTTTCACAATCTCTTTCTTAAAGTAATCTTTTGCTACTTGTATTTGCTCTCTTATCTCTTTGTTAGAGTGATCAATGGTTGCCTTTATTTGCTTTCCTATTTCTTTGTTGGATTGATCAATTTTTGTCTATATTTGCTCACTTAAGTCATTCTTTAATTCGCAGATCATTTTAATTATGTACATTCTGAATTCTTTCTCTGACATTTTATCAACTGTGCTGTCAATGGATTCTATTATTGTAATATCTAGGTTTATTTGTGGCACTTTCTTCCCTTTTTTTTTCAGGTTGATTATGTATCTTCCTTTCTTGCAATGCTGATCTGAGGTATTGGGGTTTCTATCCTATAATCTTATAGTGACACTACAGATTACCTGTATCTCACCTTGGAGTTTACTTCCAGTCCCCAGTAGGTGTCCCCAGATAGACACTACTGCCACCCAAGTTGGTGGCGGCAGTAGTGGAAGTACCTCAAGAGGGCAGTGGGAGTAGCCTTGGCTGGGCTCCCTAGGTGGTCCCTGAAGGTGGTCTTGGGCCCTCTTCTGTGCTCCTGCTGGTGGGCAGGAACTCTGGCGACAGAACTGGGGGCGGTCCTGGGCCTCACTTAGGCCGAGTCTCCTGCAGGGATCTCTTAGGCAGTCCTTACCCTGGGTCTGGGTTCCCCTGTGGCTGGTGGCTCCTGCAGCAGTCCCTGCAGGCAGTTTTGGGCCCTCTCTTGCGCTCCTGCCAGTCAGCAGGAACTCTGGCGCCACAATCTGCTTTCTGTAGGGTTTACCTATTCTGGGCATTTGATACAAACAGAATTGTATAATATGTAGTTGTTTTATGATCCTTTATGATTGACTTCTTTCATTTGTCATGTTTTCAAAGAGTCATCCATTTTGTATATGTAGCAGTACTTTTTATTACTGAATAATATTTTATATATGGATTTAATACATTCTATGCATTCATCGATTGATAGACACTTGAATAATGCTGCTATAAGCATTTGAGTATTAATTTTTATGTGGTCTTGTGTTTTCAGTTATCTTGGATGAATACCTAGTAGTGGATTTGCTGATACATATGATAACTTCATGTTTTAACATTTTGAGTAACTGTTGGACTATTTTCCAAGGTAACTGCACCATTTTACTTTCCCACCAGTAGTGTATAAAGGTTCTGATTTCTCCACATCCTCATTGACTCTTGTTTTGTTTTTTGTTTCTATAGCCGTCCTAGTGGATGTGAGGTGGTGTCTCATTGGGTTTTGATTTACATTTCCCTGGTAGCTAATGATGTTGAGCATCTTTTCCTGTGCTTATTGGCCATTTATATATCATCTTTGGAGAACCGTCTTTAGAAACTTCACCCATTTCATTTATTAATTTTTTTATTAATGAGTTGCAGAAATTCTTTTTTATTTGTTTTATTTATTTTTTGGTACTGGGGTTGAACCCAGGGGCACTTTATTACCAAGCTACATCTCCAGCCCTTTTTAAATTTTTTTATTTTGAGACAGGGTCTCACTAAGTTGCTTAGGGCCTTGCTAAGTTGCTAAGGCTGGCTTTGAACATGCAATCCTCCTGCCTCAGCCTCCCAAGATGCTGGAATTGCAAGTGTGTACCACCATGGCTAGCTGAGAATTCTTAAATTCTCAATCTAAGACCCTTGTCAGATATGAAATTTGAAAACATTTTCTTCCATTCTGTGGGCTGTCCTTTTATTTGTTGATGCTGTGTTTTGAACTACAGAAGGTTTTGATTCTGATGAAGTAAAGCTTATCTTTCTGTGTGCTTTTGGTATTATATGTAGGAGTCTGTTGCCTAATCCAGGGTCATGAGAATTATAGCTTTGGCTCTTACATTTAGGTCTTTGATTCATTTGAGTTAATTTTTGTGTTTGAGGTAAGGGCTCAAGGGTTTTTTTTTTTTTTTTCCTTTTTGAGGTACAGAGATTGAACACAAGGCCTTGCACATGCTAGGCAAGCACTCTACCACTGAACTACATCCCTAGCCTTTTTTATTTTATTTTGAGACAGTCTCCCAAAATTGCCCAGGCTAGCCTTGAACTTGCAGCCCTTCTGCCTCACTCTCCTGAGTAGCTGCCATTAAGGTGTGTTCCACCATGTCTGGCTCCAAGATCTTGTTTTACTAGAGCAGAATAAAAGTACTTCAAACTATGACATGACCTGACTTTAACATTATGAATAATGTTGATTTGTTTTGTGTGGCATTATAAATAACATCCAGATCAGGAGAGAGGACCATTTCCTTCACAAGGAACAATTGCTTATTTTGCATTTATTTCCTCTTTGCTCTAGGTTCCAGCTCTCTGAAAATCAATTTATTTTGATGCCTATAAGATATAAAAAGCTGTGCTGGGCAAGGTGGTGCACACCTGTAATCCCAGCGGCTTGAGAGGCTGAGGCAGGAGGATCAAGAGTTAAAAGCCAGCCTCAGCAAAAGTGAGGTGCTAAGCAACTCAGTGAGACTGTATCTCTAAATAAAATACAAAATAGGGCTGGAGATGTGACTCAGTGTCCCTGAGTTGAGTGCCCCTGAGTTCAATCCCTGGTATTCAAAAAATACACACACACACACAGCTTTATTTAAAATCTTCTATTCTATAAAGAGGGAAGGATTCAGAAGGATTTTGTGCTGAAATAACTTATTGATTCATTAGCAAAAATTGCAGGGTGTTTTTTGCTCATCATTTTTAAAAAGGCAAAAAGTATGTTTGGTAGCCTGTTTCAACTCAGTTTTTAGCAAGAAATATCTTACCTGATGGTATATCTTTTGATACTCAAGAGTAGATCCTCTTACACAGTTTTCTAACATGGTAATAGAGGAGTTGTCCTATTAGTGAAATGAACACAAAGGAAAGATCCAAGGTCAGATTCATGCAGACTAGGGGATTGAGTCCTGGATACTGGGAATAGGTCTGTGTATACTAAGATGTTCTAGTTCCAGGAGTTTTAAAACTTATTTATGAAAATAATGGAAAAACAAAACAAAGTGAAAAACAAAAGCAAAATGTTGTGTTGCATTGTTTACTTTAATATTTTTTATTCGTATAATTGGAAGGAAACAATGTATTTGATATCTGTGGATAAAACTGGGCTGGATTTTGACATAGATGAGGAAAATGGCTACTTCCTCCAAGAGTTGACCTTAAGAATGTGAGGCATATAAGCTCTTTTTCTACCAGCAATCTGCCCTGCCTAAAAATCTACTTATAGAAACCATTCAGATTTTTAAATTTAAAATATTTTTTCATGTGCTCCCTTTTTACATGCAAATATCCCAGAGAAGGGATATCAATAACTAGTAGACAAGTGGGACAAGGTAATCAGATAGTGAGTAGGAAGGCCCAAAGACTCCAAAGTAGGAGGGATTTAAGTATTGTAAAAATAATATATGTTCAGTGTAAAAACTTAGAAAAGTTGAGCTGAGGTTTGCGGTTCAGTGGTAGAACACTTACCTAGCATGTGTAAGTCCCTGAGTTCAATACCCAGCATGGCAAAAATAAACAAACTTAGAAACTATGGGAAAAAGAATTAAAATCCCATAATTCTGCCATTCATAGATAACCACTGCTGACCTTTTAGTGTATTTTTTCTTCTCTCAGGCCTGCTATTCATAATTGAGGTTAGTGTGCCTTTGCTTACTTATAATAAACATTTTCTCATATACTTAAAAATTGTCAACATTTCTTTTATGTCAGCATCATTTTAAGAGACTGTATATTTCTTTTTAAAATATTTTTTAGATATTGTGGACCTTTATTTTATTCATTTATTTATATGTGGTGCTGAGGATTGAACCCAGTGCCTCACACATGCTAGGCAAGTGCTCTACCACTGAGCCACGACCACAGCCCACGAGACTGTATATTTCTTATAAAGGTTGTACAGTTCCAGGCTCAGTGCTGCACACCTGTAATCCCAGCTATTGTAGAGGCTGAGGCAAGAGGATCACAAGTGCCACGTCAACCTTAGCAAAATTAAAAAAACAAGAGTTGAGAATGTCACTCAGTAGTAAAGTGCCCCTGAATCATTCCCCGGTGCCACTAAAAATAATATAAAAAATAAAGCGTTTACAATAATTGATTGAACTTGAATCTTTGGGGTTGTTCCCCACTGGGTTTTTTATTAAAATCAGAGAAACATTGTGTTGGTCCATCACTCTCGAGTGCTTCTTGCCTGGAGCCTCTTGGAAGGAGGCCCTAGTTAGTGAGCTGTACAGTAGAGATTATTTCTTTTTCACAATAGGTTATGGACATTCTGATGTGTCTCAGAGTGTTTTTTTCTCATTAACTTAGAAGATAATGGGAACTACTTTTGAGAAAATATTTTTTATTTATGTAAATAAATTAAATTTATTTAAAAAATCAACTGAGTGAAATTCATGCATTGTAGGTGTACCTTGCAGTCCCTTCCCTTCCTAATCTCTGTCTCCCATGCCATCTGATTGGTTTACTCGACTTGTTATAGGTAAGAAGTTTTCTTTAGCTTTGAATATTGCTTCATTTATTTTAGGTTTTTCTTTACATGTAATTAATAGAGTTAATATTAATTATCTATGTTTCATATATCTCAACTTTCCCTCTTATTTTCGACACCCACCTCCACCAAGGATTATTGAAGGTTATCATTGGTTTCATTAGTTTATGAAATGAAGCTTGTACTTTCTGAAATTTTATTGTGTTTCCTACAGAATATATTAGATGGAACATACAAAATTACTCATATTTGATCATCATATGATGGCAATTTTATGTGATTTAACCTAATAATTTTTCAGAGATATGTTCTCCATTTGAGTTTTCAGAATAATGTTCCCACCAATTTCCTCTGATATCATTTTTCTTCATAGGGTTATATTTTCATTTTTTCTGTTATACATCTGTAATTAAGAAACACCTTGTGGGCTGAGGTTACAGCTCAGTGGTAGGGTGCTTCCTAGCATGTGTGAGGCACTGGGTTTGATTCTCAGCATCACATAAAAATAAATAAATAAAACAAAGGTCTGTTGACAACTAAAAAATATTTTTAAAAAAGAAGCAGCACAAACTTATGCTGGATTTGGTGGTTCATGCCCATAATCCCAGCAACTAAGGAGGCTGAGATTGGAGGATCACAAATTCGAGGCCAGCTTCAACAATCTAGTGAGGCCCTCAGCACCTTTATGAGTCCCTGACTCAAAATAAAAAAAATAAAAAGACTGGGAATGTAGCTCAGTGGTAAAGTGTCCCTGGGTTAAATCCCTAGTACCAGTCAGGTGCAGTGGCGTACACCTGTAATCCCAGCAGCTGGGGGTGGGAGGCTGAGGCAGGAAGATTACGAGTTCAAAGCCAGCCTCAGCAAAAAGCGAGGCGCTAAGCAACTCAGACCCTGTCTCTAAATAACATACAAAATAGGGCTGGGGATGTGGCTCAGTGGTAGGGCTACCCTGAGTTCGATCCCCAGTACCCCCCCTGCAAAAAAAATCCCTAGTACCCAAAACAAAACAAAAAGACCAAAAAAAAAAAAAAACCCCAAAACAAAAACAACAACAAAAATAACCACTTTGTACAGGGCTTAAGTTGGTTTAAAGACAGGTATAAGGAGTGATCTACTAGACTTCTAAGGTTAAAACCTACATGAGAGGGGCTGGGGCTGTAGCTCAGTGGTAGAGCGCTTGCCTAGCATACGTGAGGCACTGGGTTCTATCCTCAGCACCACGTATAAATAATAAATGAATAAAATAAAGATCCATCAACATCTAAAAAATATTTAAAAAAAAAAAACATACATGAGAGTTGCTTTGCTGAGCCTCCTGACCTAGGTTCCTGATCTTAGGGACCTTTTAAACTTTCATATAGTGTTGTTCCACAATATTTTAGTATGACTACAGTTTGAAAGTGAAAGAGTTATGGGTATGAGTTCTTTACAAGCTATACTAAAACATGTTTTAGTATTTTCACAGACACTGAAGTATTTTTCAACAGACATTAAAACTTAAAATGGAGAGCTTTGAGATTTGATCTGAAAGAAAAGTTCCAGTGTTGAAAATCAAAATTGAAAACTAGTGTTCTAGGGAATGTAAGGTGAACCATTTTCCTGAAAATACATCTGTTAATCTCTTTGGACTACTATAACAAAATACCTTGATCTGAGTAATTTACAAATAACAGAAAATTTTCACGGTTCTGGGGACTAAGAAGTTAGAGATTTGGCTTGTGAGAAGCTACTTTCTCATTCATAGAGGTAGGTGCCTTCTAGTTATGACCTCACATGATGGAAGGGGCTAGCTAGCTCTCTGGAGCTTCTTTTATAAAGGCATTAATCCCAGTCATGAGGAAGAACCCTGATGACTTGATAAACTCCTGAAGGCCCCAACTCCTAACACCATTGCCTTAGGAGTTAGGATTTTAACATACCAGTCTGGGATGGGATGGGTGTTGAAAGGGACACACTTTCAGAGCATAGCAATACAGAATATGGAAACCTCAGTTTCCCAGTCAGAACTGTACCTTTGAGCTGGGTGTGGTAGTACAGGCCTGTAATCCCAGTGACTTGGAAAACTGAGGCAAGAGAATCGTGAGTTCAAAGCCAACCTCAGCAATTTAACAAGGCCCTCAGCAACTTAGCAAGACCCTGTCTCAAAATAGAAAATATGAAGAGCTGGGGATGTGACTCAGTGGCAAAGTGTCCCTAGGTTCAATCCCCAATACCAAAAACAAAACAAAACAAAAAACACCCCTACCTTTGACCATAAGTCTTTAAGTAAGGGAGCCATATGTTCCAGAATGCAATGCATCACTCCTTCTTTTCCCTCCTCATTCATCCTTTTTCCCCAATTCATTTTCCTGGACCTTTAATCCTATATTAGGAAATGTAGTTTTCTGATTAACATAGGTTAACATAGGTGATAACGAAATTAGAGGTTTGACATGAAATTCATGTTGTTCACGTTGAAGTGTGGAAAGCCTGATTCTCCAAGTGGTGGAGACACTGATTCTATGAACTTCCTTCCCTCCTTTTGCTACAGAATAATTTTTTCCTCCTGATCATAGCACTAACATATGCATGTTAAAAAGAATTTTAAAATGTCAGAAAACTACAAATAATAAGCATCCATGCAACCCTTTCCCAAGTGTGAACATCAGCCTTTGGGTGGATCCTTCCAGGCTTCCTTGTGATATTTTTATTTATTTATTTATTTTGTAGTACTGAGGTTCAAACTCAGGACAGTGAAACACTGAGCTACATCACCAGCCCTTTCCATTGTTTGAGACAGGGTCTGGATAAGTTGCCCAGAGTGGCCTTGAAATTGTGATCCTCCTGTCTCAGCTTCCTGAATAGCTTTGATTACATACACGTGCAACCACACTGGCCCTTCCCTGTGCCTTTTAAAATTACTCTTTTTTTAAAATTGGGATCATACTCAAAATTTTTGTGGCCTGCAGTTAAGAAGTTGTATAAGGCCAGAGGTGTAGGTGAATAGAAGAATGCATGCTTAACATGCACAGGGCCCTAGGTTCAATCCCTACCACCAACAAAATGAAAGAAGTTGCAAAGGAAGAAGTCATAACAGAATTATTCACTGATGAAGTGACTGATTCATTACCACTCAACATGCTTTTTCTCTTAAAAATTTGACTTATTCTTACCCATTCAATAATTGTCTGTCTCCATACTGTGGAGTATCACAATGCAGATAAATTGGGAAGTTATTTCTTGAGAGCAGTAAAAGGTGCTGTAGATGTATGTGATCAGACAGATCTGTCTGGGTTGGACCAGTTGAAAAACCAAGGAGGAAAAAAAATCAGTGGATGGTGACAGAATATGCACTTCAAAGAAGAAAGATTGAATATAAAATAATATTTAATGGTGAATATTAAAATGAGCTTTTGAGCACATTGATGTAGTTCTCATATAGTGTTGCCACCATGACAGTGCCATGTAAGTAAATCCAAATGAAACACAGGAAGTGATGTGCTAGTATATATGATTTTGAAAAAGTTACATTCTCTCACTGCAAAAATTCCCACCATTTCGTTCATTCTTTGACTTACTCTTTGATCTGTGATAACAAGGAACACCTGTATTTTTCTTACTTCTCTAGGCTGTTTTATCTTTGCTCCAATAAATAGTAACCAGATAGCCACATTTTCCTATTGAATAAGCATATGCCTAGAAAAGCTAATTTTCTCTGAAATTAAATTCATGCTTAAAAAAACCTGAAGCAGAAATTACAGTAAAAAAAAATTAACCTTTTTAGGTCTGTCAGTCCAATATAGACAGTATCACTGCAGTTTTTTTTTAATATTTATTTTTTAGTTGTAGGTGGACAGAATATCTTTGTTTTATTTTTATGTGGTGCTAAGTATCGAACCCAGTGCCTCATGCGTGCTAGGTGAGCACTCTACCACTGAGCCATAACCCGAGCCGCATTACTGCAGTTTTTAAAACCAAATTTTCCATAAATTTTTGCTGTTTAATAAGTGGATGACTGGTAACTATTAGACTAGAATATACACAGTATCTTTGCTAATCTGCAAAAATGGGTTTTCTTAAAAATTTGTACTTTTAATTATTCTAATTGTCATATGAATAAATCAGCCTCCAGAATACTTCTGTTATATTTGCCATTCTCTGAGATCTTTCTTACGTTTTACTAAATTTGAATCACCTGGGGATCTTGTTAAAATGCAGATTTTGATTTGTTGGGTATGAGGGTAGTAGGAGTCAAAATTCTACATTTGCAACCAGCTCCCAACCATGCCAGTGCTACTGGCCTTTGGACTACACTTTGTTTGAATAACAAGGCTTTCATTAATAATTTTGGAAACAGAAGCCAGGCAAAACCTATTGAAGCCATTTCTTGTTCTGATAACTTTATGATACATGCTTAGTTTATTAGTATTGTGTATTTTTCCAATGGAAATATGTGTGTTGAATTATGACTTGCAATATGTGAAGTTTTTAAAATAATTTTTCCATCAGGCATGTTATTTTTTTTAAAATTTAATTATTTTATTTAAATGCGTTTCAAGTCATAGTACATAAACAGAGCTCAGTTTTTCCATTTCTCTGGTTGCAAACCAGATAGAGTCACACCACTTGTGTCTTCGTACATGCACCAGGGGTAGTAATGACCCTCTCAATCAGCCATCATTACTATGCCCATTCCCCTTTCCTTCCTCCCACCTCCCCTCTGCCGCATCCAGAGGTCCTGCATTTCTCCCATGTTTCCCGTTCCCACCCCTCTTATGTATCCTCATCCACTAATCAGAGAGAACATTTGGCATTTGGTTTTTGGGATTGGCTTACTTCACTTAGCATAATGTTCTCCAATTCCATCCATTTGCCTGCAAATACCATAATTTTATTTTCTTTTATTGCTGAATAATATTCCATTGTGTATATGTACCACAGTTTCTTTATCCATTCATCTATTGAAGGGCATCTGGGTTGCTTCCATAGTTTTGCAATTGTGAATTGTGCTGCTATAAACATTGAGGTGACTGCTTTATTGTAGTGTGCTGTTTTTAAATCTTTAGGGTATAGGCCAAGGAG
>CM053407.1:83836349-83896123 GCA_028644305.1 Xerus rutilus | reverse complement strand
TCAGGGTTTTCTATTTTACTGGAATATAAGTTTTCAAAATAGTTTCTGATTATCCTCTGTATTTCAGCAGGGTCTGTCGTGATGTTTCCTTTTTCATCACAAATTTTGGTAATTTGGGTTTTCTCTCTCCTTCTTTTTGTTAGGGTGGCTAAGGGTTTGTCAATTTTGTTTATTTTTTTCAAAGAATCATCTTTTTGTTTTATCAATTTTTTGGATTGTTTCTTGAGTTTCAATTTCATTAATTTCAGCTCTAATTCTAATCATTTCCTGTATTCTACTTCTTTTGGTGTTGCTTTGTTCTTCTTTTTCTAGGGCTTTGAGTTATAGTGTCAACTCATTGATTTGCTGATTTTTAGCTCTTTGAATATGTGAGCTTAGTGCAATGAACTTTCCTCTTAGCACTGCCTTCATAGTGTTCAGGCATGTTATTTATGGTGGTGGTATTTGTAAGAATGGTAACATACCAATGATGATATAATGGTTAATATGTATTGACTTGTTTTTATGGCCCAGATTGCTGCTTTACAAAAGTTGACTAAATTTTCTCAACAAAACCATGAAGTAGACGTTATTATTATTATCCTCCTCCTTTATAAAGAAGGAGGCTGAGACACAAGTTTAGTGGTTTGCCCATATAACACAGCTAGAAGGTAAACAAGCCAGGATGTCAGCTCAGGTAGTCCAGTTCAAGAGCTCTTACCTTTAATCTTGTTACAAGTCTGATACAGTCCAGAAATTTATATAACATATACATGAACTTTTTAGTTCTTTCACAATTCATATAAGATAATGTTTGAATTTTTCAGCTTCTTTCCCAAAAGGCTTCTGAAGTGTAATTTTCTTCTTTATGTTTTCCTTTCTTGTGGCTTTCCTACAGATGACTTGTAATTTGTTACTAGTTTTTATTTTTTAAGTCTCTGTTTTGCATATGTGTATTTGGAGAAAATATTTAAACCTATTGCTTTATTGTGGAAATTTATGAAGAATGAAAAGTAGTACCCTACCCTGAATGAAAGCTAAAAGATCTTACTAAGGTTTCAATTATGTTTTCTGCAACAGTAGTCCAGGAAAATAGCATCTTACAGATTGTCATGGAAAACTAGTTGATATTATGTGTGCATGTGTGTATTACTAGGGATTGAACCCAGAGGTGCTCTGCTGAGCTACATTCCCAGCCCTTTTTATTTTGAGGCAGTGCTTGCTGATTGCCCAGCTTGGCTTTGAAGTTGGTAATCCTCCTGCCTCAGCCTCGGTTTGTTTGTTTTTTTTCCAATCCAAATGGCAATTGTATGTAGTGTCTAGTGTAGAGACATACCTTCCATTCTAAGTTCTTCTGCCAAACCACTAAATGATCTTAGAGAAGCCAAGAGCCTTTCTACCCAACTTCTCAGCCAATCAGATGTCAGCACGATATGTATTGCGCTTGAGCTGGTCTATCTTCATTTTAAGAAGAAAAGAACACAGGGAAAGAGAGTATTTCTAAGTGCACAGGCAGTTAGTGGAAATTGATTAGAAAGTAGTTGAGCTTAGAAAAATGTGTTACTTCACTTTTCAGGTTAATTTCTGAGGCAGTAAGCCAGAACATTTCATGATCAATAAGATCATAGCTATCTCATTATTCATCTCAAAGTAATATGAGGCTGTTTACTTTCATTATCTTTTTCTTTTACAGTCCATCAACATAATGGAACTGACTTTACAGAAATATGGAAGTTATGAAAAATTTGAGCAAGCCACTGGTGGTAGTTTGTTATCTAGACCTCGAATCTGGAATCATGTTAGGAAGTACATGATGAAGGAAGGCTGCCTGGGAGAGGTATGGATCATGAGTGAATACAGGAGTTGGCTGTGACATTCTAAGGCTCAGTGCCACATAATTGTTTCCTGCAGGTTTTGTTTGCCAACTCTATTTTACTCGTTAACCTTAGTCACTCAGATTCTAATAAATATTTTAAGTTCCTTTTGTCTTGAATTGTCTTGATGTGTTCAGTTTCTTTCTGTTTTTCTTCTTTTATTACTGACATTTCCATAGAGCTTGTGGGATTATATGAAAAACCTGTTAAGTGAGGAGTTTTCCCCAAGAGCCTCTCTCCTTAATAATCTGATCTTAGTGGCCCATCTTAGAGCTTTGGCACTGGCAACAAGCAGAAATCTTGGTCCTTCTTTTGCATCATTGTAGCTGGGGGCTATTTGAAAGAACCCACAAGTAAAATTTTCTCTATTTTTTTCTGTGAAAAATTTTTTTCCCTAGCCCCTTTATAATTTTTTTGTGTGTGTATGTGTGTGTGTGTGTGAATACATATTGTCCCCCACCCCTTGCTCCTTAGATCGTAGTTCATCTCACCGAGGACCTACTTTCCCGTGCTTCAATGACAGTAGTAAATGGATGTCCAACTCTGACCATCAATGTTTCCACTGCACGTGAGCATTGGCTGGAAGGAATGCTGAGGCATGAAATAGGTATGAGCAACCCTGTTTCCTTTTTTATTTTTCTACTTGTAATATCAGGAATTAGCCCTAGAGAAATGTTCTTAATAGTATTTAGCAAAAAGTCATGAGGTTTTTAAGCTTCAGTTGGACTAAGGTAATTTATTTATATCTCTCTTCAATTGAGATTTTTTAACTGTAGTAAGCTTGAAGTCACTTAACTCCTCTGGATTTCAGTTCACTCACCTTAAATTGAGGGGGTTAAGTGTCTCTAAGATGTTTTTAAAGTATCAGTCTGATTCTTCTTAATAATATAATTGTAAAGGTTATACCCCTTCTAATGAGACATGTGGACCTTGTAAAGACAGCAGCTTGCTGCAGACCTCAAAGGCTTAGGCTTGGGTCATTTTCTACTTTGTTTTGATCTATAGGCACACATCAATTTAGTTTTAGAACTGTTGATGGAATATTTTCTGTTAGTTTTCTGTTACTATAACAAATAACTGAGACAGTCAACTTAGAAGAGGTTTATTTTGGTTGATAGTTTTGGAGGTTTCAGTCCAGGATTAGTTGGTCCCATTGCTTTTGGGACTGTGAGACAGCACATTATGGTAGGAGCATGTGGCAGAGCAAAACTGATCAACTCATGACCAGAAAGAGAAAGGAAGAATAAGGGGCTGAAATGACCACTGTCCTCTTTGAAGGTATGCCTCCAGTGACCTGAAGACCTCCCACTGGGCCTCCAAGATGTCGTCCAGACCTTTAACACTTAGGCCTTTGGGGGGCACACTAGCTCCAAACTTTAGCATTTTCTTTGTAGAAGAATTTTAAAAAGAATGGCATTTTTTATTATTCATGTGCCTTTTCTTTTCCATAGGCACACATTATTTTCGAGGTATTAATAATCTGCAGCAACCATGGAACAATTGGACTGGCCGTAAAAAACATGAGCTAAAGCCAAACAATCCTACAGAGGAAGGGCTGGCAAGTATTCACAGTGTCCTGTTTAGAAAAGACCCCTTTTTATGGAGGGCTGCTCTCCTCTACTACACTGTTTATCAAGCCAGCCAAATGTCTTTTTGTGAACTCTTCAAAGATATTGGCAAATTTGTCAAGGACCCTAACACAAGGTGGGATTATTGTGTACGAGCCAAGAGAGGATGGACTGATACTTCCCAACCAGGTGGGTGTCTCTTGACTTGGGGTTTTTGACTTAATGATTAGTTATCTAAGTGATTCTAGTCATATCCTAAACTCTTAATCTGAGAATTCACTCACCTGTGAAAAAAATTAAACCTTTATTATTGAGGTCAGCACCAGTTTTCCCAAAACACACTTTCTTAGCTTTGCTTTTGCCTATCTCATTTAAAAAAATTTTAGATGAACAATATGGAAAGAATTATACAGATGAAATATACCCTTCATCTAGATTCACAGGTATTAACTTTTTGCCATTTTTACTTTATCTCCTTTTAAAAACAAGATATTGCCAGGAGAGGTGTGTGCACCTGTAATCCCAGGTACTTGACTGAAGCAGTAGAATCTCAAGTATAACGCCAACCTGAGCAACCTAGTGAGAGCCTGTCTCAAAATAAAAATGAAATCCCTATCTATGGCAGAGTACTTGCCTGGCATGCATAAGGTCCTTGATCCCCAGTACTGGGAAGGGCAAAAAAAGAAAAAGGAAAGAAAAGAAAAAAAAAAGCTTTCTTAAGATATAATTCACATGCTATACAATTCACCCATTTAAAATGTAAAGTTTAGTGGGTTTTAGAGTATTACAGAGTTGTGCAGCCATCGCTAATTTCAGAACATTCTCATCACACCCCTTTGCCACAAAACACCCACATCAATTTGCAATCATTCCCCATTTCTTTACTCGTCCTGCAGCTCTAAGCAATCACTTTTAGTAGTTCTTACTTTTAGTTTCTGTAGATTTACCTAATTTGGACATTTCATATGAATGCACTAAAATATTATGCGATCTTTTGCAGCAGGTGTCTTCCAATTAGCATGATGTTTTCAAGATTTATCCACGTTGCACCATGTGTGTCACTATTTTAGTCATTTTTATTGCTGAATTAATTTTACATGATATGGATATATCACATTTTATTTATCCTTTTGCCAGTTGATGGACGTTTGATCTCTTTCCACTTTTTGGCTATTACGAATAATGCTTCTATAAACATTTCTGTACAAGTTTGTGTGTGGATTCTGTTTTCATTTTTCTAGGGTATACACCTCAGAGTGGAATCGCTGAGTAATATACTGACTGTTCATTTAACCTTTTGAGGGACTGCCAGACTATTTTCCAAAGTAACTGCACCTTTTTCCACCAATGTATGAGTACGCCTTTTCCCCCCTCCCCCCTTTTTTAGTACTGAGGATTGAACCCAGAGGCATTTTATCACTGAGCCACACACCCAGCCCATTTTGAGACAGGCTCTGACTAAGCTGCTTAGGGCCTTGCTAAATTGCTGAGGCTGACCATGAACTTGGGATCCTCCTGTCTCAGCCTCCTGACCCACTGAATTACAGGCATGTACCACCATGCCTGTCTTTTCCTACATCTTTGCCAACACTTGCTATATTCATTTTGTAAACTGGCATTCTGATTTGAACTTTCCAGTGTGTGTGAAGAGGTGTCTTTTCTTTTTAAATGTTTTTTAGTTGTAGATCAGCACAATACCTTTATTTTATTTATTTTTATGTGGTACTGAGGATCAAACCGAGTGCCTCACATGTACTAGGCAAGCACTCAACCGCTGAGCCACAACCCCAGCCCCAAGAGGTATCTTATTGTAGTTTTGATTTGCATTTACTGATGACTAGTGACATTAAGCTTCTTTTAATTTGCTTATTGGCCATTTGTGTAGCTGCTTTTGAATACTGTTTGCTTTGATCTTTTCCCCGTTTTTCAATTGGTTGTCTTTTTATTATTGAATCACAAGTGATACACACACACACACACACACATATATATATATATATATATATATTTTGTAAGGTTTATGATTTGACTACAAATATTTTCTACCACTCTGGGTTGTTTTTTCACTTTCTTGATGGTATTTTTTATTGACTTTCAAATCTAAAGTTTTTAAAATTGGTACATTATAATTATACATAATAGTGGGATTGGTTGTTACATATTTATATATGCACATAATTTGGTCAGTTTCATTCCTATCCCCTTTCCTTTCCCTCCTTCCTTCCCCTAGTCCCCTTCCTCTATTCTACTGGTTTTCCTTCTATTTTCATGAGATCCTACTCCTTTATTTTCTTTTTTTTTCTAACTTTCACATGAGAGAAAACATGAACTTTGACTTTGAATCTGACATTGCACTTCACATAATGTTCTCAAGTTCCATTCATTTTTCTGCAAATGACATAATTTTGTGCTTTTATGGCTTAATAAAAACTCCATGGTATATGTGTACCACATTTTCTGTATTCATTCATCTGTTGGTAGATACCTAGGCTGCTTCTGTAATTTGGCAATTGTGAATTGTACTGCTATAAACTGGGCTTACATATGTCACTATTGCATGCTAAATTTAATTCTTTTGGATAAATACTGGAGAATAGTATAGCTGCTTCATTCCTAGTTTGTTTGGTACTGGGGATTGAACTCAGGTTCATTTACCACAGAACTGTATCCCTAGCCCCTTTTTAAAATTTAGATTCTCTTGCCTCACCCTTAGGAGTGGCTGGGATCACAGGCATGCACTACCACACCCAGCCCATTGCTAGTCTTTTGAAGAACCTCCATACTGATTTCCATAGTGGTTGTAGTAATTGATAACCCCACCACATCCTCACCAACATTTATTATTTGTATTCTTTTTGCTTGCCATTTTAACTTGAGTGAGATGAAATCTCTGTAGTTTTGATTCAATTTTCCTGATTATTAAATATGTTAAACATTTTTTCATGTATTATTTGTTGGTCATTTGTACTATTTCTTTTGAGAAGTGTCTTTTTAGTTCATTTGCCCATTTATTGATTGGGGTATTTGGTTTGGGTTGGTTAAGAATCTTGAGTTTTCAGTGCATTCTGGATATCAATCTTCTGTTGTAAGAGTAACTAACAAAGATTTTCTCCCATTCTGTAGGCTCTCTCTTCATATTCTTATTTCCTTTGTTATGTGGAAGCCTTTTAATTTCATACCATCCCATTTATTAATTCTTGGTATTATTTCTTGAGCTTTAGGAATCCTATTGAGGAAGTCATTGCATATGCCTTTATGTTGGAATGTTGACCCTGGGTTTTCTGCTAACAGTTGCAGTTTCTGGTCTAACTCCTAATTCTTTGATACATTTTGAGTTGACTTTTGTGTAGAGAGAGAGGGATCTAGTTTAAACTTCTTTCTTCTGCTTATGGGTATCCAGTTTTCCCAGCACCACTTGTTTAAAAGGCTCTCCTTTCTCTAACATATTTTTGGTGCCTTTGACAAACATGACAGTATCTCTGTGGGTTTCTCTCTGTTTTCTACTTCATTGGTCTGTTTGTTTTTATGCCAGTACCGTGCTGTTTTTGTTACTATAGATCTAAAACATAATTTTAAAACAGGTATTGTGATACCTCCTGCATTGCTTTTTATTTTTTTTCCCTATAATTGCTTTGGCTATTCTGGGCCTTTTATTCTTTCCTACGTATTTTAGGACGGCTTTTTCTAGTTCTGAGAAGAATGTCATGGTATTTTGATGGAGATTGCTTTGAATCTATAGATCACTTTTGGTACTGTGGCCATTTTAATAATATTTTGCCTATCCATGAACATAGTAGGCCTTTCCATCTTCTTCAATTCCTTTTCTTAACACTCTGTAATTGTCGTTGTAGAGGTCATCTTTCACCTCCTTGGTTAGATTTATTCCTAGGTTTTTTTTTTTTTTTTAGAGACTGTTGTAAATGGACTGATTCTTAGTAAATTCATTATTGGTGTAGAGGAAAACTATTGATTTTTGTATCCTCTAAGTTACTTAATATTTCATTCCTAAAAACATGTTTCTTTTAAGAATAAGGATATTTTTCTACCTGACATATTTTCATACCTAAGAAAATGAACATTAATTCAGCAATATAATTGAATATATGCATCATATGTAAATCTCCCCAACTGTTCTAAAACATGTCTTTTTTTTTTAATGTAGATCCAGTAAGTATTTACACATTACTTTTGGGAGTGGCTGTTTCTCTTTAGCCTCTTTTAATATGGAGCAGTCTTATCCATTTTTGTTTTTCATGATACATGCGGACTTTTCATGATACTTTAATGACTTTTGTTTGAAGTTTGGGCCAGTATTCTTGGAGGAATACTGGATATGTTTATTTGTTTGCTCATGATTACACTTGGGGTAAACATTTTTAGCAAAAATTCTAACCAATTTTAGGTCACATCAAGAGCCAGCTAATGACAGATTGTCTTACCACTTAGCATCTCTAGTTGATTTTCATTGAAGGTGATGATCTATGAGCTCTTTACTTTGTAAAGGAACATTTTTCATTCCTCTTTGTAAATTAATAAATGATCTGTGAGGTGGAAAACTTCTGTTCCCTGACAGAGTTCATCTAATGGTTTTGCATTCATCATGATTCTTGTCTGAATTAGTTATTTCATTGCAGATGTCTAGCACTATTATTGTTATTATTTGTCTAAAGAAAATAGGGGCAGAGTTCAATTGCTGTGCCTGTTGTTTATAAACAATTCTAGTTCTAAGAATGATATCCAACAGAAACTTTAAAAATATTTGTCTTAAGGCAGCATTAAGATTTCAGATTGCCTACAAAATTTTGTTTGTGTTTTATTTTTAACAAGATACACAAAGAAAAGTTTATGGCAACACAAAAAAATGTTTTTGAAAGAAAGGATCTGATTTAGGAAATGTTTGTTTAAGTTCTGACTTTCAAATTAGTTCAATATATCAACAAATTTTCATCTAAAAGTGTTTTTAAACTATTTATTTGGAACTTGGAAATACTCAGGTAATCAATGGTAATGTTACCAGCCTAGTTCACATTAACATTTTATACCAGTGAAGTTGTATGAAAGTTGGTGTCTTGAGAATCAGAACCAGGCAAGACAAGAAGCAGGAAAGAGGTAAACATCCGTCTGTTCCATCTTCATGTGTGCACAGCCATCTCCAAGCTGGATTCCAGATAGACAGTGTATCTGCCATTTCCCATCTCCTTTTTGGATCTCTTTGCCTGTACTTTAGTGGTCTGTCCCCATATGCACAGGGCTTTCCTGTTATCCTTGAGACCTCATGGGGGCACATCATTTGTAGACTAGTCATTTTTTTCTTTTCTTCACATATATTTTTTAAAGCTTTTTATTATGGAAAATTTTAAATGTATATTAAACAAGTACCATTAAGGTGCTGAATCCTTAATACATTACCTAGTCATAGTCATGATTGACATTTTCTAATTATAATTCATATATTCTTCTACATTCTTGTTTCCAAATAGTATTATAAATCCAATTCCAGAATCATGTTCATGAAAAGTTCAGTGTGTATCTCTAGCTGATTAGAACAGTATTTTTCATCATTCTCATGCTATTAGCATACCTCACAAATTAATAATTCCTTAGTATATGACTATGGTAGAATTTTTTTCCAGTTAGTAAATGTAGGCCATTTTTTTTTTAGGATGTACACAGTTATGTTAGGATGGGGAAAAGGTTTTCTTTGTAAATATAACATCTTTTTCTAACTAGGCTCAGATCTCATGAGCTGTTCCCAAACTTTCGTATTTTCTTTGTCCTCTTTTTTTTTTTTTTTTTTTTTTGCAGTATTAAGGATTGAACACAGGCCCTTGCACATGCTGGACAACTGTTCTATTACTGTGTCCCCAGCTCTTTATTTTGAGAGAGGGAAGACCAGTTGCCTAAGTCGACCTCAGACTTGCAAGTCTCCTGCCTTAGTCTCCAAAGTAGCATTCATATTTTTTCTATTCCTAACCCTATACATGCTTCAAAATCTAGTTCTAATTCTTGTTCTCACACAAAGGCACAGTATTTTCTGTATTTCATCCAGGGTGTTTTTAAACCATAGTATTTTCTTATTTTTAGGGTGGGGAAAATATTTAACAACAATAACAACAACAAGAAACAGGGCTTTCTAAAATCCCATGTCTCCATATAGCCCTGTTGAGACCTAACTGCTCCAAAACTTACCTCTATCCCTTCTCACCCAAAGGCCTTCATTGCACCGTGGGAGTTATGGTACGATTAATTGAAAGGGGTGGGATAATCATTTATTAAGAGTAATGTATTTTAAATCATCAGCCCTTAAAACGACAGGAAAATGTTATTTCAATTAGGGATAAAAGGGGCTGAGGAAGGGACTTTGTAGAGGGAAGCTATCAGTCTGCTTATTGTCCTGCTGCTTTTCAAGACCTCACATTTTATGTTATGAAGATATTTAAGTAAAAATAAGCATTGGAAAATTAGAATTTTATTTTCGAGGTGCTATTTTTGAGCATGCCAGGTAATTGCTCTGACACCAAAATATACCCCCAAACACATCGAGAATTTTTAAAATACAGGACTGTTTCTATAGTAAAGGGAATAAGAATCTAATTTCTTTGTAGTGTTTTTGAACATCAGAAAGTAAACATTATTCTGGTTCCTTTAGGATGTTTCAGTAAAGACCAGGTATACTTAGACGGAATTCTTCAAATCCTCCGATACAGAGACTCCATAGACTTTCATCTACTCACTGCCCTGGGGAAGGTAAGTAAAGACCATATATCACCAAACATACTGGGTCAACATTTCTTCTAGATTGATCTTATGATTTCATGAGACTCAAGTTCAAACTGTTTTCACTTTATTGTCAGAGTAAATTTTCTTTATGTGATAACAGAAGGGAAGTAAGAAAGGAATAGAAAATTTGGAGCCAGGTTCTGTGGTGCAAGCCTGTAATCCCAGCACTTAGGGAGGCTGAGACAGGAGAATCGCGAGTTCAAAGCCAGCCTCAGCAAGGGCGAGGTGCTAAGCAACTCAGTGAGACCCTGTCTCTACATAAAACACAAAATAGAGCTGGGGATGTGGCTCAGTGGTCGAGTGCCCCTGGGTTCAATCTCCAGTACCGAAAAAAAAAAAGAAAAAAGAAAAAATTTGGGAATATTTATGGTTTTATTTTTATATCAGTCTTTTTCTAAAAAGAAGTTTCTTACAAGCATCCTTTTCTAAAAGCATTTTAAAGAAAACTAAAGCTATAATATTTTCCCTGTTAAGAACAAGGATATTCTGTGGCATGACCATACAATTTTTCAAAGAAATTCATCATTGATTCAATATAGCATTTAAAATATAGTCCACTTCAAATTTTCCTAATTGTCTCTAATATATCCTTGTAGCTCTTTTTTTTGTGACCCAGGATTGGATCAAGAATTATTCATTGCTTTTGGCTATAATTTTTCATCTTTTTAAATGTAGCATAGTCCACCCATTCCATTCTTTGTGTGTGTGTGAGTGTGTGTGGAGATTGAACCCCTGGCCTTGTGCATGCAAGGCAAGCATTCTACCAACTGAGCTATATCCCCAGCCCTGTTTTTCATGACATTTTGAAGAATTAAGGACAGTGTTCTTTCTTGAGAATTCCTACAATCTGGATTATTAGATTGTTTCCTCCTAATGAGATTATAGTAAACCTTTTTGCCAAGGATACTGCATAAGTGATCTCTAGTGTATTTTCCATTGCATCACATAGAAAGCACATGTCATTTTGCACCTTTACTGGTGATTCTGTGTTTAATCACCTGAGTAAATTAGTGACCACCAGGTCTTTCCATTGTAAAGAAACCTTTCTCCCATGGTATAAATAAGTCATCTTTGGGGCAATATCTATGAATAGGCTGTTCTCTAACAACCTTTTAAGGAATGGTATTAATATCCATAGATGATCTTTGCCCAGTTACTATACCGATAACAAAATAGAGATCCAATTTTATTATGTCTTCTTTTATTCCCCCCCTTTTTAAGTAGTGGACTTAACATTTTTATTCAACTCTTTCATGACTGCTTTTTTTTTTAATATCTCCATATTTTCTGGCGAAGTGAAATATTCTGGGCTTATCTTATACATTTATTACCCAAATCTGAATTTAGCCATTTCAAAGAAACATTGATTACTTTTAGTAGGTAATGGTATTTAGAAAATAAGCTATGAGCAGTAGGTATGATCTTGCTAATGGGGTGCTGTTGCTTCTAAACATTTTCAATGAGCAAATTATGTGTATCTGTTTTCAGATCATAAGGGCATTCCAATTCAAATGAGACCCCATAGAATTTTTTCATATTGTCCCTCCATTCCATATTTGTATCTTCTTTTCTTAAACTGAGAACCTCATTCCCCGATGTAAGTACAGGCATCTCAGCTATTGCAGGATTGGTTCCAGACTACTGCAAGAAAGTGAATATCATAGTAAAGTGAGTCATACAGTTTTTTTGGTTTCACAGTGAATATAAAAGTTATGTTTATACTATACTGTAGTCATTAGACTTACAGTAGCTTTATGTCTTAAAAATATGTATACTTTAATTTAAAATATTCTGTTGCTTTAAAAATACTATTATCTGAGCTTACTGTGAGTCATATCTTTTTGCTGATGGAGGGTCTTGCCTTGATGTTGATGGCTGATGGTTGTTGAAAGTTAGAGTAGCTGTGGAAATTTATTAAAATAAAGATAGCAATGGGTTTGCCACATTGATTGACTCTTTTTTCAATGTCATTTAATAGCATTTGACCCATAGAACTTCTTTCAAAATTAGACTCTCTTCTCAAACCCCATTTTTTTAAATATCAAAAAGATTATGTAATATTCTAAATCCTGTGTTGTCACTTTAACAGTGTTTACAACATCATCAGTAGATTCCATCTCAAGAAACCATTTGGCTTTGTTCATTCATAATAAGCAACTGTTTGTCCATTAAAGTTTTATCATAAGATTACAGCAATTCAGTCACATCCTCAGGCTCTACTTCTAATTCTAGCTCTTTTGCTTTTTCCATCACATCTGCAGTGGAGTCTTGATCCCTCAGTTACCTAGGAGAATTGGAATAAACTCATTCCAAACTCCTGTTAGTATTAATATTTTGACCTCCCACGAATCACAAATGTTCTTAATGACATGTAGAATGGTGAATCCTTTCCAGAAGATTTCCAGTTTACTTTGCCCAGATTCATCAGAGCAGATAGAGCCTTACAAAATGTACTTCTTAAATAATAAGACTTATAAGTTGAAATAACTCCTTGATCATGGGGTGCACAATGGATGCTATGTTAGCAGGCATGAGAACAGCATTAATTTTTTTGTATCTCCATCAGAGCTCTTGGGTGACTAGGTCATTGTCAATAAGCAATAATATATGAAAGGAATCTTGTATGAGTAGAAGGTTGCAAGTGGGCTTCAAATATTTAGTAAGCCATTTTGTAAACAGAGATATTGTTATCTAGGCTTGGTTGTTCCATTTATTGTACATAGGCAGAGTAGATTCAGTATAATTCTTAAGGGTCTTAGTACTTTTGGAATGGTAAATGAACATTGACTTCTACTTAAAATCAGCAGCCACATTAGCTCCGAACAAGAACGTCAGCCTATCCTTTGAAGCTTTGAAGCCAGACGTTGACTTCTTTCTAGCTATGAAAGCCCTAGGTGGAATTATCCAACATGAGGCTGTTTTGTATATATTGAAAAATCTGTTGTTTAACCTAACCACCTTCATCAGTTATTCTAGCTGGATCTTCTGGATAACTTGCTTCATCTTGAATCCTTTTTTTAAATTAGTTTTTATCTTGAATTCTTAAGTGTGCTGGTGATGACTTCTTTCCATAACCTCATGAACCAACTTCTGCTAACTTCAAACTTTTCTTCTGCAACTTCCTCGCCTCTTTCAATCTTGAAGGAATTGAAGAGAGTTAGGACCTTGCTCTGGATTAGGCTTTGGCTTAAGGGAATGTTGTGGCAGGTTTCATCTTCTATGTAGACAACTAAAATGTTTTCTACATCAACAATTAGGCTTTATTGCTTTCTTATCATCCAGGTGTTCACTGGAATGGCATTTTTAATTTCCTTCAATAACTTTGCCTTTACATTCACAACTTGGCTAGCTGTTTGGCATAAGGGGCCTAGCTTTAGGCCTGTCTTGAATTTTGACATGCCTTTTACTCTGTGCTTAATCATTTCTAGCTTTTGGCTTGAAATAAGATGCCTTTAGACTCATCCTTTCTCTTAGAGGCCATTGTAGGGTATTAATTGGCCTAATTTGAATATTGCTTATCTTAGGGAATAGGGAAGCTTGAGGAGGGGGACAGATGAGGGACTGGTGGTGTGGTTAGAGGTGTAATATGAACACAGACATTTACTGACTAAGTTCACCATCTTATATGAGCATAGTTTTTGGTACCACAAAACAGAATAATAACATCAAAGATCATTGATCACTGATCACCATAATAGAATAATAATGAAAATGTTTGAAATACTGTGAGACATTACCTAAATGTGATACATGGACACAAAGAAAGGGCATGCTGTTAGAAAAATGTTGCCAATAAATTTGCTCAGTGCAAGGTTGCTATAAACTTTACTTGTAAAAAAACCACAATTATCTATGAAGTGCAATAAAACAAGGTATGCTTATATTTCTACTCATTCTCTCCTATCATAAATTTAGAATGGTTTCAGAATTACCATACCAATATCAGCAAAACTATTTTCATTACATATTTTTAATAATAATGAAAACCTTAAAAAACTACTGAAGTACAGATAGAATATGAACATGATTTCTTTGTTAACAAGTCTTCCTACTGAATGTGGAAAAACATTCATGGTAAGACAGTATTTTGGTATTGGTTCCAAGATGGCAGCCTATATGGACGCAGTGTTTCTAGTCTCTCCAGGACCAGGGTTTAAAGTAGTGGAAATAATGTTTCTCAGTGAGTTTTTAGAGGATACCTGACAGCTGCCTCAATGCAGGAATTCCGCTGGCATACCCACAGGGTCACCAGGCCCCAGCGTTTGCACAGGACTCCAGCTGCAAGCTGTCACAGGACCCCAGCTGTGGACTCTGGTGCAAGACTCAGACTCATCACCCATGCAAAACCTGCTCCCACACAGGATGCCTGGCTCCAGTGCCCATACACCCCGCAGGACCTCGGGTTGCCCAACCATGCAGGACCCTAGAGGTTTCTCCCATGCAGGACCCCTGGCTGCTGCTCTTGTGTGGATCTCCACCTACCAGGGCGGAACCTCCTTGTTCACTGTCACCTGGGGACATGGGACAGGATCTGTAGACAAACTTTTACTTCTGCACAGCACACCAGAGAGCTGCATCTCTGAACACATAACCCAACACCACTGCCCAGCCTGGCACGGTCCTTCATGCTATCTCTGAAGCAGATGGCTTCTTTGTGAGACTCCAGCTTCACCATCTTTGACCTGAGCAGGCAGATACCAGTAAGCAACAGACAACTCCAACTACTGGAAGAGAAGGGAAGCAATCCTATTTATTTACATTGAGACTTTTTTAAAAATTTTATTATCATTTTTTTTTTTGAGGATAACATTTCATTTCTCTGGTTGTAAGTGATATAGAATCACAACATACATGCAGTCATACATAAAGTTAAGGAGACTTTATTTTTTATTCTTTTCTTAATATTCCTTTTTTTGTTTTTCTTTTCTTCCTTTCTTTCTTTTTTCTTTTCTCTTTTTTGCTCTTTTCCTGCCCTCACATTCCCAACATTCGTGAAACCGAGTATTTTTTATGCATTAGGCTACAGTGGACCGGGATATCTGATTAGTATACTACAGTTGTATTATATAGTCTCATAACTTCCACCTTTACATGTTCAATTTTTCTTAATCTTTATGTCTCCTTGTTAGTTGTACTCTATTTTCTTCTTACTCACTGGTCTTCCCCAAATCTCTTTCTTTCTTTTCTACTAATAGCCAACTTCTTTTGGATTCCTCTTTCCTGCTTTCTAGTATCTAATAACTATATCCTCATTTCCTATCTCCCTAACATCTCATCCTACACCACAACCCTGGTTCTGTCTAGCCCACCAGCAGAAACTGTAGATCCTTGTGCAAACCTATAGTTTATATAGTAGACTCTAATTGAACTCATAATTTCTGTATATTGTGACTAAACCGTAAATGTATTTAGGAGCTATTAGGAGCTACTTGGCTTGAAACTATATGTTGTTTGTATTGAGATCTCTCATTATTGGTCTCTCCCTTAAAGGAGAGCTATTAGAACCCTGTAGGGAATCTATAAGCCAATAGGATAAAAACTGTAACACCTCAGATCTGCAGTAATAGAAGGAAAGACACACAAACAACATGAAAAAACAAGGGAAGAAAGTCCCTCAAACAAATCAAGATACTACATTATTAGAATCCATGGTCAGCACAGCAGAAGAAATGTCAGACAAGGAGTTCAGGATGTACATAATTAAAATACTCTGTGACTTAAAGAATGATATGAGAGAGCAAGCCCAGGCAGCAAAAGATCATTTTGATAAAGAGCTACATAGGCAAATGCAGGAAGCAAAAGGTTACTTCAATAAGGAGATAGAGATTCTGAAAAAGAACCAAGCAGAGATCCTCAAAATGAAAGAAACAATAAACCAAATTAAAAACTCAATAGAAAGCATCACCAACAGATTAGATCACTTGGAAGACAGAACCTCAGACAATGAAGACAAAATATTTAATCTTGAAAATAGACTTGACCACACAGTGAAGATGGTAAGAAACCATGAACAGAACATCCAGGAATTATGGGATAACATCAAAAGACTAAATTTAAGAATTATTGGGATAGAGGAAGGCATAGAATTTCAACCCAAAGGAATGAAAAATCTATTTAATGAAATAATATCAAAATTTTCTAAAAATGAATGACAAATTGGATAATCAAATACAAGAGGCTTACAGAACACCAGATGTACAAATCACAACAGATCTACACCAAGTACATCATACTGAAAATGCTTAGTATTCAAAATAAGGAGAGAATCTTAAAAGCCACAAGAAAAAGGAATCAGATTACATATAGAGGGAAACCAATTAGGATTTCTGCAGACTTCTCAACCCAGACCCTTAAAGCTAGAAGATCTTGGAACAACATATACCAAGCTCTGAAAGACAATGGATGCTAACCAAGAATCTTATATCCAGAAAAATTAAGTTTTAGATTTGATAATGGAATAAAAACCTTCTAAAATAAACAAAAATTAAAAGAATTTACAACAAGAAAGTCTGCACTACAGAACATTCTTGGCAAAATATTCCATGAAGAGGAAATGAACAACAACAATGAAAACCTGCAAAGGGAGGAACCTACACTAAAGGAAAGGCCAATCAAAGAAGAAACCCAGTCAAGTTAAAAACTAAAAATAACCCAAAATCTCTGGGAATACAAACCATGTCTCAATAACACTGAATGTCAGTGGCCTAAACTCAGCAATTAAAAGACATAGACTGGCAGATTGGATTCAAAAAAAAGACCCAACAATATGCTGCCTCCAAGAGACTCATAGAAAGAGACACTCTCACAGATCAAAGGTGAAAGGATGGAAAAAATGTATCACACACAGGCTGTGTAAACAAGCAGGGGTTTCCATTCTCATATCAGATAAAGTGGACTTCAAACCAAAGTTAGTGAAAATGGATAAAGAAGGTCATTTCATACTGCTTAAGGGAATCATACATCAACAAGGCATAACAATCTTAAAAATCTATGCCCCAAACAATAGGGCAGCCATATATGTCAAACAAATCCTTCTCAACTTCAAGAAACAAATAGACCACACACACAATAGTACTGGGTGACTTTAACACACCTCTGTCACCACTGGATAGATCTTCCAAACAAAAACTAAAAAAGAATCTACAAAACTCAATAGAACAATCAATAATCTAGACTTAACAGACATATATAGAATATTCAATCCTTCAACAAGCAGATACACTTTTTTCTCAGCAGCACATGGATCCTTCTCCAAAATAGATCAGATGCTATGCCACAAAATTAGTCTTAGTAAATACAAAAAAATAGAAATACTACCCTGATTCTATCTGACCATAATGGAGTGAAATTAGAAATTAATTACAGTTTAAAAAAAAAAAAGCTACTCCAACAACTGGAGACTCAATAATATGCTATTGAATGATGCATGGGTAACAGAAGACATCAGGGAGGAGATAAAAAAAATTCTTAGAGGTAAATGAAAATTTTGATACAACATATCAAAATCTCTGGGACACTGTGAAGGCAGTGCTAAGAGGAAAGTTCATTGCATTCAGATCATTTATTCAAAGAAGAAAAGGTCAACAAATCAGTGACTTGACACTACATCTCAAAACCCTAGAGAAAGAGGAACAAACTAACACCAAAAGAAGTAGAAGACAGTAGGGGCTGGGATTATAGCTCAGTGGTAGAGCGCTTGCCTCGCATGTGTGAGGCCCTGGGTTCGATCCTCAGCACCACATACAAAGCAATAAAATAAAGACATTGTGTCCACCTACAACTAAAAAAAAAAAAAAAAAAAAAAAGTAGAAGACAGTAACTAATTAAAATTAGGGCTGAAATCAATGAAATTGAAAAAAAGGAAACAATTCAAAAAATAGACAAATCAAAAAGCTGGTTCTTTGAAAAAATAAATAAAATTGACAAACCTTTAGCCACTCTAACAAAATGAAAGAGAGAGAAAATCCAAATTACTAAAATTTGTGATGAAAAAGGAAACGTCATGACAGACCCTGCTGAAATACAGAGGATAATTAGAAACTATTTTGGAAATCTATACTCCAGTAAAATAGAAAACCCTGAAGACATGGACAAATTTCTAGAGACATAAGACCTACCCAGACTGAACCAGGAGGACATTCACGACTTAAACAGATCAATTACAAGTAAGGAAATAGAAGATGCCATCAAGAGCCTGCCAACCAAGAAAAGCCCTGGACCAGACAGATTCTCAGCCAAGTTCTACAAGACCTACAAAGAAGAACTAACTCCAATACTACTCAAATTATTCCATGAAATGGAAAGGGAGAGAATACTTCCAAACTCATTCTGTGATGCAAGTATCACCCTGATTCCAAAACCAGACAGAGACACATCAAAAAAGGAAAATTTCAGACCAATACCCCTGATGAGCATAGATGCAAAACTTCTCAATAAAATTTTAGCAAATCACACACAAAAGCATATTAAAAAAATAGTGCACCGTGATCAAGTGAGGTTCATTCCAAGGATGCAAGATTGGTTCAACATATGGAAATCAATAAATGTAATCCATCATCAATAGACTTAAAGATAAGAATCACATGATTTTATTAATTGATGCAGAGAAAACATTTGACAAAATACACACCCTTTTATGTTTAAAACACTAGAAAAACTAGGGATAGTAGGAACATAACCTCAACATTGTTAAAGCAATCTATGCTAAACCTAAGGCCAACATCATCCTAAATGGAGAAAAATTGGAAGCATTCCCTCTAAAAACGGGAACAAGACAGGGATGCCCTCTTTCACCACTCTTATTCAATATAGTCCTTGAAACTCTAGCCAGAGCAATTAGAGAGATGTAAGAAATTAAAGGGATACGAATAGGAAAAGAAGAACTCAAACTATCATTATTTGTAGACGACATAATATTATACTTAGGATCCAAAAGATTCTACCAGAAGACTTCTAGAATTAATAAATGAATTCAGCAAAATTGGAGGATATAAAATCAATACCCATAAATCAAATGCATTTCTATACATCAGCAATGAATCCTCTGAAAGATAAATCAGGAAAACTTCTCCATTCACAATAGCCTCCAAAAAAATAAAATACTTGGGAATCAATCTAACAAGAGCAGTGAAAGACCTCTACAATGAAAACTAGAAGACACTAAAGAAAGAAATTGAAGATCTTAGAAGATGGAAAGATCTCCCATGCTCTCGAATAGGCAGAATCAATATTATTAAAATGGCCATACTACCCAAAGCACTATACAGATTCAGTGCAATCCCAATTAAAATCCCAAAGTCATTTCTTATAGAAATAGAAAAGGCAATTGTGAAATTTATTTGGAGGGGCTGAGATTAAGGCTCAGTGGTAGAGTACTCGCCTAGCACCTGGAGGCACTGGGTTTGATCCTCAGCACCACATAAAAATAAAGATATTCTGTCCATCTACAACTAAAAAAAATATTTTTTTTAAAAAAAGAAATTTATTTGGAAAAATAAGAGACCCCAAATAGCCAAAGGAATCCTTAGTAAGAAGAGTGAAGCAGGAAGCATCACAATACCAGACCTTAAACTGTACTACAAAGCTATAGTAACAAAGACAGCATGGTATTGGCACCAAAATAGACATGTAGACCAATGGTACAGAATAGAAGGTACAGAGACTAACTAAATACAGTTATCTCATACTAGACAAAGGTGCCAAAAACATACATTGGAGAAAAGATAGCCTCTTCAATAAATTGTGCTGGGAAAACTGGAAATCCATATGCAGCAAAATGAAACTAAACCCCTATCTCTCACCATGCACAAAACAACTCAAGGTGGCTCAAAGACCTCAGAATTAGACCAGAGACCCTGTGCCTAATTGAGGAGAAAGTAGGCCCAAATCTTCATCATGTTGGATTAGGCCTCAACTTTCTTAACAAGACTCCTAAAGCACAAGAAATAAAATCAAGAAACAATAAATGGGATGGATTTAAACTAAAAAGCTTCTTTTTTTTTTTTAATTTTTTCTAGTTGTAGATCGACACAATGTCTTTATTTTATTGCTTTTGTATGTGGTGCTGAGGATCGAACCCAGGGCCTCACGTATGCGAGGCAAGCGCTCTACCACTGAGCTACAATCCCAGCCCCAACTAAAAAGCTTCTTGTCAGCAAAAGAAATAATCAATGAGGTGAACAGGCAACCTACATTCTGGCAGCAAATTTTTGCCACATGCACATCAGATAGAGCACTGATCTCCAGGATATATAAAGAACTCAAAAAACAACACCAAAAAAACAAACAACCTAATCAATAAATGGGCTAAGGAGCTGAATAGAAACTTCTCAGAAGAAGTTATACAATCAATAAACAAATATATGAAGAAATGTTCAACATCCCTAAGAATTAAAGAAATGGAAATCAAAATTACTCTAGGATTTCATCTCACCCCAGTCAGAATGGCAGCTATCCAAAATACAAACAAAAATAAGTGCTGGTAAGGATGTGGTGGAAAAAGGCACACTCAGACATTGCTGGTGGGACTGCAGATTGGTGCAACTTATCTGGAAAGCAGTATGGAGATTTCTTAAAATACTTAGAATGGAACCACCATTTGACCCAGCTATCCCACTCCTCGGCCTATACCCTAAAGATTTAAAAACAGCACACTACAGTAATGCAGCCACTTCAGTGTTTATAGCAGCACAATTCACAGTTGCTAAACTGTAGAAGCAATCTAGATGCCCTTCAATAGATGAATGGATAAAGAAACTGTGGTATATATACACAATGGAATATTACTCAGCAATAAAAGAGAATAAAATTACAGCATTTGCAGGTAAATGGATGGAATTGGAGATCATCATGCTAAGTGAAGTAAGCCAATCCCAAAAAACCAAAGGCCAAATGTTCTCTCTGATTAGTGGATGCTGATACATAAGCGAGGTGGGGGTGGGGAGCATGGGAGAAATGGAGTAACTTTGGATGGGGCAGGGAGGAGGTGGGGGAGGGGAGGGAGAATGGGAGTAGCAAAAATGGTGGAATGAGATGGATGTCACTACCCTAGGTACATGTATGAAGACACAAATGGTGTGACTCTATCATGTTTGCAACCAGAGAGATGGAAAATTGAGCTCTATATATGTACTATGACTTGAAATGCATTTAAAAAAATAAATGAAATAAAAGCCCTGGATGGAAAAAATAAATAAATAGACAGTATTTTGCTGGGAATAGTGTCATGCCTGTACTATGAGTTGAGAAGCTGTGGTAGGAGGATTACATATTGAAAGCTAGCCTCAGTAACTTAGCAAGATCCTGTCTTAAAATAAAAATTAAAAAGGCTGGGGATGTAGCTCAGTGGGTTCATCCCTAGTATTATAAAAAAACAGACAAACAAAAAACCATAGTATTTAAAATTAACCATGTTTTGGAATTTAAAGATAATTTATAGAACTTAAAAGTTTCACCACTAGCCCTCCATAAATATTCATAAAAATTTGCTTTTTTATATAGGAGAGATTCAATTTTTTAAAAAAACAAATATAAAATAAAAGAGACTAACACAAATCACACTGTTTTCCAAATTAAATATAAACAAATAGGAATCTAATATATAATTGTGTTGATTCTCCTAATTTAATAACTCTTCTGTTATCTTGGTTTTATTTAAATTTAGTCAGGAGATTTGTTTGGATTTAAAATCTCTCAAAAAAACAGTCTCTCTCATACATATATAAGATTTAGATCTGGTTTGCAACCAGAGAAATGGAAAAACTGAGCTCTATATATGTTCTATGACTTGAAATGCAATGAAATAAACTAATTAAAAAAAAAAAAAGATTTAGTGTCTAATTTTTGGACAAACTGATTTGAGTCCAAGAGAGTCTTAAATCAAATGACTGACTGACTTTCAGTCTTTTTAAAATATGGTTGTGGTATGAGGGGGCAGACAAATATATTTTTATTTATCATAGTAAAGAAAAGTAAGCCACTGATTTTTGGTATTTTGCAGCTATAAAGTAATATGATAAATGATCATATATTTCTATTTAAGACCTCAGGAAGAAATTCATCTTCAAAATGTAACTTACAATTAGTTGTGTTTTAAAATTGAGTTTTTTTTTAGGTATCTTATGAAGATGTGGATCGTTTAAAAGGACTGGCAGTTACTGAAAACATGAGGGTCCCTCACTTCCTGCAGGACTATGACCGGTATATGGAACACTTAGAGAAGATCATGGAAGTGAATGAACTGACTGACAGAGAACTGAAAGACCTCATATAGTAATTAGCATTCTTGCAAACATAGTTCAGCTATACCTCCATGTATATTACCAATTAGGTGCAGATAGCACCAACAGATTTATAAAAGAAGAATGATTGTTTACTTGAGTTTTCTGAAGAATAGTCTTCAGAATTTGGCTGAATTTTTAGGTTAAACAAACCTTAAAGTGTTTCCCTAAAATGTTTCTTTAGGCTTCAGAGGGAAGTTAACTCCTATTTTCATCTGAATCTCAAGAGAGTCAAATGAAAATATTACTGCTGAATGTTTTTGGAGATGGTTGGTTGAATCAAGTAATAAACTTCACCTGAGCACTAAGGCAAGCTCCAACTGGAGACAGGTGAATTCCAAGCTGTGTCATGCTAACTCCAAGGTCATGTTATTCTCCTTTGAAAAATTAGTTTTGTGATACGCTAGAAGGCTAGCTATATCTAAGATTCATTATTTCTCCTAATATGTTAAGTAATGTTAAATGAAGAGGAGAAAACAATTTGAAAAGTTTTCAGTAAATCTTTTATTTTATGCATTATTTTTTCATCTTCTCAGTTTTTAAGAACTAAATTGAGTCTTTTTTGCTAGTGGCAACGGGGATTGGACACAGGACCTCACATGCTCAACACACATATGCTTTGCCACTGAGCTACACCTTCTATGTGCGCCCCCTCTGAGAATTGCCTCATTTATCTAGTTATATCTCTCAACTAGACTGTTTTCACTTGATGAAACATTGTGCCCCTTTAAATTTTTAGCAAAGTTTTAATGTCTTTCCCTCTGCATAATTTCATATAAATAATTAATAAAAGTTCCAGGGATGTTTGTCTATACAAATCAAAATAGTTGGAGAAGGGGAAAGCCACTCACTTTTTTTGAAATATGTAACAAGGAAGAGACAGATAAACTGAGGTATTTGTAAACTTGACCATGCTCTGAAAAATGAAATTTCTAGGCATTCCCATCTGATGAACCAGACTTGTGATGTTAGCTCAATATAAAAATCTTATCAAAACCAATATTAAATGTCAAATCAATAACAATATTAAAATCTTTGACTTCATCAACCAATAACAACAGTTTGAATTTAAAAATGAGAATTCTGTTTTGCTATATTTCTCCTGCTATTGGCTTATATATCTCACTTTGTAATTGATCAGTTTCAGTATATATTTGTGTGTGTGTGTGTGTATATATATACACACACACACACACACACATGGAATCAAATTGTTCTTCATACAACTTACTGTAATAAATAGAAATAATGCTGCCATAAACACCCAGTCAAGGTTGATACTGTGATTTCTACCAAAAGCTATCTGAGAGTTTATCTTTACCTCAGTTCAGGCTAATATATGGTGCTAATAGTAGTAGATATATACTGCAAAGCCTGGTCCACATTCATGCTGGAAAATGATTTTAGGAAATTTTTTGCAGGATAGGTTATGTGATTTTCTCTTCAACATATCTGGAAGGGCTTGTCTAAAAGAAGAATGTTATAGCAAACAGGATATACTGTAGCTGGTGCCCGTGGCTTCTTGCAAAGCCATGCATTTCACCTTTGGCAGTAGAAGGCCAGGCCCTTTGGAGCATTGAAAGCCCCCATCCCCTTGCCTCATACCATGCTGGCTGCCATGTATCCTGCACATCCGTTTGCCAGGCTGGCAGCACTGGCAGCAGAGTGTGCCAACTCCTACCAGACACTGGAAATTTACTCTTAACACCTCAAGCGTGTGTCTCCTTGTTAACAGAGTCATGTACTTTCAGCTTTGTGTAGTGTTTTCTGACTTCATCTGAAATTATATTGAGGGTGTTTGTGAAAACAGTGTAAGTACAGACAGAATTGGCAATATTTATGTCCTGTGATTTAAGGCCAAATGCTTTTAAATTCAACATTGCAGGCACTGCTAATCTTATGGTTTAAATACCAAGGAAACCATAGAAGCCTTAATTTCCCATTGGCAGGATAATGTGCAGTGGTTCTAGTCCCTGGATTTTAAAGTGGGTGGATATTCTCTCCGATTTGGAAAGGAACTGCTTTCTTGCTTTACTGCTTTGGAATAAAGATGAAAACATGAGCATTCTACAGACAAAAATGACCTTAAATCGCAGTGATTAAAGTTAGCAGTGAAACAAAAGTAGTTTCACATTAGTAGAGATACTTGAAGAACATTAAGCTTTAAAAGTTGAGGTTGAAGATTAAATAAATGTTAATTCTCTTTCTTGAAGTAGAGGGAAGGTCAGTTTTGCTCCCTAAAATGGAAGTTTTACTCAACAGAAAATTATAGCAACAGCACTTGGTTAAAGATCGTATTAATTTTAATTGTAATAGTTATTTGCTATAGGCTATTGACAATTAAGATTTCATCAGTTTTGTCTACTGTAATTCTAATATAGAATTGGATCAAATTCAAATTTTGATAAACTGTTACATTTTAATACCAGTTGGATTCAAAGTAAAATTAAGGTTTGCAAACAAATCCATAGTCCTCATTTCTTTATATTTTCACTTTTGTAAAAGTGCTTAAAATTTATATTGTTTGTTTTGTATATCTTTGGGCATTTTGTGTCTGTCTATAATAAAAAGAGGTAGCACTAAAGTCTTCAAATGAAGTATATGGATATGTATGCATGTAAACTTCTGTTCTTTGAAAGCCTATTTTTTATTGTGGCAATTCTTGTTTTTTATTGTGTGATAATTATTGAGAAGACATTAGTAAATCTTGTTTTCTAGAAGGTGTCCTTTCTTACAGAGAAAGATTATGTTTGCCACAGCCCACCTTTCTCCTAATTAGTTCAGCTTATATATACATGGGGTGTATAGAGAAGGGAAAAAGGGGGAGAAGGACAATTTTGTCAAGTTACTACCCTGTTCATTTGATAAAGTTTTTTGCAGAACCTGTTGAGGAGTAGGATCTGTGCTGAGTGCCAGAAAGCCTCTGACGAGGAAGACAAGACACACTCCAGTGAGGAAGAGGACAGAAGCGGGTTACAGCATAGCCAGGCCTGTACACAAAAAGTGCTACCAAAAGAATGTATGCTGTAGACAGTAGGCCTACTCCTGCATTTGAAGCAGAGAGAAAGATCACTTGAAAAGTGGTGATTGATCACAGAATTTTATTACTATTCTTTGCAAGGCTTATACTGAAGCCTGATCAGCTTTAGCCTAGAGGAACGAGTGGAGTAGACCATAAAAGCAGCTGCTGGGTCATCAGAAGCCTAATGGGGCCAGGGGCTTGGGTTCCATCCCCAATACTGCAAAAAGCAAACAAACCCTGGATGCCCAGAGGAGCCAGCACCTTAGGTGAGCACTGTGGAGCAGAGTGCAAGTGCCCTCACCCATCAACAGAAAAGAACTAGTCCTTGAATTCGAAAAGCCTTGTCAGCTGGCTGTAGATTTTAAAGGAATTAATGCCTCATAGTACTGATGGCAGGATGTTGAAATGCCAATGCTTCTAAGCTATCTGTGGAAGAGCCTTAAGAATAGGTGGAATTTTAGTGGACAATAATTTCATGAGATTGTGGGGCTCTGGAGAATTTTTTTCCCCCAACTTGGGGATGAGATAAACCTTAAACATTTCTGCCATCATATATATATACCAAAATTCAACTATGTAATTACCTAAGGTGAAACATCTCAAATTTGGGTGAACCAGGTATTTGGCTCTCTAGACATTTTAAAATACCTCTATCAGGGATGGGAATGTAGCTTAGTGGTAAAGCTCTTGCCTAGCATGTGCCAGGCCCTGGATTCAATCCCCAGCATCACAGAAAAGCACCTCTATTATATTTAGAGTACTTTACTAACTAGTTACTGCTATATCTACAAGAAAATTAAATAGCTAGGATCCTATAAGTAAACCGACCCAGTCTGAAGGGCTGAATCTTTTGAGCACCAGCAAAAGTTCTGAGTGCCATTTCTGAGGGCCACTCTACAACTTTCCACTAGAGGGACCACTAGCTTATTCCTTTCTCTTCCCACTCTTCCTTCTGGAATTTTGTCTTTGGCTGGAGCCCCTCTACATGTTTAATCTTGCTAGTTGACCCTTGCAGCTAAATCTCAACCTATACTATGACTTCAAGCAAGAATAACTGTTGCATGGAAGATTCATATGTCACAGTAAAGAACTCAAGAGGAGTCTAAAGTCTCCTGTGCACCTATTCCAAAATCTGGCTTCTCCTCTGTCCATCTAAAATTCACACTGACAAGTTTCTCATAAAATTCTTTGAGATGTTTTGGGCTGAAAAGCAGTAAATATACTCTGCATCATTACTGTTTAGTCTTAAGAAATATCTTCAATAACACTCTAGTATGTATGTTTGAAATTCAGATCCTATTTATCTTACCGGCACAATTGCCTTAGACATATCTCAGTAAAACCAGTTCTTCCCTTTCAGAGAAATGACTGAGAAGGAGATATTGGAGGAAATCACCAGATCCTCTAGCTAGAGATAAATATCTGCTCAACAACTAAGAATGCCCCACACTGTCCCTGTTTCTGAGTCATAGTCAAGCCTAGAGAATTCACAATTTCTAATCTGAAACCCCACCTTACGTAGATAAACAGCAGCTTGTTGGCTTTTGCCAAATATAGTAACAAGGCAGCTCTCAGATACTTTAAACTTCTGGGATATTTTCAAATAAAATACTGGAAACTGCAAACACCTGAGGTATTCTAGGGGTTGGACATGTAGCTGGATCATACTATAGACAGGGTAAGAATGGAGGCCATGGCCTCTGCTGCCTCTAGGATCTATCTAGAAGCTGGTGGCCAAGTGCAGGGCTGAGGCTGGCTCCTCACAGTTCTGGTCCTCTTCTGCTCCTTATTGAAGTACACAGCTTCCACCAAGAGCCTCAGCCTCCAAACACTGCTTCTTTCTAGAAGGCCCGAGATACCTTTGCAAGGAGATAAGTGTGGAAAGATTTGACAACTAAAATTCTGTGGTGACTTGGCTTCAGATAAGTGAATGATGATAGTGTGTTCAGAAAGAGAAGAAAAAATCCAAAACATTCCTAAGGTTCCAGTTGCTTACCATTTTGATAAACAGTAAGGCTTTATTCAATACTAGTCTTGTCTGGCAATTACAGTAATGAAAAACTCCATACCATCAGCTCCATTAGAACAGTGAAGTCAAGAACCCAAGACTGGTAATAAAATAGTCATAGTAACAATGAGTCTTTGCTATTATCTGTCACTTCAGTCCTACACATTTTTGGCTGCCTTGTTGAGCTGATAGGGGCTGGGGGTACTGGGGATTGAGTCAGGGATGCTCCACCACTGAGGTACATAATTAGCCCTTATTTTTTTCCAGTACTGGGGATTGAACCTAGAAGCACTTTGCCACTAAATTTCACATCCAGCCCTTTCCATTTTTTATTTTTAAACAGGGTCTATATTGCCTAGGCTGGCCTCATACTTGCAATCTTCCTGCATCAGCCTCCTGAGGAGCTGTGATTAGAGGCCTGTACCACCACACTTGCTTGGCCTTGCTGATATCTAACAGAATTTGGTAACTATTATCCTTGCTGCTGAAAGAATCTCCTACCCAGCTATTGAAAGCTACTCTGAATTCTAAGTAAAACGCCATGTTTCTTCTTGACACTTTAGTTCCCTGGTTTCTATTCTTTAGTATTATTTATAGTACATCCAGCCAAATTTTTAGGCACTCTGTTTAAACCATCATCCCCCTCCCCCCATCCATACTTCTCAAAGTGTAAACCTCAGGGCAATATCACTGAGTGATGGCCACAGTGGAGCCACAGGCCAGGCCTGGTGTTCATCTGATCATTAGGCTCTGGGGTAGGACTTAAGAATCAACATACAAGAAAGCTCCTCAGGCAATACTGCCATGTACCAAGGGGGAGAACCTCTTTCCCAACATCACCAGCCCCAGAAATGCACTTCATGAATTGCCCACCTTCTCCCAGCAAGTCTGTGTATAGGGCCTAGTTCTTGGGTTACCAATTCCTTACCCTTGGTTTTTAGAGTCAGTGAATTGAGGGAATTTATAGCCCTCAAAATTGAGAAGATCCCTTAATGCATAAGACTGGAATGGTGCCTGTTTGCCAAGAGGTAAAGCCATTTTTGAAATTTCTATTTTAAAATTTCACCTCAGAGCATCTCAGAACTCAAAGCAAAGAACTACTGTATGATATACAGCAGGCCTGGGGCTGGCATCCCAACACCCTTCCCTGGCTGTAGACTTGGCTCTATCCACCACAGCTGGTTGGGCCTGCTTCGCCGGCCACCACCACCTGAGACCTGAGGGCCCACCCTATCACATCTTCCTTGTCAGATGCCAGAGATCTAAGGGGCCAACCACATTCTGCCTCACCTGAGAAAGGACTGCCCCACCTCTGCCATCTTTAGTTGGGGCAGCTTCCATCTTTCGACACTGACTGGGTCCTGGAAGCCCCACATCAAGATACCTATAGGTTTGATGCAACTGCAGCCATCAACTAGGGACAACCAGGACCTGGAAGACCATCACCAAGGTCCCTGAGGTTACACCAGAGGTATTTCTAGTAGATGTGTTAACAGACATCATCTATTTGCAGAGGCAGAAGAGAGCCTTTCATGGGGTTGCCTCATTTTCTTTTTTCTCCTGCTGACAGCAAACTTCTTTTGATTCCCCTTTCACTCTTCCTATAATCTAATACCTCCATATTCTCACATCCTACCTCATAAACATTACATCCTTACTCCTGCCCCCCCCCATTCTCTCTGTCCACCATTAGAAACTGTAAACATTTATGAAAACCTACTGTCCATATGGTAGATGATAACTGAACTCACCATTTCTGTTTATAGTGACAAAACTGTAAATGTCTACATATGAACTAATTGATTTATGCCTGCATATTGTTTGCATTTGTTGCATTGATCTCCCCCTTAAAGGAGAGGTATTAGTAACCTGTAGGGACACTACAGGATTATAGGGTATAAACTACAATACCTCAGAAATGCATTGCAAGAGAGGAAGACACACAGGCGACATGAAAAAACAAGGGAGGAAAGTGCCACAGACACATCAAGATACTACAATAATAGAATCCATTGACTGCACAGTAGATGAAATGTCAGAAAAAGAGTTCAGAATGTACATAATTAAAATGATCTGTGAACCAAAGACGTAAGAGAGCAAATGCAGGCAAAAATTGATTACTCCAACAAACAGATAAGACAGCTAATACAGGCAACCATTGATTACTTCAACAAAGAGATGAGAGCAAATACAGGTAGCAAAAGATTACTTCAAGAAAGAGCTAGAGATTGTGAAAAAAAAAAACAATCAAATTCTTGAAATGAAGGAAACAATAAACTAGATTTTTAAAACTCAATAAAAAGCATCATCAATAGACTATATCACTTGGAAGACAGAACCTTAAACAATGAAGACAAAATATACAATCTTGAAAATAAGGTTGACCACACAGTAAAGATGGTAAGAAACCATGAACATAACATCCAAGAATTATGAAATAACATCAAAAGACCAAATCTAAGATTTATTGGGATAGACAAAGGCACAGAGTTTCAAACCAAAGGAATGCACAATCTCTTCAATGGAATATCAGAAAATTTCCCAAACATGAAGAATGAATTGGAAAATCAAATACAAGAGGCTTGCAGATCACCAAATGTACAAAATTATAACAGATCTACACCAGGCCACATTATAGTGAAAATGCCTAGCATATAGAATAAGCACAGAATTTTAAAGGCTGCAAGAAAGAGGAGTCAGATTACATATAGGTGGAGACCAATTTGGATATTAGCCGATTTTTCAACCCAGACTCTCAAAGCCAGGAGATCCTAGAACAACATATACCAAGCTCTGAAAGAAAATGGATGCCAAACAAGAATCTTATATCCAGCAAAATTAAGCTTCAGATTGATGATGAAATAAAAATCTTCCATGATAAACAAAGGTTAAAATAATTTACAGCAGGTTGGGGTTGTGGATCAGTGGCAGAGTGCTCACCTAACACATGTGAGGCCCTGGGTTCGATCCTTAGCACCACAGAAAATAAATAAAGGTATTGTGTCCATGTAGAACTAAAAATATTGTTTAAAAATAATAATTTACAGCAAGAAAGCCTGCACTACAGAACATTCTCAGCAAAATATTCCATGAGGAGGAAATGAAAAACAACAATGAAAATCAGCAAAGGGAGGAACTACACTAAAGGAAAGACCAGTCAAAGGAGAAACCAAGTCAAGTTAAAAAACAAAAATAAACCAAAATGACTGGGAATACAAAACGTATTTCAGTAATAATCCTGAATGAATGGCCTAAACTCATCAATTAAAAGAAAAGACCAGCAGATTGGATTTATAAAAAGACAATAATATGCTGTCTTCAAGAGACTCATGTCATAGAAAAAGACATCCACAGACTGCATGTAAAAGGATGGGGAAAAAATGCATCACTCACATGGATCACATAAACAAGCAGGGGTTTTCATCCTCAGATAAAGTGGACTTCAAACCAAAGTTAATGAAAAGGGACATTTAATACTGCTTAAGGGAAGCATACATCAACAAGACATAACAATTGTAAATATCTGTGCCCCAAACAATGGGGCATCTACATATATCAAACAAATCCCTCTCAACTACAAGAATCAAATAGACCATAACACAATAATACTGTGTGACTTTAACACACCTTTCTTACCACTGGATAGATCTTCCAAACAAAAACTAAACCAAGAAATTATAGAATTCAATAATACAATCAATAATTTAGACTTGACGTATGTAGAATATTCCATCCATCAACAAGCGAATACACTTTTTTCTCAGCAACACATGGATCCTTCTCCAAAATAGACCATATGTTATGCCACAAAGCAAGTCTTAGCAAATACAAAAAAATAGAGATACTACCCTGTATTCTATCAGACTGTAATTGAATGAAATTAGAAATCAATGATAAAAAAAAAAAGAAGCTACTCCAACACCTGAAGACTATATAATACACTACTGAATGATGCATATATAACAGAAGATATCAGGGAGGAGATAAAAAAAAATTCTTAGAGGTAAATGGGAACTTCAATAAAACATCAAAGTCTCTGGGACACTATGAAGGCAGTGCTAAGAAGAAAGTTTATAGCATTAAGCTCATTCACCAAAAGAAGAAAAAGTCAACAAACAACCTGACATTACATCCCAAAGCCCTAGAAAAAGAACAAACTCACCCCAAAAGTAGAAGAAGACAGGAAATAATTAAAAGGGTGGGAATCAATAAAATTGAAATAAATGAAGCAATTCAAAAAACTGAAAAAATAAAATGCTGGTTCTTTGAAAAATACATAAAATTGATAAACCTTTAGCCACCCTAATGAAGAGGAGAGAGAAAACTCAAATTACTAAAATTCATGATGAAAAAGAAAATATTATGACACTATTAAAATACAGAAAATTAGAAACTATGTTGAAAATTTATACTCCAGTAAAACAGAAAATCTCAAAGACCCAAGAAATTTCTAGAGTCATATGATCTGCCCAGACTGAATCAGGAGGACATACACAATTTAAACAGATCAATTTCGAGCAGAGAAATAAAAGACACCATCAAAAGCCTACCAACCAAGAAAAGCCTGGGACCAGATGAATTCTCAGTTGAGTTCTATAAGACCTACAAAGAAGAATTAATACCAATACTCCTCAAATTATTCCATGAAATGAAAAAGGAAGAAACCCTTCCAAACTCAATCTATTAGGTTAGTATCACCCTGATACCAGACAAAGACATACCACGGAAAGAAAATTTCAGACAATATCCATGATGAACATAAATGCAAAAATTCTCAATAAAATTCTGGCAAATTGCATACAGAAACATATTTTAAAAAATAGTGTACCGTGATCAAGTAGGGTTCATCCCAGGGATTCAAGGTTGGTTCAACATACAGAAATCAATAAATGTAATTCATCACATCAATAGACTTAAAGACAAGAATCATATGATTATGTCAATAGATGCATAGAAAGCATTTGACAAAAATAGAGGATCCTCTTCATGTTCAAAACACTAGAAAAACTAGGGATAGTAGGAACATACCTCAACATTGTAAAAGCTATCTATGCTAAACCCAAGGCCAACATCATCCTAAATGGACAAAACTTGGAAGTATCCTTCTAAAAATGAAAACAAGACAGGGATGCCCTCTTTCACCACTTCTATTCAACATAGTCCTTGAAACACTAACCGGAGTAGACAGACAGACAAACGAAATTAAAAGGATATGAACAGGAAAAGATGACTCAAGCTATCTCTATTTGCTGACATGATTCTATACTTACAGGCTCCAAAAAATTCTACCAGAAAACTTCTAGAACTAAATAAATGAATTTAGCAGAGAATATAAAATTAATTCCAATAAATGAAATGCATTTCTATACATCAGCGATGAATCCTCTGAAAGGGAATTTAGGAAAACTACCCCATTCACAATAGCCTCAAAAAACAAAAACAAAAACTAAAAAACTTGGGAATCAATTTACCAAAAGAGGTGAAAGACCTCTACAATGAAAACTATAGAACACTAAAGAAAGAAATTGAAGACATTAGAAGATGGAGAGATCTCCTTTGTTCTTGGATAGGCAGAATTAATATTGTCAAAATGGCCATACTACCCAAAGTGCTATACAGATTCAATGAGATTCCAATTAAAATCCCAACATCATTCCTTATAGAAATAGAAAAGGCAATCATGAAATTCATTTGGAAAAATAAGATACCCAAAATAGCCAAAGCAATCCTTAGCAAGAAGAGTGAAGCAGGAGGCATCACAATACTAGACCTTAAACTATACTACAAAGCTACAGTAATAAAAATGGCATGGTATTGACACCAAGATAGACACGTAGACCAATGGTACAGAATAGAAGACACAGAGACAAACCCACATAAATATAGTTATCTTATACTAGACAAAGGCACCAAAAACATACATTGGAGAAAAGATAGCCTCTTCAACAAATGGTGCTGGGAAACCTGGAAATCCATATGCAGCAAAATGAGACTAAACCCCTATCTTTCACCATGCACAAGACTCAAAGTGGATCAGGGACATAGGAATTAGAGAAGAGTCCCTGCTCCTAATAGAAGAATAAGTAGGCTCAAATCTTCATCATGTCAGATTAGGCCCTGACTTTCTTAACAATACTTTTAAAGAGCAAGAAATACAATGAAGAATTAACAAATGGGATGGATTCAAACTAAAAAGTTTCTTCTCAGCAAAAGAAACAATGAAATGAAGAGAGAGCCTACATTTTGGGAGCAAATTTTTGCCACACACATGTCAGATAGTGCACTGATCTCCAGCATATATAAAAAACTTAAAAAACTTAACACCAAAAAACAAACAACCCAATCAATAAATGGGCTAAGGAACTGAACAGACACTTTTCAGAAGATATACAATTCATCAACCAATATATGAAAAAATGTTCAACATCTTTAGTAATTAGAGAAATGCAAATCAAAACTACTCTCAGATTGCATCTCATTCCAGTCAGAATGGCAGTTATCAAGAATACAAGCAACAATAAGTGTTGGTGAGGATATGGGGGAAAATGCACACTCATACATTGCTGGTGGGACTGCAAATTGGTGCAGCTAATTTGGAAAGCAGTCCAATTTGGAAAGAGTTTCCTTAGAAAACTTGGAATGGAACCATCATTTGACCTAGCTATCCCACTTTTCAGTCTATACCCAAAGGTCTTAAAATCAGTATGCTACAGTGACACAACCACGTCAATGTTTACAGCAGCACAATTCACAAGAGCTAACCTGTGGAAGCAACCTACATGCCTTGAAAGGCATGAATAGATGAATGGATAAAGAAACTGTGATATATATATATACACAATGGAATATTACTCAGCATTAAGAGAGAATAAAATTATGGCATTTGCCGTAAATGGATGGAGTTAGAGAATATCATGCTAAGTGAAGTAAGCCAATTCCAAAAAACCAGGGCCCGAATGTTTTCTCTGATAAGTCGATGCTGATCCATAATGGGGGGGAGCATGAGGTGAGTGGAGGAACTTCGAATGGAGCAAAGGAGAGGGGGGATGGGGCATGGGGGTAGAAAAGATGGGGGAGACGGACATCATTACCCTAGATACATGTATGATTGCATGAATGGTGTGACTCTACTTCATGTACAACCAGAGAATTGAAAATTTATGCTCCATTTGTGTACAATGAATCAAAGGGCTTTCTGCTGTCATGTACAACTGATTAGAACTAATAATAAGTAAAATGAAATAATAAAATAAAAAATACAAAGGAGCTGGTTCTAATGCAATCACACAACCCTGCCAACTATACTCCTTATTTCAGTGACACTTGAATCCTTAATGTTCTCCACCCCCAACAATAATCATTTAATTAAATAATTCATCATAATGGAAGTCAGCAGAGTGCTTAGGCCACTGTGTTTTCTATCACTGATTATCGATTGAAACTTGGCCTGCTAAGCAAACACCATTAGGTGCCCCCAGAACCAAAAGCTCTATGTGAAGCATGCTCTATGTGGTTTGACCCCCAAACTCAGAAAACCAGGAACAAATGGGAAATCCCTTTGGGGCCCCTCCCCCGCCTTCTTGCCCAGGTTACCTGGAAAGGAGAAGTCAGTCATCTTCATATGAAAGCAGAACTCTCTGGGGACAGGGCAATGCCCTCTTTGCTTGCCACTCTCTCTAGCAGGGCTTTGAACTTCCCTGCTCTGGCAGAACTGAGATTTCCACATTTTCAAGACCAGCCTGGCATACAGATCAGAGAAAAAGAGAATGTCCCCTGCAGGAATGGAGGCCAAACCTGGAGACACCCCTGGGGAGCAAAAGCCAGTCCCCAGGTGCCTCAGACTGCACCTTGCCTTTGCCTTTGCGGCTTGTCCTTGCTACCCTTGCTTGTGCTTGCTGACTTAGGCTGCACCTGTGCCCCAGCCACACCTGTTTCCCCTGACATCTGCTCTCTGCAGTCAGTGTTTGTGGGGCTACAACCAAACTCCCAGGTCAGCCTCAGCCACCCACTCTATCTCCAGGAAGCAGGAAGCTGCAGGTTATTCACCTTGGCCTGTGCTGGTTGCCTTTTCTCTGCCCACCTTTGTCAAGGCCACATATATTGCAAAGCCCTTTTTATCTGACTGACCATTCTAGCCAACTGCACTCACTCCTTATCACAGTAAAACTTGAGTCTTTAATGTGCCCACCCACAAAATAACCACTTAATAATTCATCACAACAGAACTCAGCAGGACACTTAGGCAATTGCATCTCTCATCACTAACTATTGGAACTTGGCTTGCTAAGCAAACTTCAAAACCAAAAGCCCATGCATGGTTCAACCCCCATGATGGCCTCTCCCATTCCCAGCAGTCTGTTCCCAATGGGGTCCTCCCACGTGGCTTTCAGTGATGGTTTCAACTTCCTCTACCTCCACTTTGGATGAGGACCTGCCACCTAAGCTCGTGTTCATCTTCATGGTGGTGTTTCACACAAAGGGGCCTCCTCATGCTGGGCTGGGAGCTGTCAATGAGTCTTATTTACCATTGGACATGGCTCAGCTCTACGTAAAGCTAGGATCATCCAGACTAGAAAAGTACTCCCATTCCCTGGCACATATTGCCATTTCTCAAGGCTATCCTGCCTAGCCATTTCACCACTCATGCCACAGAAATATGTTCTGGCAATTCTCCAAACCCTTCCATCTACTCTGTCCCTCTGTCTTTCAGTGGGTTGGCTACTACTGAAGACAACAGCATGGTGGTGGCGGTGGTGACAATTTTGAGCCAAATATATTTCATTTATGATAATATTGTAAGGCAGGTAGAAATACACTCATTTTTCAAATAAGGAAACTGATTTTCAGGGAAGGTGAAGTAACTTGCCCGAGTCACACAAAGTTTCAGCACTCAGCAACCACTCCATGTTTTTAAAAAATTAATCCAGGGGCTGGGATTGTGGCTCAGTGGTAGAGCGCTTGCCTTGCATGCGTGAGGCACTGGGTTCGATCCTCAGCACCACATAAAAATAAAATAAAGATATTGTGTCCATCTACAACTAAAAAATATTTAAAAAAAAATTATTAATCCATCAAATGGATTAATTCACTGATTAGGTTACAGGTCCATAATCTAATCATTTCACCTGTTGCATTAACACAGAAGCTTTGGGGAGATATCTCATATTCAAACCATAACGGTACATCAGTTTATGCAACTTATACTTGCTTATATTTTCAATCAGGGTTTGGAGGAAGAATGAGGGAGGAGGGAGTGAGGAGTCATCATGGTACAAGAAATGTGTTCTGGAATAAACCCCGGGGTGGTGGGTAAAGCCACACTTGCCTCGAACAGTTGGAGGTCTTTGCTTTGCTCTGTGCTTGCTTCTGCTGGGGTCACGTGGAGCTAGGGTGCCGTCACAGTATACTCAGGGTTTCTGCACCTCAGCAATGCTGACACTTGGTGCTGATCATTGGGAGGGGAGTCTGTCTTGTGCAGTGTGGGATGTTTGGCAGCAACCTGTCCTCTTTCCACCAGCTGGAAATAACAATACCACCTCCATATGTCACAACCAAAAATGTCTCCAGACATTGCAAATGTCCTTTTTTTGCTACTGAAAATCATGGGTGTATCTCCACCACGTTACAGTGGCATGTGAAAACAGTGAGGAAATAAGCACGGAAGAAATCCTCTGAACAGCTGGGACAACCAGAATCTAGAGGCAGCATGGGAGTCTGGTGAGGGTGGAGAAATTCTAGGAGTTGGGTAGGGTTTGGGCAGAGTTTCATGGAGGAATGGACTTCATTGGATAGGTTTTAGGCAGGAGCAAATGCACAAGCAAAAGCTTAGTGCCAACAATAACAGGGTCTTGGCAGGACAATAAAGTCTGAGCTAACTACAGAAAAAAGAACATGTTTTAATTTTAAAATGAAAGCATCCATGCTTTATTTATTTTTTATTTTTGGTATTAGAGATTAAACCAGGGGTGCTTTATCACTGAGCTACATCCTCCTGCCCTTTTTATTTTACTGAACATATTCTCACTAAATACTGAGGCTGGCCTTGAACTTGTGATCCTGCTACCTCAACCTCCTGGGTAGCAAAGATGACAGGCATGTGTCACTGCTCTTAGCTTTGAATATGGCAGGATTTAATTAGAAAGTTGAAGCTTCTCACTCATGGTCTTGGTACTTTGTTTTGAGATTTTGCAGGTATAATCAAAGGGGCCATATTTTTCTAGAAGTGTCTTGGTACTTTGGGTATCTTGCAAAGTATCATCATTGGGATAAAAACTGGATTTCATGCCACAATTCACCCTTAAGAACCAAGCTCTGGATTCAGCAATGTGCTAACAACTGGCTCTCAGAGGAAAGCATCCTGATCTATAGCCTTTGACAATTTCTGTGGTGTAAACACTTCCACTAAAGGCATATTCAAACTACCAGTAGTTTAACAACTGGCTGGAAAAATTTCAAAGGTTTAATAATCAGCTCCCATGAGCAAGGAACAGGTAACTCCAGCCCACCTCTGCCTGGATGGTTCTCTGTAAGTCCTGTAGAGAACTTTTTCTCCTCTCCAGAATGCTTACCCTAGAGTTCTGGAGGATGGTAAGTTCAAGTTCAAGGGAGCCATCTGGTGAAAGCCTGCTTGGGAGAGCATCACATGGCATGGCAAGGAAGTGCACAAGACAGAGAAAAAAGAGCCAAATGTATCCTTTTATCAGGAGCTCAGTCCCACAATAGCAGACTTACTTCATGCCCTCATGACCTAAGCACCTCCTAAAGGGCTCACCTCTTACTGCTGTTACAGTGGCAAATAAATTTCAACATGAGTTTTAGGCAGACATTCAAACTATGGCAGTTGCCGTGCAGCTTTTTCAAATGGTGTTTTAATAGCTGTTTTAATAGCTGTTATCATGTTTTAATAACTTTTAATAATTTATTATTCATAGCAACTCATTGCTATGAATAACTACTTCTGTCTCCCTTGCTAAACTATAATTTTTCCACAAAAGGGATGATCTTGTTATGCATCTGGCACACATTGGGCCTTAAGGAAATACTTGTTGACTGAAGGATGGATGCTCTGGCCTCAGATAACTCTCCCTCCTCCCCCACGCCCTCTCACTATCTCCCTGTTTCCTCCCCTGGTTTCCCTTATTTACTTGATTCTAATTAGTAGGCTGCATCTTAGTAGCAGGAGCAGGATGGAGACAGTGCTGCTCATGAACTTCCCAGGAAAGAAGGATCCAGCTTCAACCTGGCCCCCAGAGCTCTAAATGCAGGTGCTCGGCAGCTTCTTTCCAGAGAGCAATTTCTACACCCACCTGTCACTTCTCAGACCCAGGAGGTGGCTCCATCCAAACCACTTCAGAAATCACACCTTCAGGTCATATTGATCTGGACTGGTCTCTATTTTCAACATTTCCACTGAAAGCATCCAAGTACTCCTTTCTTCACTGAGGAGAAATGAGTAGAAATCAAGCTCAAGGAAGCCTGGCAGGCAGTCATTCATTCTCAAGAAGCTGGGTAGATACCAAGCCAGCCCTCAAACAGGGATTGGCTACTAATCTCTATTTCCCTACTTGACTGAAGGATGGATGCTCTGGCCTTAGGGAGACAGAAGTAGTTATTCATAGCATGTCATCAAAAAAGCATCACGCACTAATGTATGGCATGCATGCAGGAACATGTGTCTGTGCTTATGTCCTCACAACTCTGCTTGGCTAATGCCCTTGTCCATTCACCCCACTCCCACCCTTTCACCAGCAAAGCATCCCTTGGCAAAGCCTGTCACATTCTGGGTGCTTTTCAGTTGGAGACAAAGTAAGTGGGTCATGACAAGGCATGCACGTGTCATTTCAAATCCTTTCCTGGATGATTTCCCTAGGAGCGCATTGACTTGTTTCCTGATGATGCATGACCCACCCTTCCTTAAGCCCCTCCCAACTCCTATTATAGAATGTGTGCTCATGCAAAGTGCTGTACAGATGCTCCTTGGGACACCTAGACGTGCCAAATCCAGTGACACCTTAGGGAATTTTGACTGTGCCTCTCTTACCTGCTATCATTCACCCAGTTGTTGCTCTCCACTGTGTCCAAAGTTAATTGAAGGTGGTGTCCTTGGAAGATGATTTGAGTTGCCTGCTGAACTTCTCTGCTAGCAACATCTGGGAGCCTGTGATCAGCAGTCTTTGGCCTCAGAGAGCCTTCAGATCTTCAGTGAAATGTGACAAGTACCAGTGGGTTAGGAAGCCTTACTTCTAAAGGCCTGAAATGACCAGTGGAAAGTACAGGACACACAATGTTGAGAGACCATAGAGCATATTTGGGTTGGAAGGAACAGAGAGACTCTGAGGTTAAGTTTAAACACTAAAAAATAAGCAATTAAAATAATTTTTAACAATGCTGCCACTTAGTGAGCCCCTGTGATGTGTGATTTGAAACAGACTGCTTCCCCTGCAGTTGTGAGATGGCTCTGTGCTCAGATATTGTGCTAAGAGCTATCTAGATGCTTATTTTTCACAAGCCTGTGAGATGAGTTTTGTTCTCGTTAATAAACAAGTAAAAAGACTTGGCCAGATGATTTGAACCTGAAGGGCCAGCAGCTAGGATGCAGCAGAGTTGACAGAAACCAGATCCAGCTGATTTCAGGACCAGAGGGACCAAGCATGACCCCACTCCTGGGGTCCTCAGAGGAAAAATGCCATCCACTGAGGGTGTAAGACTCTATGTCCAACTAAGGCTAAGCAGAAGCACTCAGCCTTAGGGCACAGAGCACGGTAGTGGTTAAAATGCAACTTTGGGGGACTGGGGATATAGTTCAGCTGGTAGAGTGCTTGCCTTACATTCACAAGGCCCTGGGTTCAATCCCCGGCACTACACAAAACAAACAAGCAAAAAACCCTAAAATGCAACTTTGGTTGCCAGAACCCCAGCTGCCAATGAGCTCTGGTATTTCTAGCGGTATGTTCCTAGCCTGGCAAACTTCTCCATGCCTCATCTATAAAAATGACGAGAATAAAGATAATAGTACCAGATTTACTGGACTCTTCTGAGGATTAAAGTGCTTTAAAAGTATGTTAAATTGGGTTGTTTGGCTTAAACCTACTAATGTAAACTGGGTATGGTAGTGCAAAGCTACCCAGGTACTCATCAGGCTGAGACAGCAAGATCACAAGTTTGAAACCAGCCAGGACAACTTAGACCCTTTCTCAAAATAAAAATTTAAAAGAGCTAGGGATGTAACTTAGTGGAATAGCCCTGGTTCAAACCCAGTACCATAAAAACAATAATAATAATTAAAAAATCTATTCCTGTACCTATTTTAACTTTGGCCTAAATTCTCTGTACCTAGCAAACTGCAATCTAACTTGATGTGTGAACAGACTTAACCTCCTACTATAACAAGTAGCTGAGTCTCAGGCCATCACAAGCAGCCAACTGTTCAAAACATGTTCAGATAAGATAGACTTGAGCTGTAACTAATCAGGCTGTCTTTACCTCACTTCCATTTTCTGTATGTTACCTCCTCTTTCCTGGCTCTAAATGCAGCCTGCTCTTCGTGTGGTGGGGCAGGGAGTTTTGAACCATCTGGGGTCTGAACTGTTGTGAATCCCAACTAAAAGCAATTAAGACCTACAAAGTCATTGGGTCAAATATAAATTACTTAGAATGGTAAGGCATGCATAAGCATGGACAAAGATTATTTGAAAAAGGGCAAACAGACTGAGTGGTGCTTAAGTCATTAATTCCTGTCCATCGAAAATAAACACTGTGGCAGTCTCAGGTGCAATGTGCTTATTTCTGCTGCTTTTCACAGGTAGTGGGGACTTAATGCACATTGTACAGCCACAGAGACCCTGTAACTGAAAACGCAGGTGCTGGGGTTCTTGCCCACTCCTGATGGGATGGCATTTGTGCTGGAGTAGAGACTCAACCATCAGAACCAAAGAAACACAAAGCAGAACATGGCATCCCCTGGCTTCAGAAGAGTGCAGCACTCTAAGGAGGCCACACTTATCTCTGCTTCCCTGATCATCCCTAGGGTGGCAGTTAGGGAGCCACCTCGTGGGCCAGTTACTTGAGGTTCAGGAGGGCTCCTGGCTGCCCTTAAGTCACTCCTGCTGAAATGGTTGGCAGAGAAAGTCCCAGCTGGTGCCCGTAATCACTGATAGTGATGGCTGTGGGCTGCTGCCAATTGCTGCCAGCAGATTTTGGAAACAGATATTCAGTAAATTGCACAAGAGATGCAATACTTTATTATAAAATAAGTTTTGTGTTAAAAGATTCTGCCCAACAGTTGCCAAATGCAAGTGTTCTGAGCACATTTTTGACATTATTTTAAACTTACTGTGGGTTTACTGGGATGTAACTCTGGTGTAATCAAGAAGCATCTGTACATTTATCAAAAACCCATGAGGGGCTGGGGTTATGGTACAGTGGTAGCGCGCTCGCCTGGCACGTGTGAGGCACTGGGTTCGATCCTCAGCACCACCATTTTATTTTATAAAAATAAAATAAAGATATTCTGTCCACCTGCAACTAAAAAATAAATATTAAAAAACAAAAAAACCCCAAAAACCCCATGAGAAGGTAGGCATGGCAGTGCACGCCTGTAATCCCAGGGATTTGGGAGGCTGAGGCATGAGGATTAAGAGTTCAAAGTCAGCCTCAGCAATTTAGTGAGGCACTTAGTAACTCAGTGAGACCCTGTCTCTAAATAAAATTTTAAAAAGTGCTGGGAATATGGCTCAGTGATTAAGCACCCCTGGGTTCAAGCCTCAGTACCAAACAAACAAACAAAAAAACAACTCATGAGATACACAACACAATGGGTGAAGCTTAATGTAAATTATGGAGTAAGTTAACATTGGCAATATTGGTGCAGTAACAGGAAAAACTGTACCAGAGTTAGGTGATGTTACCAAGAGGGGAAAGTGTCCTTAGCGCTTATTTCTCCTGAAAACTTGAAATTGCTCTTAGTTTATTAAAAACAAATACATTTATAATTAACAACAACAAAGCAAAACCCAAAACCATAACCAAAAAAGCAAAAATCAAGTGGGCCAGTCCTGAATATGAACAGCTGCCCTGCAGGCACATCTCCTGGTGACCCGCCGATGTTAGAAGCAAACAGGCCAGTGAGGCCAGTGACTGTCATTCAGCTCAAAGTCAATCAATCCTTCTAAAGGTCACTTGATTGGACCCACACATATGCACTTAAAAAGAAGCCTTTTCTTTCCATAGCTTTGGTGCAAATATCTGGCTAAAAGGATTTTGGGCATTTGGAGCTTTTACTTTTAGATGAGACACCAAAGGACGTGCCTGGCTGGGAAGCACCCTTTTCAGCCCTCAGGGCTTTGAATGCTCAATTGCTTTCCATTAAGTTTTGACTTGAGAGACACTCTTCTCCTGGAGAGCCACACTCCCTACCGCAGCTATTGCTGGATTACTCTCTGAGCCCCCAGAGGACGGCTTCCTTCTTGTGTTAGAGATGAGTGATATTTCTTGGGATCAGGTGGCCTTTGGTGGAAGATAGGCCTTCATCATAGCCCATCAGCTTGGTGACAGGTGGGTTCAGTCCTGGTCTGCACAGAGTGCTCGGTGTGCAAAGGGGAATAAACACTCAGCTTCCATGGGAAACTGGAGTGACCTAAGTAATCTAAACTCATGACTTGGCTTTTCACTATTTATTTTTATACTTTTATATTAATGTTTAAGCATAAAGTTGATATGTGACCATGGGTTTTGAACGAAAAAATCTGAGTTTGGATCCTATTTATTTACTACTAGTGTCACTATTTTAGTCACTTTTTTTTTTTTTTTTTTTGCTGCTGTGACTAAAAGATCTGACCAGTACAATTTTAGGAAAGAAAAGTTTATTTGAGGGCTCACAGTTTCAGAGGTCTTAGTCCATGGAAGGCTGGCTTCATTCCTTGGGTCTCGAGGTGAGGCAGAAAGAATATCATGGCAGAAGAGTGTGGCAGAGGCAACCAGCTCACATGATGATCAGAAAGCAGAGAATCCACTCTCCAGATACAAAACATATACCCCATAGTCACACTCCCCATGCCCACCTCCTCCAGCCACACCCCACCCGCCTCCAGCAATCACTCAGTTAATCCCATCATGGTTAAAGTCACTGATTAGTTTAAGGCTCTCACAACCTAATCATTTCCCCCTCTGAACCCTCTCACACTGTCTCACACATGAGCTTTTGGGTGACACTTCACAGATAAACCATAACAGTGATCTTTAAAAGGTGTAAAACAAGCATTATCATCCCAGTCCCACTGGGACAATGTGATAAAGTGCCTGAGGGAGGACCCTGTCACAGAAGGAGCCCTCCTCCTTGAGACAGGTTACACTTCCTGTGTGTATCCTGAATCAACAGTCATCCCTTGGTGTTTAAGAGGACTAAATCCAGCTGCCCTCATTGCCCCAAGGATGCCAGACTCCAAGGATGCTCAAGTCCCTTACATTAAATGGAGCAGTATTTATATACAACACATTCATCCTCCCTTATACTTTTATTATTTTTTAAGATGGGTCTATGTTGCCCAGGCTGGTCTTGAATTCTTGGACTCTAGTGATCCTCCCACCTCAGTCTCTCGAGCAACTGGAACTTCAGTAAGTGCCATCATGCCTAGCAACCCATATATTTGAAATAATCTGTAGATGACTTATAATGCCTAATATCATGTAAATAACTATTGTACTATATTGTTTAGAGAAAGAGAAAAGGGAAAAAATCTCTATGTTATTTGTGTCTGTTCAGTACAGATATAATTTTCTTCTTCTCTTTTCTTTTGTGGTTCTAGGGATTGAACCCAGAGGTACTCCTCAGCCACATCCCCATCCCTTTTTATTTTATTTTTGAGACAGGGTCTCACTAAGCTGCTGAGGCTGGCCTCAAACCTGCAACCTCCTGCCTCATCCTCCCGAGTTGCTGGGATTACAGGTGTGCACCTGCCATGCTCGGCTGTCATTTCTTTTTTGAATATTTTCAATCTGAAGTCCTTTGAATCTGTGGATGTGAAACCCCATTGTATCTTCACAGAAATCAATGAAGGTGAGAATCTGGGCTAGGAATGATGGAAAATGAGTGGGTGGAAAGGAGGGAGGAAAAGATGCCCTTGTGATAGAATTCTCCTCTCACAGGGAAGTGCCCAGAAGCACAAGTGGTGTGCAAGCCCTCTTAGTCTGGCAAAGGAGTCAGGTCTGAGAGGTAGCTTGGGGGGAGGGCAGAGGATAAAAGGAAGATTTTGCAGGATGCCAAGGCCAGGCGACAGGGTGTGAGAGGTACCTCTGCAGATGTAGGGTGGAGAGGAAAGGGGGTGGGGTGGGCCACAGCTCCAAGGAGATGATCTGATCATGGCGAACAAAACACACCGCGGGGAAACCTGTCCCACGCTCTCACTGCAGCCAGGCAGGTTGATCTGTTTATTTTTTTTCAAAACAAAACTAAAAATCACCACTCAAAATATTTGAGAAGAGTGCTCAATCACAGCTAAAAGCTTTCTGCAATTTGCAGCCGGAACATCACATACTGGTGGGTCAGAGACGAGGGCTCTGGTGTGGCTCAGCCAGGCTTGGGCTTTTCAGTTCTGTCACTGTTCTCAGGCAGCCACGCAGCCAGCAGCGACAGCCCCATTCTGCTGAGCTTAGCACATCCAGGGACATCTCAGAGCTGCGCGGGCTTCTGCTGTGACTGCCTGGCACAGCAAGGGCCCAACATGCTCCCCCACCCACCAGGAGAGGTCCTAAAGTGTCCACGAAGGAGGCAGTGCGCCACGGCCCACGTGCAGACTTCCTCAGAGCGAAGACAGAAAGGCCCTGCGTCGTCACTGAGGAGGGCCAACTCCTCGCCTGTGCCTGGCTGGGTCAGAGGGCAAAAAACCTGAGTTGGGGTCATCACCGCTCATGCTTGATATTGGCTTCACTTCGCTCCAAGGTGACCCCGTTGCCATTCCGAGGACCTTCCTTCCTGCTCCAGTCTTTTTCTGTGTAAAACTCAGCAAGCACGGGGCAATGTTCAGAAGCCACTCCGCCCCAGGACCAGTTATCTGGAATCCAAGGGTTCGTGAGACCTTCTCTCACCACAGCCCAGTGACCTGAAGGAAGAGGGAAGAGACTCGGGAATCAGGCTGGCAGGTGCAGGGCCAGAGCTGCACCTGCGCCAGCGGGGGAAGCCCCGAGAGTCTGCCCCAGCACGCTGCCTGCCTGCCATCTGGACTAGAAATTCCAGTCCCCAGTCTCAGTCCTAGATACATGTTAAGACTCTCCCCGGGGCCACAGGTAACATTACTTTTCTTATTTTTAAATTTCTTGTTCAAGTATAGTAGGCATCTGGAGACTTGGTAAAATGGCTAGGAAAGATTCAGAACCACTGTTTTTGTCTTTCATCAAAAGATCTACTATTAGGCTGAGGGTGCAGCTCAGGGGCAGAAAGCTTGCCTAGCATGGGAGAGACCTTAGGTTCCATCTCCAGTACCACACACACAGACCCCTCTGTCCCTCCTTATTGCTGACTAGCTGTCTCTTGACCCAGCAGGTTGTTGGGGAGAGTGGCTGCTTTTCCTGAGAAAAGAGATTACCCACCACAGCCTGCTGCTTGTGGAGCACTGAGCACTTCTTTCCTCTCCTTGTGATGCTGCTCATCCCCACAACAGCATGTTGGGGAGCCTCATCCACAACACAGTGCCTAAACATTTGACAAATGTTTGCTGAATGACTAAGTGCCCTCAAAGTTCAGGTAAGTTATCAGCTCATCTAGGAATAAGACAAACTCTGCTGATCTACAGGAATGATCTGTAACAAGATCTGCCTGAGATCAGTGGGAACCTTTTAATTGTGTGCCACACCCCTTCATGCTTAAAAGTTTCTCCAACTGAATGATACTTATATGGTCAGTACCTACATGGTGACCCTCGTAAATGCCTGCAGGAGGAAGCATGAGGGAGTCTTCCCCTACCTGTGAACACCTTCTTCAAGCTTTTACTGATCCAGATGTTGTCCAGAGACTTAGAGCCTTGAGGATTCTTGGTGCTGATGTTGGTGAAGGTGTGTGCAGGGATCAGGTGGTAGAATTTTTCCCTCCTCAGGATATCATAGTCACTGCTATCTGGTCCTTGGCCAAAATCCCCTAAAATAATGACATCTTTTTCTCCTAGAAGTGGAAGGAAGAAAATCAGGAATTAAGGAGCAGATAGGAAGTAAAACTTGACCTTCATCTCAGTGCCTTAAAATGGGATAGTGATTCCCCAGCTGACTCTCCAGGGCGAGGACGGTAGCACGGTTCTCATTATCCCAGTTTTCCCAAATGGTTTTGTGCAACTGCTTCCCCCAAACTTTAAGAGAAGGTTAATTTGGAAAGAAGTGTGACAACACAGAAACCACCCCTGTTCAAATCCAATAGAGGAAAGGCCTTAGGGCCTTGCTCAGATATTTATCCAAAAGTCCAACAGACATTTACAGAGCACCTCCTCGGGTCCTACTGTGTGGGAGATTCAGAGATGAATAAAATACACTCCTGCCGTCTAGGAGCTCAAGACAGACAAGAGCAGAGTTTGAGTATAAAACCAGAAACAGAGAACAACACAGCACAAGGAAGGGTGGTCAGTGGAGGGTCCCTGGAGGAGGTGATGGCTCTCTTGGGTCTTAGAGGATGTGCAGGAGCACTTGGGGCACTGAGGTGAACTGGAACCTATGCGAGGGCAGGGAGTTAGGAAACTGCCTGGTTCACTGTGTATGTGTTGGGGGCAGTACCTAGCTGGACGCTTCTACCATCTAGGGTATCAAGAAGCCAGATGCCCAAGATGAGGCTGGAGAGGTAAGCAATGCCACTGCCTGAGCGGCACGTGTGCTCTATCTGCCTGAGGATTAAATCAGATCACCGGACCAAGGGAAAGGCTGGGTCCCTCAATGAGCAGCCACAGCATCCATCACCCAGGGTGATGGACATGATTTATAATTCTCCTACTGCAGGTCATTTATAAGGCTGTTTCCAAAGCTGTGAATAATGCTGAAACAAAAAAAACTCATTCAAATATCTGTATCCCTGCTTTTTGTCCTTAGTCTAGAATCCCAGTTAAAACAACATGTTCACTGTCCAGACATTGGATAGACAGTGCCAGCTTAGTTTCCAAAGGCTTCTCCAGTGTCAACCCTCCCAGCAAAGTAAGGAAGTTCCTTTCTCTGCATCCCTTACCAACACTGAGTATTCTCACTGAAAAAAAGTAGCTTGGTATGTGAAATGGAAGCCTCTTTCTATTGGTAGTCATGTTGCCCCTCCTTGAGGTTGGTGTCTCTACATAAATTATTTAAAATTTGGCTGCGTAGATTTACCTCTTCTTTGTCTTTTTTTTTTTTTTGTATTATTTTGGGTATCAGGGATAGAACTCAAGGGCACTTGGCTACTGAGCCACATCCCCAGACCTATTTTATATTTTATTTAGAGACAGGGTCTCACTGAGTTGCTCAGCCCCTCACTTTTGCTGAGGCTGGCTTTGAACTTGTGATTCTCCTGCCTCAGCCTTCTGAGCCACTGGGATTACAGGCATGCACCATCACTCCTGCCCATCTATCTATCTATCTATCTATCCATCCATCCATCCATCCATTTTCATGGTAGTGGGAATCAAACTCAGGACCTCACATGCGCCAAAGACTACCACTGAGCTACAACCTCTGTCCCCGTGAGTGAGTGTGTGTGTGTGTGTGTGTGTGTGTGTGTGTGTGATTTTTTTTAAACAGGGAATTCCTGTTCTTAAATGAAACCCTGTAGGAAGCCTGAAAAGTAGAATGGGTACTAATGGAGCTGCTCTAATTGAATGGAGCTGCTCTAAAAAGCTCCTGGGACAACGGGGGCTCCAAAAAATTTTAATGCTCGAGTCTCACCCCCAGAAATTGGGGATCCTAGGGGCACAGAGATGCTGGTGCGCTCTCTGGTGGTCTGGTCCTCAGCATTTCCAATAGCTCTCAGGGGTTCTATGTGCAGCAGACTTGGGAACCCCTCCCAGGGCTCAGCTGAAACCTGGTGCAGTAAATACACGCACAGATATGAAACAGATGGATTTCTTGAACTGTTGAGTCTTCCCACCCAAGAAGGACGTGCTGTGCTTATTGATTCAAGTTCCCTTTTAATGCTCTTTAGTTTTATAGCTATTCTCATTTTATCACCATATCTCCAATTATTTGATATTTTAAACTTCTCTTATGAATGCCATCTGAATAGAATCTTTGCTTTTGCTCTTTAGTTTTTTCAACTGGATTATTGATAAGATATCAAAAAACTCATTTTCTTTTCTTTTTTTTTTTGAACTAGCTAGTTTTCATAATTCTTTTGCTGGGACTGTTTATTTTCAGTGATATTTTCTAAGAGCAGTGATTCTTTGGTCTCCTTTCTCCCTAAGTCCTCATTTCACTTTATTAATCCAAATTAACTAGGAGGAAGAGTAGCCACAGAGAGTTACTTAAAATGAATCAAAACCCTACAGAGCAGTTTATCTGGAAAAAAGGGGAATGACTCTGAGGCGGCATCTGAGCTTCGCCACCTCTCAGTTCCTTGGCCTCAGGCAAGCTCTTCAGTTGAAAAACCGGGGAGAAGAGTTCACTTCCTGCTGGTTGCTGCAGCAAGTCCCTGGCATGGGGCCTCTCATGAGCGGCTCAGGCCTCTTACTTTTGAGTCTCCCGAACCAGATTAACAAGAGTGTTATACAGACGCCAGCAGAAATTAATTATTTGTATATAAGGAAAGACTACAAAGTGATATCAAGGCCAAAGTGTAAAGGTTTTTCTCTTGAGAGTGAGACATTTCTCCCACAGTCTGATTTACTCCTACAGGAAGTGGGATAGTTCTGAAGTATTTTCCAAGCAAAGCAAATAGGACATCTGAAAGAACAATGAACTGTAGCCAGGGATCCCATGGACTCTGCCTGACCCCTCTGGTCATGAGTTCACTTCAGGGAAGACACATGACCCAGGAAGTGGTATTTATGTAACAATTTGTGAGGCAGGATTTAAGGAAATCAGTTCTTAAGCGAAATCATAAAAGTATCTGCGACGCGCCGCAAATCTTTTTCTTTGGTATGAATATGCTTCAGTCATGTCTAGAGGGCAAGAAATTCGAAGTGAAATGACAGAAGACACCACTAGAGGGCACTCATGCACTGAAGGTGGCTCCCTCCTCCAGGGGGCGTCAAGAACAAAGCGACAGGCTGGAAGCCTTCCCTGCAGCTTTTCTGTGAGGTCCCCAGATCACAGCAACCTGGACACTCAAATCAGCGTGAGCTCAGGCTGTCTAGAGACATGAGTGCCAACTTCCAACAGGAAAGCCAATTTGAGAATAACATTAATGACCACAGCTTGTACTTGGCCAGCATTAATGACCAGTCCCTGAGTTCTCCTCCTTGTGTGCTGGGCTCTATGCTAATCTCTTCCTGTCATTTAACTGTCACAACCCCATGGGGTGGGTGCCATTACCACATCTTCTCTGCAGGGAGGAAGCTCAGCATCTGAGAAGCTGAACAGTTTGCCCAAGGTCATGGAGCCAGTCCTCCAATCCAGGGCTCTTCACAGAGCGAGGACTGATAAGCTGCAGGAACATGAGCTTGGAACAGTGCCTGCTGCACCAGCAAGAGAAGCACACATTGATCAGGTGAGCGAATGGGCCCTAGGAACACCTCAAAACTAAGGTGCAGTTTGATTCTGAAAGAACAAAAAGATGCTGCATTTATTATCAAAGAAAAGTGACAGTTATGAAAGATGGAGGCAGAAGGTTCCTGTGGAATGAGGGAGATTTTCATTGAGATACCTAAAAAACTGGTCAAAAAGACAATTCTAGCTGAACGTGGTGGTGAATGCCTGTAATCACAGTGATTCAGGAGACTGAGGCAGGAGGATCACAAGTTCAAGGCTGGCCTCAGCAACTTCGTGAGGCCCTAAGCAATTTAGCAAGAACTTGTCTCAAAATAAAAATAAAAGGGCTGGGGATGTAGCTTAGTAGTAAAGCACTCCTGGGTTCAATCTTTGGTACCACCAAAAAAAAAAAAAAAAACCACTGTTGAAAGTAGGAAGAGTCAAGGGTCAACCAACCAGTTGTGTGTGACTTTGGGAATGAAAACAAAGGTTCTCTCTTTGGACAGGCTCATCTGGATTATTTTTGCAGCTAAATTTATGTTGGTAATGCCAAGGAGGCAGTTCTTGCAGGCGCTCAGAAGCCCACATTAGCCTCCTTAACATCCATTGGCCTGGAGTGGGCGGTGGGTGCCTAGTGGTTTGTTTCTTTAGCTCCCAGAGGTGAGGGGAGAATGCTGGGGGCTGCTTTCCTCAGAGATCCCCCTAGACTTATAAACTGCTAGTGACAACTACTGGAACTAGTCTCCACAGAGGTACACTGTACCAGATGCCCACCGTGACTCTGCACCCTGTCCTCTCTTGCTGAGTTCACAGAGGGAGACCCTGTTCTCCACCCTCCGTCAAGTCCAAAAGAAGAAAATCTCATCCGATGACTGGCACATGACCTGCTGATGTCCCCGGGATTCACATTCCAGATAAGGGCGGAAAGGCCTGGACTTGGCAAATGGAATCGTTTCTGTTTGCTGTGGGAAATGCAGGCTTTGTCTTCGTTTGAGCTGAACTCCTCTGCTCATTGATTTACCTTTGCTGCGCTCAGACAGGCTATGGCACTTCCTGAATCCCTGGTTCTGAAGTGTTACCCATTAACAATTAATTGTATATTAGTTACAAGCAGGGGGACACAGGGAGCAGAAGTCACTGTCCCTACCAAGACAGGTCGAGGCCGAGCCAGGCTGTGGGTCAATAGTCTCTTGGCAGCGGAACAATAACCTGCCTGTTTCCTGACAAAAACCTGATCCCTTCCTGATTATCAGGGAAAAAATGGTGACTGCTTAAGGCTATCATAGAAACTATAAACTGACATCTTTCCTTTTAGCTTCCATGTAAAGAATAGTTTAAGATGGAGAACAATAGAAATGTCCACAGATATGAAATGTTATCAAGTTGTCCTCAGGAGAAAGACTAACTGTAGGTGAAGTTTCCCATGCAGCTACTTCCTGGATAGGGAATCTCAGCGTAAACATCTCTTCCAACTGTTCTTAGCCTGAAGACTCATCATCTAAGTAGAACTGGACTTGGCAAATCAAATATGACCTCCTGCTCAGAGTAAGTCCTGGTTCAAAATGTAAGCTTGTATAACCGTATTTGTAGTGGTGTTATTCACAATGGTCCCCAGGTAGAAGCAGTGCCCCCAACAGATGACTGGATGCAGTCAAATTCATAGAGAGAAAGCAGCATAGTGGTCTCCAGGGGCTGAAGAAGGCAGGAAGGAGAGACAGGGAGTTAGAAGTTAATGGATAGAGTTTTAGCTGGGGAAGATAAAGAAGTTCTGGAGGTGGATGGTGTGATGTCTCCATAACAGTGTAAATGCACCTAATAGCACTGAACTGCATACTTAAAACTGATTGAAATGGAATTTTACAGTTATGTATATTTTATTATAATTGAAAAAATACTTTTAAAATGTAAGCTCATCGCTTGAAATATTTTCATAGCCGAATCTTTATTGAATCCTTCATTTAATAAACAGGGCAACTTATCAAGCAGCAGTCTTAGACAGCTAGAAAATACTGTTCAAGACTCAAGAACAGAGACTTTCAAGTCTCCAGATGCATATCTTCAGTTATAGAAGGCTGCTGTTTTGAAAAATCAAGACACATTGAACATATTGCCATCTTTTATAGCCGTGTGGACTTGGCCTCTGGTCAACCCAATGCAGAAAACCTGTGTCAGCAGGTAGAGCCTAGAGATGAAGGGTGTCCTTTCTCTGAGGCCCTGCTTTGTTCAGACTTCTTTAAATCTTCTGGTGTTGTAGAGTCAACTTGTGTACCCTGAAACCCTTCTACATTCTTGTACTTCCCTTCTCCATACTCCTGGGAGGCGAGTACTGTACCTTCCCTCACCAGATGGGGCTCAAAGCAGTTTGGTGGTATGTCTGAGCTCCCATAGTGACTTAAAGGAGCTGAGATCATGATCTATATCTCATCAGGGGAAAAACTCAATCTGCCCCTCACAGGGGGGCGCCATTTCCCCTCATCACCTCCTGTCACTCTTCCACAAGAGTGAGTACAGATCTGTACTTACACCACAGAATGGTGGCCTGAGGCAGCTGGACCCAGGATGAGTCACCACAGGGATAGGTGATATTATTTATATTTTTATTTGTTCCCCTAATTCTTTCCATTTAAGAGAAGCTAGAGAGCCCAAAAGCTAATGCCTTGGTACCACATCCTAGGTCTGCAGAGACAAAGATGGGACCACACACTGGGTCGGCAGGGTTCTCTGAGATGCAGGGGTGTGCCCATGACGTGTGCTGCTGATAAATGGCCAGCCTAAGTGGTCAAAGAGAGAGAGGTTGACAGAGGCACCTGCCGCCTGCCCTGCAGAAGTGTGTCCCAGTCACTAAGACCATTTCCTACCTTTCAGGGTTTCCTGCAGGGTCTGTGCAAAGCTGGCCAACCGGTGGCTGTCACTGTGGTTCTTGCTTGGATTCTCGCCCCCAGGGTGAGCCAGTGCCGCCAGGTGAAGGTTAACAAGGGTCAAGTCATTACTTCCCACCTGGGTATCAGGGAATAAGGTAACAGGGAAAGGCTTAGACACTCATGTCTCCTGCATCAGTTACAACAGCTCCACGCACACTGCTGGCAACGATAAGTGACACAAAGCCAGCTCACACCCCAGGGGACCATGCCAAATGAGTCATCTTAGACTCTTCCAAGGCACAAGACCTATTTGGCTTCACCAGTCCACCCTCCAACATCCCACTCCTTCCTCCTCCTTAGGGTCTGAAAAATTGGATCTATCTGGAAGTGTCAGGTTTTACTTTCCTCCTAAGTCACCATAAAGGAGGAGGAGGTACTTTTAGCAAATGGTTGTGAACAAACACGGAGGCTTCCCTGCCAGGATCCACTGTGGGATCCCAAATCCACACTTGTCTCACTCAATCCCCTTTGAGTTCTTGTCCCTCTGGGGTCCCTTCTGTCCTGATGTTCACTTTAACCTGATTTTACACGTGTGAACTCCTGAAGCTCACAGAAGCTGGGCATCAGAGGAGTGCACCACAGCCCTGCACCCCTCTGGGTAGCTTCCGTGGTTGGCAGGCATGTACATGTAAGGCCAGTTTATCTTCTGGGCCATCACGGTATTGCTCAGCTCCTCAGGGTTGGGCAATCCTGCCCTTCCATTTGTCATAGCAACAAACATTAAATGCTAACCAGAAAGGAAGGGTGTAGGGGGAGCCCCCATGGAATGGAGGATGCCACTCTTGCTTTGCACATGTGATCCCAGTTTACCACCACCACCCATCTGGGCTGACAGTTCTGCAGCTGTGGCCCTGACCAGAGAAACCACTTTGAAGCTAGGGCTGGGATGTACTGTCCCAAGGGATAAGTTCCTCTCTGTACCAGACTACATGCCTGTCCTAGAATGTGCCCTGAAGTCACATCTATAAGGTCAAGTGCCTAGCTAGGGTATCACTTTAGAGGATTTAGGCCCACTGATCATGATACCATAGTATTTTCTTATTGGCCTATTAAAAACAGCTTGCCTTTTAGTGACACTAGCTGGTTCTGGTTGCTGCCTTGCTTGGGCAAAGCCAGAATAGGCACTCGAAGTAAAAAAGTGGCCCCATATGCTATTAGGAGGCTAAAAAGACAGCCCCTGGCTGACTCGCACATCAGCACCACAGGTGTGTGTGCAGACAGAACCCCATCAATACCACAGGCAGGGGAGTGAGAGATGCACTGGGGACCACAGCAGAGACTCTGGTGTGTGAGCATCCCCCATTCACTTCTGCAGGGACAAGCGTGAGAGGGCATGTGTGGGCTTATAGCCCCCAACACAGGGGGCTCCTGCCAGAGATAAACTGTGATGGGGCAAGGGGTGGCTCCCAGGCTCCAGAACTGCTGTGGAGCACACAGAAAGGGGGTCTCCATGCCCAGCAGGTGATGGGCTTGCCCGGCTCCATGGTGAGGGCCCCGTCTGCCTGTCCTGAGGTTTCACAGTTAAGTACCATGAGGATAAGTTTCAATCACTGCCAATGTAGGGACCTGTCTCGGCTCCTGGCTTCTCTCCCTCTTGCCGCCCAGCTTCTAAGCATTTCATTGTCCATTAACATTTCCCAAGGGCATCCAGGTGGATTCAGGATAGCACTCAGACCAATCTGCATAGTTGCTCCCAGACTCTGTAAGACAAAGCTTCCCTTGAGGGCCGGGCACATCTGGAGATGCCAGCTACAGGGCTACACTAGTGCCTCAGCCCAGAGCTCCTGTGGATCCCCTCCAGACCCCTCTCCTTGGTAATAAGGATATGAAACCTGAGAAGCAGCTGAGAGGAGCTCTGTGACCCCCAATCCAGCCATTGCTGAATGCCGGGCTTCAGTAGCCAGTGACATGCAGCTGAAGAACTGCTCAAGGTTCTTTCGAAAAACAGTCCTGAGCCTTATCCAAGAAATTCTGTCTGTCTCGGATAAGATCTCAAAATCTGTGATTTTAAGAAAGTGTCCTTAGGTGCTTCTGATGTGTTGCGTTTGAGAACTGGCTATCTGATCACCTTCCTCCTTTTATTTTTGAGATGGGGTCTCCCTAAGTTGGTCTTAAACTTCTGGGCTCAACAGATCCTCAGCCTCAGCCTTCTGAGTAGTTGGGACTGCACATGTGGATATGGATCCCTTTCATTTATGTGCTGGGCAAGGAAACCTTAGGAGCAGGTGTTGACCCAACCCTGAGAGAATAAAATCAAGGCAAAAAGCTGAACCAAGTTCTTGCTTGGTTTTACCAGAGACTTTTGTTTTCCTTTTTACAAGGAGCTGGCTGTGCGGATGACATAAACAGGGTACCTTGAACCTCGCGAGGTACGGGCTGGGGCCCGTGGCCTTCCCATGTCCATTGCTGGGTGAGCTCTCCTGTGACGCAGCATCTCTCAGCTCCACACCGGCTGTTGCATCCCACAGGAATCCCAAGAACCTGGCCCCCTGCAGCAGAGAAGGGGACAGAATCTTGGTGCCCAGTCCTAATTCCACAAGGTGCAGCCCAGCACAAGGGAAAGAGCCCAGCACAGGGGAAAGAGGTCAGAGGGGCCAGATAGACTGAGAGAACAACAGGGTCCTGCTCCAGGAGATCACTCACACAGGAGTTGTTTCTGTAACAAAAAGCATACCATCAAAGCCACAGCTCACTCTTCAAAATAATTTCACACATTGCCAATTTCAGAGTTTTGCATACAGTCAGCCTGGCCTCTATTCTTCCCTTCTGGAGGGAGGTAGGGGAAATCCAGACCAGGCAGAGTTATCTTTTTAATCATCACATGCCTTCAAATAGTAACTCATACTCCATTTGCCAGATGAGGAGACTGCTACAGAGTGGTTATGTAACTTCTCTCAATCTCACAGCTCTAATGGCAATGCTGAGAATCAAAAATAAGACTGCAAGGGAGGTGTCTGGATTATTGATTAGTTGCTGCTTACCACAAATGGTGACTGACACCTAGTAAGTGTTCGGATATTTGCTGGGTCAAGGGAGGTCAGAGCTAACAGTTGTAATAGCTCAGAACCAGTCTAGGCCCTTCTGCAGAGGGACAGAGCAACACAAAGAGGTCTGAAGCCTGGAACAGAGGTGCTGAGGCTGGTGGGTGGGGCAGACAGAGTTTGGGGTATTATAGGCAGTCGGGCTAACCTTCTGCTATCTCTGGAAGTCGGAAAGACTGCTCTCAATCTGCCTGCATCTGCCACTGCCCCTAGGGGACTGAAGGAAAGAAGACAGGCTTGTTTTCCATAGCAGTCTCTGCAGGCTCTGTTGGTCACCAGGGTACTTCTTTAGTGCCCGTGGCCTGGGAGCAATCAGTGCCATCAGACAGGCTGGCTATGCTTGTCACTACTCCTTTAAGTTGCAAAAGGAGAGGAAGTGACCCTGAACAGCCATCTTCCAGGGCAGCCACTGAGAGTCCCCCAACTTTAGCTCAGGTCCAAGCCAAACGCCTGACAGGCTCCATACCTCACTTGACTGTGTATGGTTTAGTAGGCGGGAGGGAAGAGGGGGCCAAGCAGGGGAACTTCTGGATTGTCAGGATCTCCTTGCCTACTCTCTGGAGAGAACAGTAGTTTGAGAATTTTAAGACCTGGGTGTCAGTCCCACCATATTGGGGAATCCCAGGTGAGCCACTCAGCTGGTCTAAGCCTCAGTTTCCTCAGGTGTAGAGTGGGGTCAATATGATCGCCCTGTTGGCTTTGAGGATAAGCCTATCCCCCTGTAAACCATTCCTCCAGCAGTGGAGCTGAAGGAAACCTTCTCAAGCCTGGCTCAAGTCACCTCCTGCCTGAAAACTTCCAGGGCTCACTGGTACCCATATGGGGGACTGTCCACCTTCCTGTTCAACACCACGTCTCACACCTGCTCAATGTGTCCCCAGCAGCCCTGGGCCTTTCTTACACCCATGTTTCTTTTTTTCTTTTTTTTTCTTTTGGTAGCAGGGATGGAACTCAGGGGCACTTGACCACTGAGCCACATCCCCAGCCCTATTTTGTGTTTTATGTAGAGACAGGGTCTCATTGAGTTGCTTAGCGCCTCTCCATGGCTGAGGCTGGCTTTGAACTTGTGATTCTCCTGTCTTAGCCTCCCTAAGTGCTGGGATTACAAGCTTGTGCCACCGCCCCCGGCTTCTCACACCCATGTTTCTGTGTATGCTGCTCTAGGGATGGCTTTTGACCCCTTCCTAGGTGCCTTTCCCAGCCCCTAATATAGGTGGCTGAGAACAGCCATGGAAGAGCACAGATTTCCCCACAGAGGCAGCTCACTGGGCTCAGGTCTGACCACCACCTGGCACAGCAGTACAGTGGCTTTGGGGCAAATTGTTTCTTCTGAGGTCTCCACTTTCTCGTGTGTAAACTGCCTCTCCAGCTATGGGGAGAGGTCTAGAGAACTGAGCACAAGACACCTGGACATATTCTAGACTTTGGAGATCTGGCAGCTGCTGCTACCACTTTCTCATGGTTATCTAGAAACTGGTCATTCATGACCTGCAGGTATATTTTGTTGGACTTACACAGTCACACATTTTAAAACGTTCTTTTGGATTACCTTTTCATACTTAAAATTCAATACATTTTACATGAAAATGAATCTGCGGGACTTGACCATTCTGGCCAACAATACTGCATGACTGGCTAGACCTGACCCTGCAGCTGCAGCTCACAGCAGGCACGGCTGTTGTCAGCTAGTGCAAGGCTACTGTTGGGCCATGCACATCCCCAGGATCTGTGCTCTGCTACTGAAGCATGTCAATATTCCAGTGCATGCTATCTTTTAAAATCCGGGACGCATCCTGTGGGCTAAGAAAGGGCCTATTGTTTTCATTGTACAGATGAAGGAATTGAGGCTAAGAGAGTTAAGTCTCTGGAACTCAGTTCTTTCTGCAACTCCAATCTGTTCCCCAGAGGCCTTGACTCCCTCACTTGGAGTAGGGTGCCTGTCTTGTCCTTCCAACAGACTGTGAGCTTCCTGAAGAAAGGGCTGGGATCCCTACTAGGTTCTATAAAGAGTAAGCATGGACAGATGAACAGGGCTGGGTCTCTGAGTCTGTTTTTTTCACCAATGTGCATCTGGCACAGAACACAGGGCCCAGCACAGAGTAACTCACCTTTCATGAGCAATTTGTTGAATGAATGAATAAAGTATGTGGAGCAGACTCAAAGAGCCTCATGGACCCCTATATACTCAGATACATGTAAAGTGCTATTTTGAAAGGAAACAGATGGAGTTCTTATCACTTCTATGTGGACTGAGGGGTAGCCCTGGGTTAAAGCCATCAGACTAGATGCATGCCATTCCAGCTGCATGTTGACCTGCTGGAAGGGTGCTGACTCACAGTCATCCGCGGTTGCTGTTTCCATCCCCATGTTGAGCCCAGAGATATGAGACTTAGATGCATGTTTTTTTGTGTGGTAGCTGAAAAGAATAGGGGCCTCTTTTCAATAGCAATAAATAGGGGCTTATGGTCAATAATAATAAGTGGCTAGACCCTTTCAATTCAGCATAATTTAGGATTTAAGAGCCCAAGTTATAAATATAAATCACACAAGTGCAATTCACATGCGTTTAGAAGCACATTAGTGACAAAAAGTAACATCTGCATTTATGAGAGAATTATAACATATATATATGTTTTTCAAATCATGAGTAATTATCAGGAGTCTTTTTGAAAATCTAAAACCCCACTGATGTTAATTGTTTCAAGGTGAGTAAATCCAGGCTTGAATATAATCTGTAAGAGTAAAAATGTCTATAGACAGAGATTTTTCCATAGTTATATGGGTATTACTGATGAAAAATTAAAATCTGCAAAAAATTTCAATAGAGCATTTCTATATGCATAATTCCCACTACTGAAAGCAAATACTTCATGTATGAACTAAGGTGGATCTCAGGTTTTCAGTCAATGAATAATGGGCTCTCCACAGACTTGGCAGAGGACAGAATGATGGCAACAGATTATAAGAACAATGGACAGAAACACTCATTTGCTGCCTTGGCCCCAGACAGGGTTTCTCCTCCCCAAACCCTAAGCTCCCATTTCCATCTGGGAAGGAGTTCATTCCTGATCTAAACACAAAATGAGAATTAGGGCATGAGCAATGAATGGCAAAGACTAGAAAAACTGGGTGGAAATACGAAATTGCATCAAGGATGCTGGCAAAGGAAATCTTCAAACATCTTTGGAGAAACAAGTATGTTTCAGTAAAGTGAAAACAAAGGCCAGGGTTTGCAGGAGAGGGTACCTTCTGGAGCGGACTTGAGGGCTTCTCAGCAACAACAGACTTCCAGCAGCCCCGAGGCCCCTTCCACTTGCGGATGTTGGGCAGAATGGGCTGGTTTAGCTCCACGCAGAACTGTAAAGACAGAGCAGAAGTCAGTGTGTTGAGTCCCCACGGTGGGAGCCTCAGGGGTGGGATGCTGTGATTCTGAGGAACCACACATCATTCAGAGACTTGTTAGACTTCATCTCTGTGTTCTCAAAGACCAGGGTTCACAGTGTGAACTATCAACTGAAAAATAAATATATAAAAAGTTAATAAAACAACAGCCAGGGCTCACAAAGATCCAGACAACTAAACAAGCACCACATATTAAAAAGCAAACTGTCCACCTGTGAAACTCCAAATTATCACTTGGAGACTCTGTTCACAGAAATTGATTCTCACTGTAACTGCCTAAA
>CM053407.1:83786032-83835849 GCA_028644305.1 Xerus rutilus | reverse complement strand
AGGGCTTAAGACTTTCACACAGACTGTCCATTTAACCTTCTCAAAACCTCTGTGAATTGGGGATTATGATGATTTGCATTTTTCTGACTGGGAACCTGAGGCTCAGAGAGGATAAATAACCCAAGAGAATCCATTCACATGGGAGGCAGGCTTTGGTCCCAAGCCACAGAAGCCTCTGCAAGGAATTCTCAGGGTAACACACCTGGCTCCACTGCTGACCACAGCAATCTGGCCCCACTTCACTGTTAGATTTTGTATGTAGTTAGTCACCATGACTTGGCTTGGCTATGTGTCCTCTCTAAATTGATAGTAACACAGCTCAAAAGGCCTAACATATTTTTAGTGCATATATTTTTATTATACTGCTAAACTTAGCACTGGGGCTCCACAGTTACCAGGTTTTCTGACTTTTATTTATTTTGAGGAATACCAAAAATAACCATAGTGAACCTAATGAAGGAAAAAAAAATTGGGAGAGGGAAGAAGAGTTAACTTAAAAAGTTTCTAGAACTTCCATATAGCCCTTTGCCCTGAAAGCTCAATTCTTTGCAATTTGACCCATTTGCTTTATTATTATGCTGATCTTTCTCTGAGACAGAGAGATCACTATTTTTTTTTCTTTTTGAAATCATTTGAGAACAAGTTTTAAACTTCATGCCCCTTTATTCCTAAATACATTAGCATATAATTCTCAAGGACAAAACCAATCTCTTATATGATCACAAGCAAATTATCAAATCAAGGAGAAGTTGGCATTGATATAATACCTTTATCTAATCTACCGTCTGCATCTAGTGCTGGTGTTTGGCTAATAGCTTTTATAGCCTGTGGTTTAATGGCTGAATGCATATTAAGAATTAATATAAGTAATTAAGAATTAATATGAGTAGAGTGCTTTTGGTATTTAGAAAGCCCTTTCGCTACATTAACTCATTTAGCCCTCCTCTTGCCTCTCTGAGGCTGGGCAGCAGCAATATCCCAGTTTTATCCAGGCTGGAAATGAGGCTTAGGGGGTACTAAATACAAATGCCAGAGTTCAGACCCCTGCCTCCCCTTCAGCACTGCTTGGAACTTATTTTAAAAAATTTTATTCATTTTAGTGCCAACAGATTGGCCACTGATCTAAGCCATTTTAAATTCCAAAAATAAAATCATATTGTTTGGGTACTTATCTTTCTAACCATTTGATTTTATGTTAGCATTTCTGATTTCGGTAAACACCCACAGCTATGCTTACAGGAAGAGTCCTGAGATACCCCAGGAGAATAGCATGGTATAAGCTACAGCCCAAGGTGTGGCATGTGGGGGCCTGTCCTCCTCAGCACCTGCCCAGTCTGCTTTGCAGAGCCTCCCCACCTCACATGCAGAACTTGAACCCACAACCAGGAAAGGATTTCATTTTGGGCTTGACCTGAACATAGAAGACAGAGACACACTGGATGTCTCTTCAGGGGACAGTGAAACATTAATTTAGGGGTGGGTTATTCCACTTCCAGGCATATTCCCCAAAAGTTGAAAGCAGGCACTTGAAAAATATCTGCATGCCAATGTTCATGGCAACAGTATTCAGTCCCCCAATCCTCAGAGGTAGCCTAAAAATTAGGGATGCAAACTTATACACTTGCCTAGTAAGTAGAAAAGCACTGGTTTGGGGAATGAAACGATGGGATTCAAATCATTACTTTTCCATTTAGTTCATTTGCCTTGGGCAAGTTACTGAGCATTGCCAGGCCTCAATTCCATTAGCCACATACCCAGTGAGAACAAATGCTAAGCAGAGGGGCGGGAAGGGGTGAGCTCAGCACCTGGCTGGTGGGAGTCCTTGTGATGCTTTGAAGCATAGAAGCCCTTTCCAGAGTGTGACCCATCCTGTCGCAGGCCAAACCCCTGCCTTCACACAACCCTAGAGCAACAAGGCAGGGCTGCATCGGCAAGTGTGAATGAAGTGTGAGCAATGTGGAGAGTTCTGGTTACAGTTCTGCACATCTCACTGTCAAGAATACAAAAGGACCACTTTTGCCATAAGTGCTGTCTCTGGTGACAGGGAGCAGATTTTTCCCTGTGTGTGGCACTCTGCTGTTTGTGAAGGTGGGGCAGGAAGAGCAAAATATTTACCTTTTCCAGGGCCTCTTTATCAAGTAGTTCTTGCACAGCTAGAAGCTTGATGCTGCAAGAAAAAAAATCAAAACCACACTTGAAAACAAATCATGTCATGTCACCAAGCATCGTCACACATGTTGCGAGAACAGAAGTGTGAAATTTCAGCCTGCGTTTCTGTCACCTCCCATCTGAGGGTGACCTTTAGCTTGAATTAAAACCACTATTCCAAAAATAGTAAAAATGTTTCTAAATTTTAAAGGTGACTTTACCAAATCATCCAGCAATTCCACTTTCAGGTATATTCCCCAAGAGTTGAAAGCAAGCACTTGAAAATAAAAGATATTTGCACACCAACGTTCATGGCAGCAGTATTCAGAATAACCGAAAGGTAGAAACAACTCCGATGTCCATCAACAGATCACTGGGTAAACAAAATGTGTTGTATTCATCCAATAGAATATATCATTCAACCTTAAAATGGAAGGAAATTCTAATTCCTGCTACAACATAGAAGAACACTGAAGAGATTATGCTAAGTCAAAAAAATACAGACAATCCATAATTCCACTTAATATGAGGGACCCAGATCGGTCAAGCTGATAGAAGCAGGAAGGAGAATAGTGCTTTCTGGGGACTATCAGGGGAATGGGGAGTTACTGTGTAATGGGTATGGAATTTCAGTTTGGGATGAGCAAGTGCAGGAGACAGATGGTGGTGGTGGCTGCACATAATGTGAATGTGCTAATGCCAATGAACCATACGCTTAAAAACGGTAAAAGCAGCAAATTTGATTTTACGTACATTTCGCCACAAAACATTCTAAAAGTAAATTTAGCTGCTTCATGCAAGGAATTTGAATAAATTTAGACAAATATAAAGAATAAAACAGTTAACCATATTCAGTACCCATTTTCACTTGGTGTCTCTTTGACGATAATGAGAAAATAGATAAAATCACTATATACAAACAAGACCTGCTCAGCAGCTCAGCCGTACTGCCAGAACCTTACTGTGGCTGAGCATGTACAATGACTTTATGACATGCCCCTGCCTGCAAGGCACTCACAGCCTCTTTGAAGCTATAGTCAAATCAGAATATGATGTGTGGTGTGTCAGGTTTATGCACAGAGATGCAGAGAGGAGCCTGGCCCCACAGAGGTCAGATGAGGCTTCCAGGAGGGACTAAGACAGCCTTGCCTAGGGAGGGAGTTAGGAGGAAGGCTGTCCACAGAGGGATCTACAAAGTCATTCAGGGGAGAGAAATGACTTGTCAGTTTCCAGGCTAGGGGCCTGAGCCTAGGCTGCAGCCAGTAGTTGGGAAGAAAGAATTCAGAGGTGGATACAGGTTTTGTAGGGAAAGTATTTTCCTTTTTTGGACATGCTGCTTTTGAAGGGTTCATGGGCCCAATAAGCAGGTGGCTGAGGTTGCAGGGGAGGCCTGCTCTAGCCTCAGCACATGGGTGGAAGCACAAGTGTTCATGGAGATTGTCTAAGGAGTAGGTCAGCTGTTGATGGTGTCATGAGGCTCCCTCCTCACCTGGCTAATGTGCTGGGGTGACTAGTCACTGTAGCTCCCACTCCCACTACCTGCACAGGCTCTGAAAATCAGAGATGGTCTCCACCTGTTCCACTTGGCTCCCTCCACAGGGTTATGTCACTGGAAGGTTCACCTTGACTTCCAGAATTCTTCACCCTCTCTTTGGACAACTAAGCAAGTACATCTAACCAAATGCACTGGGTTATTTAAAAGCAGGAAGTGCAATAAATGTTCTCAAGGTTTATAAGAAGCCACTTGGACAGGTCTTTGGGCATTCCCTACTCCAACTACACTAGCTTTCCTTCTGTGCACTGGACAGGTTTGATTTTATTGTTTCTCAGGCGTGGAAGGGCCTTCCCCAAGAGCTTTACAATACAAACTCCATCTCAGGGTCTCATTCTAGATGAATTGTGAATGCTGTCTCCTCCAGGCAGCCTTCCTGAATACCCAAGGTAAAGAGTGCCCCTGTTCATATTGTTTTTTTCTGGGTATACTTACTGGTATCTTTGGAGTATTTATTTGTTGGGATGCTTTTGACTCTATCCTCCCAAGTGTGGAAGCTCCCAGTGGATGAGGCTCAGACATCCTTTTTTTTTTTTTTTTTTGGTACCAGGGATTGAACCTAGGGGTGCTTAAACACTGAGACACATCCCTAACCCTATTTTGTATTTTATTTAGAGATAGGGTCTCACTGAGTTGCTTAGGGCCTCGATAAGTTGCTGAGACTGGCTTTGAACTAGCGATCCTCCTGCCTCAGCCTCCCAAGCTGCCGGGATTACAAGTGTGCCCCACTGCGCCTGGCTCAGACATTCTTAAACACATAATCACATCTGCAGTGGCTATAACTGGTGCATGGAGAGCAGCTCAAGGAGTGTTTACTGACTTATGGGGCCCAGAGGCCTAAGGGACAGGTTCAAAGCTCCTATTTTCCAGCTTAGACATTTCCAGGGTAGGTAAAATCACAGACCAAACCTTGGTTTCTTCATCTGACAAAGAATACTTCAAATAAGATGACGGGATGGATTCATCCATGGCAAAAGCTGCTATGTGCAGCTGCATGACAGTCATTAATGAAATATGCCTAGTGGCAGGTCAAAGCCATTGGCCATTCCTCACCACATTCTGATTCCTAATATACAAATCTAAGATTTCAAGTTAGCAATTTGGATGGCATCTTATATGCTAAGTTGGGAGTATCCAGTTGTAGCTCAAGTTTCAGAAGCTTGAATTGCCTCTGAAATAACCACTGGAAAATACTGACAGTGGAGGGACTTTTTAAACAGTCTCTTATTCCTGCCCCTGCAGTCACGAGGTCTGATTAGTATCAGATATCAGATAGCAACAGGCTTGAGAAAAGGTTGAGGCACTGTTAAGGTTTTCAACTCTTTTTTTCTGAATGAAAATGAAATTGAAATAACTTTTTTTCCCCTGGTACTAGGGATTGAACCCAGGGGTGCTTACCATTGAGCCATATCCCCAGCCCTTTTTTCTATTTTATTTAGAAACAGGATCTCGCTGAGTTGCTTAGGGCCTTCTTAAGTTGCTGAGGCTGGCTTTGAACTTACCATCCTCCTATTTCAGCCTCCTAAGTGGCTACTTGACTCTTATTTAGGTAAAAAGATGAAGGCCACCACTCCCTCCTCTCCTCATTCTATGGGCTCTAGAACAGAGATGGCAAACACTTGGCATGTACATTGTGACTCTCCAACCCTTTCCACCTCTTCCCATGGAAATTTCCCACATTATGCTTAAATTCAACTTCAGAATCCTTCTGAACACTCTGGGAGCTAAAACTAATCTAATGAAAATGGCATGTGAGCTAAAACCCATTTAACATCTGTTCTAAAATCAACACCAAATAGTATTAATGTAAGGAAGTTAGAGTAGGTAGGAAAATAGAAATATTAGAACTTAGATAGGACAGCTTTAGGGGCAGAGAAAGAGATGATGATAAGATGCTCATTTGGATATAGTTTGTTTCAAAACAGGAACCACTGTGTTAATAAGAGCAGCTGCTACTGCTCCTTATTACCTTGGGTCTCTTCAGCAAGTTGTGCCTCTTTCTCCTGAGATGCAGCCCATAGAGCGTTCTCAGATGTCCTGTTATGTAACTATCCTAATGTTATTTCTAATCTTACTGGACACTCTTCGAATTTGGGGTACTTATTTCAGTACTTATGTTATCAGATTTTTCTAGCACATCAGGTACTCTCTGGGAAGAAATTTCATACATATAAAGGAGCACTAACCTATTTACCAAATCTTCTATTTGATATTATCTGACTTCTTGCCCTGGAAGAGAATCTGATATCTCATTTTCAGTTCTGCCCCTTCCTAACCTTCCTTCCTCCTTCTGCTAATTACATAAACATACACTGAATACCTCTTATATTTTAGAAACTGTGCCATGCATCAGGGAACTGTATACCATCCCTACCCTCAAAAAGCTGACAGCAGCTAGGATGCTGCTTGGGTACCAGGCAGGGATGGGAGGGGGCTATGTGTCTTGTTGAGAATCTCCCAGGTTCCAACATGGACCAGTGGGGCTGGGCCTGAGAGGATATGTCTGTTGGTGGCATGGTGCTTGGTCAGCATCCTCTGAAAGCAGCAGAGCCTCATCTGATAAAAGCTGCAATAAACTGCAATTTCTTTTTCTGCATGCCACTTTGGGAGGCAAATCATATGAAAGCAGCTGATAGCAGTGATGTATTTAGAAAGAAAAGATAACTTCAAGGGCAAGTTCTGAAGTTAAGATGGGCAACACTCAGAAACACACAGAATGCATGCAATTGGTTTGCTAAGCAAGTTTCAAGAAGGCAAGGCGCTCGAGGGCAGATGTCTTATTTAGTTGTACAGTATCTGGCACAGTGAGGCTTATAAAGGAATTAGAAGTGATGATGGGGACAATGCCAGGCACACACTGTTGGTGGAGAAGAGAAGCAGTGGTGTAGAAGAGACAAGCTAGGCGACACCCTTGCAGACTGGGTGGCTTGGGGCTGCAGAAAGATGAACCTCAGTGATCCCTGAATGAACACACATGAGAGACCTCTACAGGGGCTACAAAATGCTTAAGGGCCAAACTCCCAAGTCTAGAGACACCTGTGCTTCCAGGACAGATGATAACCTAAAAGGGACTCAGACAAGAACTCACTCTAGCTGCCTTTCTCTGAGGATTCCAGCACTTGACTTTCCATGCATTTATTATGTGACAGTATAGTACATAAGATGTGATAGTATGTAATAAGTATACAATAAATACTCTACAATGGATTCATTTATCATTGCATGGATAAAATACTTAAGAATTATGCATTACGTGCCAGACTCTACTGGGTGCTGACGAGCAAATACTGCCTTTGACTTCAGGCATCTGAGTCTAACAGAAGAACCAGGCAAGTACATCAGAGCCACAGGATGAGCACCCTCAAGGGTCAAGCACTGCTCTGTGTCCTGCTGGAAGGACAATAACCAAAACTGGACAGCTCCCTGGGAAGAGACTCCTGAGCTGACAACTATAGACTTGCAAGGCAGAGGGAACAGGAGTGTTCTAGGTAGGGTGATAGGAACGGCATGAGCTTGGGAGCCATGGCAGAAGGTGAGCACAGCCCACTCATGGACTGTACGCTGACTCCAGGGAGCCAAGGGGAAAGGGGCTGGAAGATTAAATTGCAGAAGCAGGTAGGGGCAGGTCTGTTCAGAGAATCTGTTAAGCCACACTGGGGAGTTTGGACTGCATTTGAGGGGAAGACATAACCATCAATGATTTAGGGCAGAAGATGCCCAGTAACAGCTGTTGGTGTGAAGAATGAACTGGCATTGGGGGTGACAAGACTGGAGGCAGTGAGATCCAAGATGACCCAAGAAGGTTGAGGCTTGGTCAGGAACAGCCTTGGGTCATTTCTAAACACAGGGGCAGCTGGCAGGGTTTTCTGAGTGAATGGATATGGGAAAGCAAGAGAAATCTCACCTCAGTTTCTAGCTTGTGAAACTGGGGGCTGGAGGGACCATCTGCTTAGGGAGCAAAGTGAGGCTGGAGATGGCAAGTTAGGTCTTAGACATATGGTCGAGACCTGGGGTCTGAGTGGAGTGTAAACCACCAACTGGCTGGAGCTCAGCAGTTCTGAGCTCTGGATTTGGACATCAGGGCAGGGGGTTAGATTACTCAGGAGGATGAGCAGAGAGGACAACAAAGGGCAGAAGCCCTAGGCCATCACCATTTCGGTGCTGAGAAGAGGAACAACAGCCTATTGGGGAAATGGAAAAGGAAGTGAGTGCCAGGAAGGTAGAGGAAAACCCAGAGCATAAGCCTCAAGAGCAGAGGGGGAGGGGGAGGCAAGAAGGCAGGCAAGGCAATTGTTCAGATTTTGCAGAACATCACGGAATTAAAGGCTGGTATTACTGGAGAAAGCAGTTCCAGGGAGTGGTGGATTCGGTGGTCAGGAGGTGAGATGGAGAAATAAAGAGGTTAAAATCGAGGTAGATAAATAATTAAGTCATCATACTATAGCGATATGCGCATGCACAATTCACAACAGCCCAATTATGGAAGCAGCTTAGGTGTTTTTTAATAGATGAATGGATAAGAAAAATGTAGTATATATGCACAATGGAGTTTTATTCAGCTATAATGAAGAATGAAGTTATGTCCTTTGCAGGGAAATGGATGAAACTTGAAATCTTTATGTTGAACAAGATAAGCCAAACTCAAAAAGTCAAGGGTCATATGTTTTCTCTCAAATGTGGAAGCTAGAGAGGAAAAAGCAAAAGAAAGATGGAGGGTGGAGATCTTGTAAAAATCAAAGGAAGACCTGCAAAGTAAATAAAAAGGACCAGTGGGAGAGAGGCAGGAAGAAAAAGGGGAAATACTGGGGGATGATACTGGCCAAATAATATTGTTCTATTGTGTGCATGTATGGATATGTAGCAACAAATTTCACCATTATGTACAATTATAATGCACCAATTAAAATATGGAAAAAAAATCTAGGCAGAGGATGTAGCTTCTCACAGCATACCTTGCCAAGCAAAAGGCAAAGCTGAGAGGTCTCAACCTTATGAAGTAGATGTAATTATTAAAGCGCAGACAAATGGCCCCTGTCACAGCTCCACACATTCACATTCTCTTTTTTTCCCCTTCTCTTTCTCTCCCTCTCCCCAAATGATAAAATCAGAGGCTCAGTTTTTCCCTGAGTGCTAACCATCATTTGCATGATTTGGGGGATACAAAGGCATGAAACAATACTCGAGGGCAGTTTTGTCTTATAATAGTACGTTCACCATCTCCTCTGAAAGGAAAAGGGAAAACACTGTGAAGCCCCTCAAACTTAAGAATCCACACCAAGCCCCGGGGATCCAGTGATCCTGGTGAAACAAGCTCTGTGCCCAGTGTACCAGCCACACCATCTCCAGTCTTGGGAAGGCGAGGGAGGGGACACAGTCCCTAGAACACAATTTAAGAATTCAGTGTAGCTGTTAAGTTTGATATCATGGTGAAAAGAGAAGGAAAAAGCACTGTTTCTTAGTCTCCATCTGACACACCGAGCCACCTGCCTCATAAACACTCGCTAGTTCTCTGCATGATGTGAGACGGAGTTGCTGTCATTAGCTCTGCTTTGGAGGCAAGGACAGCAGGGCAACACTACATAGTAAGAACAAAGCCTGGGGCTCAGGACTCTGACTGGCACCTCTTGCTTTCATCCCAAACTTCCTCCCCAGCATCTCATCAAACTCGCAAAAAAGGAAGCTGTAGAACTTCCATGAGGTTCTTTTTCAGTCTTTCTTAACCCAAATGGTTATGATGATATGAACCCAAATATCCCTAGACCATGGAGACTCTCCAATTAACACCATTTGCCTCCCTTCCCCGTTGGGTACTTCGAAGAACTTGAGACTCCCCTGTTCATGTTTTCAGCAAGAAGCAGCCACCCGCCCAATACACTCAGAAAATGCAGCAAATATCATCCAAAGACATTTATCCTTCAGGAAAAAAATAACTGTTGCCACCTTCCTTCCTCGTTACTCTCTCTAGATTGCTTTTTCGTTGCTCCTTGGTTTTCACTGGGGGAGGATTAAGACACAACCAGAGCAAACTGGCTTTTGCATCTTCTGTGGGAACAGTGTCTTGCTTCTCCGCCACCTCAGCTGGTGACAGGTGAAGGCAGCCACTGTTCTGTTCCCCTCTGTGCCTCCACCTTTCTGTGGCCTTGTTTTAGTCAGCTTTTTAACTGCTTTGACCAAAAGACCTGACAAGAACAACTTAGAGGAGAAAAAGTTTATTGTGGCTTATGGTTTCAGAGGTTCAGTCCATGGTCAGCCAGTGTCAAAGCTCTGGGTCTGAGATGAGGCTTAGGTGGCTCACGCCTGTAATCCCAGCACTTAGGGAGGCTAAGACAGGAGAATCACGAGTTCAAAGCCAGCCTCAGCAAGGGCGAGGCGCTAAGCAACTCAGTGAGACCCTGTCTCTACATCAAACACAAAATAGGGCTGGGGATGTGGCTCAGTGGTCGAGTGCCCCTGAGTTCAGTCTCAAGTACCAAAAAAAGAAAAAGAAAAAAAAAAAGAACATCATGGTAGAAGGGCGTGGCAAAGGAAAGGAGCTCAGAATGTGGCCACCAGGAAGTAGGGAGAGCTCCACTCCCCAAGGATAAAAGGTGAACCCCCAAGGCATACCCCGCAATGAACTACTTCCTCCTGCCATACCCTACCTCTCTATAGTTACTGTCCAATTAATTCATATCGGTGGATTAATCCAAGGTTAGGGTACACCTCTCATAATCTAATCATTTCACCTCTGAAAATTCTTGCATTGTCTCTTACATGAGCTTTTGGGGCCAATCTTATTTCCCACTTTCCTTTCTATTGATTAGGCTTCCCTCAAACATGCAGTCTCTTGTGTTTTATGTATTTCCTCACTGTGAATGCAGTGCTGCGAGGATGGGGGTGAGCAACACACGTGCACACTTTTTAAATGCCTGGTGGTCAGTTATCAGGCCAATAATTAGGGGTTTGGGGGCTCATTTTGTCTTCACCATTTTGTATGTTGGGATTCCTTGTTACCTAGCTTTTTTTTTTCCCTATAAATGTCCATGCGTTTAGGCTTTGCCATCTAGTCGATCCCAACATCTTCATTATGAAAAATTTCAAACCTTCAGGAAAGTGTACCACAAACACCCGGAAGCCCACAATCTACATCCTACACTTGAAATTTTGCTTGACTTGCTTTATCACATGGCCGTCTATCTAACCACGGAATAACTCATCTTACTTGGGGGAATGCATTTCAAAGTAAGCTGCAGCCCAGTGATTTGGTGCCTGATATTGCACACAAAAGCTGGCCCTTTTTTTTAAAAGTCCTCCCATTTTTTAATGAACCTCTCTGTAGACTCCTGGACACCGACTTGAAACCCCACCTTCAGGTTGGTCAAGATGTGGCTCCAAGGCTTCTCTTCCAGGCCCTTTCCTCAGGCTCTCGCCTTTCGCTTTTATGAACCCAGGTTCCTCTCAATCTGGACAAAATCACCTTCCTCCTCTCCTCTCCACACCCACTTCCATGTGCTCATGTTTCCATCTGCAGCCTGTCAAGCCATCATGAAATGACAATTTCTAAAGCCCAACTTAACATTCAATCTCCTATTTTCAGGCAGGAAGGAGGTATATGTTTTTCACACAGAAGTCTGGTAAACTATGGCTCCCAGCACACCTCAAATTGAAAGGGACCATCGCCCAGTTCTTTCCAACAACCACAGCTGTCCTTTATGTCCAGCTGGGCTCATGACTGCTCTTTTTAACTACTTATTGCCACCATCTTAAGATCTTCATTACAGGTTTTATTTTTCTGGGAAGAGTAAGAGCAATTATTAGGACGTGCAAGTGAAAAAAGAGATTTCCACTTTCAGAGAATACTAGGAATTAAAGTTATCTAACACAGTATGGCATCTGTGAATCCAAATCAACGCTACAGCCAACATTCTTCATCTGGCTTTCAACACTGACCTTTCACCTCTTTGCAAGGCTTCTCTTCCTTTTAGGCTAGGCAAAATTCACCCCTGGCTTTTGTCAGAGGCAATGGCCTCGTTAATCAGCAAAAAGCAAACCTCCATCACTCGCTGTAATATAAACCAGCTGAGATCTCTCGGCTGAGAGTTGTTTGAAGCAGCGGTTATGAGGTCATATTTCACAGGAATCTTTTAAAAAGAAGTCATTTACAAGGCACATTTTCTTTTCTTTTTTGCAGAAAAAATGAGGAAATAATAGAAAAATAAAATAAAAGAAACATCAATTGTAATCTTGCTACCTGGGAACTACCATTAAGGTCTTGCTATATATAGACCTTTATAAAATGAATATACATATTTTTAAAAAATTAGAATCATATGTACATTATTTTTAAATTGCCATCAAGTACTGTTATATAGCAGCTGAGCTGAATTCCTTGATCTCTTTTTTCCTTTCTTTCCATTATTAACTGGATATATTTCTCTGGATATAGGAGAATAGAATTATGGGATTTTTAGATTTCCAATATTTTTTATTTTTTTGTGATACTGGGGATTGAACTCAGGGGCATGCTACCACTGAGCTACACCCCCAGCTCTTTTTAACTTTGTCTTGAGATAGGGTCTTGCTAAGTTGCTGAGGTTGGCTTTGCAATCCTCCTGCCTCAGCCTCCTGAATCACTGGGATTACAGCATGCACTACCACACTTGGCTTAGATTTCTAAATATTCTTGATGAGAAATTACTATCAATATTTTGCCCAGAAAGTTTTGCATAGGGGCCACCAGCTAGAATAAATATGATTAAAAGCCTACTCAATGGAGGGAGGGGAGAGAAAGTATTTGGAAAGATATGCTCATTGGTTCAAAATTGGCTGGGGTGCCCAACTTTCCTCTGTTTTCAGCAGTAGCAGAGGAAGATTTACCCACCAAAGTATGCAAGATGTGAAAAAAAAAAGTGTCTTGGACACACATCTGTGGTCTGCAGGGAAGCCCAGTGGTTTTTCAGAAGGAGACAGGAAGCTCCCCAGATACATGGCAGGCACTTAACAGATCTCACTTGCCACCTAGGAACATATCAAGGGAAGGAGAATAGCCCTTGCTCCCTAGGATCTAACCACAACACTGTGCTCAACAGTGTAGAATAGGCTGGAACAAAAATTCCAAGCAGCAAGGTCCCCAAAACCACCACATGGACAGGCTTTCAAAATGCCATAAACATCCACTTCAGGGTCAAAGGGGCATCTACTGTGCATTGTGAACCTTGCCTGTCTGTGAAATTCCAACCTTTGGTTTCTGGAGTTAGCTTCCTATGAGGAGATCTGTTTGGTCTCTAGTTATCTATGTGTCTGCATTACAGAGAGGAAAATACTGTCCATTATCTCTGGCAATTAGCATCTGCTGATGGGTGAACATACTGAGAGCTACAGCTAAGAGGTCAAGCCTCTGAAAAGCAACAGTAGGTGCCCCCACCAACCTGGCTTTTATCTACTGGGGAACCCAAAGGTGCATTTAGGGGATTGATGACTCAGTGTGGTGCCTTGGCCCTCACTGTGAGGTGCAGAGTCACTGCAAGGGCAGCTGCTGGTGGGCCTAGGTCTGGTTTTCGTTAAGCAACAGCATCTCACCATGTCTTCAAAGCAATAGGTTCCAGACATCACGGCCACTACTATGAAATGCAGCTGCCCTGTGTGAAACTTTAACCTCCAGGCTGCAATTCAAGCCCCTTGGGTCCTTTGTAGCCTGCAACTTAAAATACCAAATTCAGGGGGCCCAGGAGTCCCCTGCTGGCTCAGAACCTTGTGTGCAGATCAGAGGCAGCTGGAAGGCTGCCTGGGATCCCAGCAGAACCTGCTGACCCTGTAAAATGGAGCAGTCATATGATGGAGGCCTCTAATTTTATCAGTCCAGTTCTTCCAGCTCAGGGAATTCCAAAACAGGTTTTAAGTGGATAACTTCAAAAGCATTTCCAAGAATGAAGCAGGAGGAAACATCCATCCTGGCTCAGAGGCTCCTGAAAAAATGTCAGCCCAAGCTAGTTAGTTCTCAGCAACTGCTTGATTATTTTTGGAATCAGGAGGGTAGTTCTCCAAGTTTGGCGAACATCACTTGAAGAGTGATGTTAAAACAAATTGCTGGGCCCCAGCCCCAGAGTCATCATGTTAAGTAGGTCCAAGATGGGTCCTGAGAATTTGCATGTCTAAAAATGTCCCAGGGGAGGTGAATGCTGCCAGATTAAGAACCATGCTTTGAGACTCATCTAATTAGTGCATAATATCAAGCTAATAATGCCATTTAAATGAAGATTTCAGCACAGGCTACCTGATATGCTCTAATGGAAGATTTCCCTGACTGGAATTGTTGATGGGAAGGGTCAGCACTGAAAGGTTCTCTGGGGGGACATCCAGTAGATTTGGGGGAAGGGGACAGAAATGGGAGAGCATGATTTCATTTCTCAAACAGGATATCCATTTCCTAGGGATACTGTGAAAAATTCAATGTCACAGCTTGAAAGCAGTCAACCCAGCTGACCTTGAGCCATAATGTCCATTGCCAGGGCTTTAAATGTTGGTGAAACAAGGGCTTTATCTTCTGTCCTTTTTTCCTCCCCTTTCCAATACTAGCTCCTGGGCAATCATATTTTCTGTCTTATAATGACCATCAAGGATTCAAAAACACTTCTCTCCAGCCCCTACTCCTATTTTGAACTCCAGCTCTGTATTTCCAACATCTGTTGGACTTCCAACTATATCACTTCAAAGAACTTCAAACTCAACAGATTAAATGAGACTTTACCAAAGTTGCACCACATCCCTTTTCCCCATCTTGGACACCCCAACCAAGGCTCATTATTATTGATCCCATCTATTCCCCACCTCCTATACATCTAAAAAGCTACCACCCCAAGTGATTTCCTCTACCCAACCCCTCTGAATCCATATATCATCATATATTGAGTTTTCAAAACTCAGAGCCATACTTTCTTAATTCAGTGTATGCTTTTTTGTTTGATGATAAAATATATGCTTATAGCCAGGTATGGTGGGACATGCCTATAATCCCAGCAGCTCGGGAGGCTGAGGCAGGAGGATCATGAATTCAAAGCCAGCCTCAGCAACTTAGCAAGGCCCTAAGCAATGCAGTGAGACTCTCTCTAAATAAAATACAAAAGGGGGTTGAGGATGTGGTTCAGTGGTTAAGCAACCCTGAGTTCAATCTCCGGTACCCCTCCCCTCAATATACACATACACACATACACACACTCATTATGAGATATTTTGAAACATGTAGAATAATACATTAGAGAATAACCAGTGAGATGATACTCATATGTTTCCACATGTCTGTGTGTGTGTGTCTTTGTGTGCCTTGTATGTATGAATTCCAATTAATTCCATGGAGGTATGTAGGAGATGGTTACACTGGCTGCTCCCTCTGAGCCCACTGAGTCTGGGGCTTGGTCATGTGACCTGTTTTAGCTAATGGAATATTAGCCAGCATGATGCAATAGAGGTTAAGAAGTTCTGCATTAAATACTCTAACTTTTTTTAAAAAGGTTATATGACATATTCTACGTATATGTACCATACATCACCATTTTCTTTACTGATGGGTATTTATGGTTCCCCCCACCCCCAGTTTCTTGATGTATGACTAATAGATAGCTTTGCACATAGACTGAATGCATTTCTGATACTTCCTTGACCTGGATTTCTAGAGTTGCACTTACTATCTCAAAAGGTTTGTACATAGTTAAGCCTCCTTAAACTGTGTGCCAGAAAAGCTGTTTCCATTAGACCAGAGACTCTATGCCTAATAGAAGAAAAAGGCCCAAATCTTCATCATGGCAGATTAGGACCTTACTTCCTTAACAAGACTCCTATAGTACAAGAAGTAAAATCAAGAATCAATACATGGGATGGATTCAAACTAAAAAGCTTCTTTTCAGCAAAAGAAACAATCAGTGAAGTGAACAGAGAGCCTATATATTCTGGGAACAAATTTTTGCCACATGCACATCTGATAGAGCACTAATCTCCAGGATAGAGAAAGAACTCAAAAAACTTAATACCAAAAAAGCAAACAACCCAGTCAATAAATGGGTCAAGGAGCTGAACAGACACTTCTCAGAAGAAGATATACAATCAATCAACAGACATGAAAAAATGTTCAACATCTCTAGCAATTAGAGAAACACAAATCAAAACTACTCTAAGATTTCCTCTCACTCCAGTCAGAATGGCAGTTATCAAGAATACAAACAATAAGTGTTGGCAAGGTTGTGGGGAAAAAGGCACGCTCATACATTGCTGGTGGGACTGCAAATTGGTACAACCAATCTGGAAAGCAGTATGGAGATTCCTTAGAAAACTTGGAATGGAATCACCATTTGACCCAGCTATCCCACTCCTCAGTCTATACCCAGAAGACTTAAAAACAGCATACTACAGTGACGCAGCCACTTCAATATTTATAGCAGCTCAATTCACAATAGCTATACTGTGGAACCAACCTAGATGCCCTTTGATGGATGAATGGGTAAAGAAACTATGTTATATATACATAATGGAATATTACTTAGCAGTAAAAGAGAATAAAAGTATGGCATTTGCAGGTAAATGGATGGAGTTGGTGAATATCATGCTGAGCCAAGTAAGCCAATCCCTAAAAACCAAATGCTGAATGTTCTCTCTGATAAGTGGATGCTGATCCATAATGGCGGAGGGGACATGGGAAGAATGGAGGAATTGATCAAAGAGAAGGGAGGGGGGAGGAGACATGGGGACAGTAAAGATGGTGGAATGAGATGGACATCATAGCCCTAGGTTCATGTATGACTGCATATATGATGTGATTCTACATCACATACAACCAAAGAAATGAAAAGCTGTGCTCCATCTGTGTACAATAAATCAAAATGCATTCTGCTATCATGTATATCTAAGTAGAATAAATTTTAAAAAAGAAAAGAAAAACTGTTTCCAGCGATCTGCCCTCTAGTAATGTGGAGAAGCGCCCTTCCTCACACAACTCCTGTTGGATTACCTGGCAGATGAAAAATGATATCTCATTTTCCTTTGCATTTCTTTGATTACCAACAACTTAAACATTTCACCTACACTACTTGGCTACTTGTAATTCATCTGTGCATGATCTCTGTCTTTCCTTTGGCTTATTTTTCTCTTGAGATAGACATGTTTTATAGTGAAGATCTTAAAACAACTTTCCTGTCACTTGAAGCAACTTTTCTACATTGACTTTAAATTTTGTTTCTGACGCTTGTGAGAGGCAAAAGTTGCTTTTAAAAAGCAGTCCAGGGGCTGGGATTGTGGCTCAGCGGTAGAGCGCTTGCCTCGCATGCGTGAGGCCCTGGGTTCGATCCTCAGCACCACATACAAAGCAATAAAATAAAGACATTGTGTCCATCTACAACTAAGAAAAAATTTAAAAAAAAAAAAAAAAAAAAAAAAAAAGCAGTCCAGTCCTATCAGTGAATGGGAAGGGGATGGTGGTGGAGAGAGAAGAGAAGGGAGAAGGGGTGGACATTTTCAATGCACGATGTGGATCAGTGCATGTACGGAAAGGTCAGAGTGAGACCCATGAATTTGCACAATTTACATATGTTAATAAAAAGCAGTCCCATCTACTGCTCTTTATTCTTTCTGATATTTTCCCCAGCATTTTTTGCTTAAAAAACCAACTCTTTCCTAGAAAAGAAGTTATTTCTATATATTTTCTTAGTTTCTTCTTATGGTTTGATTTGGAATATCTAATCAGAATTTTAAAAATATACATCAAAAGGGAAGGTCCTACTTACTTTGCATTGGTCATTTACTGAATTATCCATCTCTTCTCCCCACTTAATTGTGATGTCTGCCATTACATATTAAATTCTCATAAATGCTAGAGTTGGCTTTTGAGACATTCTGTGCCTTGCATCTGTCCCCACTTGTATATCAATTGCTACTTTAATTACTGTGCACTTAAGTTTTTGCCCTCATGCTTTCCTGTATTCACTCAACAAACATTCGTTGAGCCACAGTGTGTGCCAGGCACAGGTCTAGACACTGAGGATACAGAGGTAACTCAGGCAAAGTACTTCTGTCTTTGTCTGCTCCCCTTTTGAGTGGGGGAACAAATATTGAACAAGTAACAGCATTTACTGAACGAACACCTGCTCTGTGCGGCAGCCTCTGTCAGGCACCTTCCACGTCACACATCCTTCCCTCCACTCTCCTGCCACCCACCCCACACTGCCGGTGCCCTCTCTGCTTTGTTAATGCTTGTTGCCCATGGGAAGGGACAACCAAGCTGGCTCAGTGCCCTTCCTATCCCTGCTCCTCCATCTCCACCCCTCCGAGGGGTCTTTTCCTCTCCTCTGCACTGAATGAACTCAGTCATCTCAGTCGCCTCCAGGGTCATGCAGGGTCATGCCCTTTTCTCAAAGACCCAAGTGAATAATCCTGGTGTCATGAGGTAAATTATGTCCCCCATAAGGCATCTGTGAAGTCCTTGCCCCTCGTATCTTAGAATGCACCTGTATTTGCCGAAAAGGCCTTTAAAGAAGTAATTGAGTTAAAATAAGGCCATTAGGATGGTCCTAATTCAATATGACTGGTGTCCTTTTTTATAAAATTTAATTTATTTATTCTACTTAGGTATACATGATAGCAGAATATAAAGAAACTGTGGTATATATACACAATGGAATGTTACTCAGCAATAAAAGAGAATAAAATTATGGCATTTGCAGGTAAATGGATGGAGATGGAGAATATCATGCTAAGCAAAGTAAGCCAATCCCAAAAAAACAAAGGCCAAACGTTCTCTCTGATAAGTGGATGCTGATCCATAATGGGGGAGGGGACACGGGAAGAATGGCTGGTGTCCTTTTAAGAAGAGGAAATCTAGATGCAGACAATACAGAGGAAAGACCAAGGTTTTGGTCAGGTCAGGACAAGAGCCCATGTGAAGCTTCTCCATGGTGTCTCTGACACTGGCTACAAGGTTTGGTAATCAGGTCCTCATGGCAAGACCCCAGAGAGCATCCCAAGAATGATGCCCATAGGTGCTACTTCGGATATATTCTGAGGATCAACTACCTCCAGAACTCTCTCAGGAAGGCGCAGAGATCCTGCATCCCAGAAACAATGCCTCTTGTCGTAGGAGAGACCAGTCCTGTCCATCCAGTGATACTGAATGCCATGTGTGACTTTACTCAGGAGATCCCTGACCAAGATGATGTGGGATAACAAGGCCCCAAGAGCCACAGTAGGCAATTCAACCAAGGAAAAGCCAAACCCCTGCCACATGTTTAGATATGCAACTGTCATGTGACAGGACAGAGAAAGGGTGGGGCAAAACGGTGAGGGTGAGGAAGGTCATGAATGTGCTGGTTGTTATCAATACAACTTAACAGGGACCAGATGCAACCACACAGATGAGGCCACAAGACAGGAGAAAAAGAGGTGGAAGTAATAGTTTGTTTAGGATGAGCACATGGCGGTGACGGAGACTGGCGATGTACTAAGATGGACTATGGCAGGAGACTGCAAGTACCACACTAGGAGGGACAAAGCTAGGCAAACAGGGTAAAGGGACCCTTTGTTATTAGCAATGCTTCAGCACCAACCGACACAGACATGCAGTCAATGGGGCTGGGAAGGGTTCCTTTCCCAAGGAGGTTATCCTTCAGTGACCTTGAACCCATAGCATTCTCTGCTCAGTCTTGGAGTGTCTACTTGGAGCCTGGTGCCCCATGGGCCTTAGCTGCTCATTTGAGGTCTGGTAGGGGACAGGAACACTGGAATGGTACCTTCTGGGAAAAGAGAGCTTCAGAATACAGAGGAAGCCTGGCCCAGGGTGGCACTCTGGTCACAGGAGTGGAAGTAACCAAGAGGGAGACATGGAGAGACAGCTCCAAGGAAACAAATCCCATCTGCTCCTATTCCAGCTTCTGGAGGAAGCACAGGGACATGAATGTGTCACCAGATGAAAGCTTCACTGCCTGGGACTGTGAAATGTGCTGGAAATTAATACTTGACTTTTTTTTTTTTGTCTTACTTTCCATATCTGCAAAATGGGACTAAAAGTTCCTGAGATTCATGATGAGACTGAAAGATGTTTGGCCAGGACTCTCAACATCCAGGTTCTCACCTGGCTTTTTTACTGTGGCTACAGACATCCATACATCCCACTGGGATAGCATCAGGCCAGGAAGCACACTGATGACTAGGCCAGGTGTTGCCCACAAACCACAGGCTGTGTTGTGCTCATTCGCCCAAAACGTGGCAGTACACATGATTCTTGCTATGACTCCTGGCCTGTGGTACCCAAGGGTGACTTTTAACAGCCTCCCATTAAACCCAGTAACAAGAAAGGATTGGAAATCCACCCTAAGTAGACAGCAGCCAATAGCAGGCAGGGAGAACACTAGATCCCTGAATATCCATGAAAGATTGATTGAGGCAATAATGGTGCACATATCCCAACCTTAGGCTTGGCCGTAAAATCTTCTCCAGGTGGCCTCCATTCAAGAACCGGAGCTGGCAAAGAGAAAGATAACCTCCTTGCTAAGCTGGGCCTACAGAGTAGCCTACATTATTTTTGCAGAATTAGATGTCATAACAGCTAATTCAATTGGGTTTCTAATGAACCATCAATATGATACAATGAATAGACAACCTTGAAGTCAAAAAGACCAGGATCAAAGCTGGTTGACTTTGAGAACAAGCACTTGTGTTATACTTAGCACATGCCCAGCACTGTTGTAGTTTCAACAACTATGACTTAACGTGATCCCACACAACCTATGAGGTAGGTACTGTTATCACCCTCAGTCTATACAGACCACTAAGACACAGAAGGGTTGCCCAACTTGCCCAAGGTCATACACCTAAGACTTGAGCAGTGTAAGCCTAGGGCTGTGTTCTTTCCCTGAGAGGAGTCACCAAGATTTGATGTGCATCAGAATTACCTGAGGAGGGGATGGAAACTTGTTAAAACATCCTAGGGTCTTGCCAGGTGCAGTGGCCCATGCCTGTAATCCCAGTGACTCCAGAGGAAGGTGAGGTAGGAGGATCGCAAGTTCAAGGCCAACCTCAGCAATTCGGCAAGACCCTGTCTCAAAATAAAAAACATTAAAAGGACTAGAGATGTAGCTTAGTGGTGAAGTGAACCTGGGTTCAATCCCTAGTACTAAGAAAGAAAACACACACATACACACATACCTTCATAGGATTGAGAATGGGGCCTAAAAATGTATATTTCTAACACATGTGTTAACTCCCAGGTGATGCTGGTGCTACTGGTCCAGGGACCACACTTGGACAACCACTGCTTTATGGAAAATTGCCTCTCATGAGGTAAAGCATAGGACAGTTCCTGGTATAGTGTAGAACCCACAGATGTTCTTTTTCTTCCTTCTGACTCAGGGGCATTTTAGGCATCAGACAGCAGAGGGGTGGAGCAGAGCTAGCCATCTGCCTTCCAGTATCTAAAACTCGACCACATCTTCTCCTGAAGCATCGGGTAGCCACTGCTGACCTCTCAATTCCAGGGAGGGGGCAGGCCCCCAGGCCTGACAATTGAGTATCAAACCATGCTCTACCATGCTGTTCCAATGCACTAGCACAGGTGAAATCTCAGAAGTGCCTCACACTGGCAAACATCAAAGCCACATGTCCTGAATCCTACCTTGCCAGACATGGAGCAATACACATTTAATTCTACATTTCTAAATAGTATCGTCTAACTTGTACAAACTTTGCTTAGTCTTTTTAAAGGGCTGAGAGGCATGAGATATGAGAGGGAGACTATATCTCCAGTTTATTTTTAGCATAAAGCCTTCCCAGTTGGAGAACGTGTCAGTCTGGCAGGTCACCTCTGCTCCTTCCCTCTGAGGCCTCCACTCAGCCACACAGGGGAACCAGCATCCCAGTCCAGGGTCACCTCTGAACTCAAGTAACCTGGTTGGGCTGGCCCAGGCCCAGACAGACAGCTCATTCGGGTCACTAGGATTCACACTTCAAAAGGAGGAACACGCTGATGAGATAAAAATAAAAACTGCTGAGCACAGGGAGGCACACCATTCCTGGAGGGCAGCAGATCTCAGGCAGGCGCTGTCTCTATTCTGCCCTGATGGTGGCCACAGGCCTCGTGTGGACAGAAGGCGAGAGCCCAGCTCCCTGTCTGGAGCTCTAAAGTTACCAGATGGGAAGGTCATATACATGGGATCCAAAACATTCAAAATGTGGGTCTTTCTCCCCCAAGACTTCTGGATAAATATAATAGAAACACTATACAAATGGCTCTTGAAGCACGCTTCCTTACTTAACTTCAGAATGACAGTGTAGAAGTGCATACAAATTACTTCATATTTCAAAACCAAAAACTGGTAGCTGCAGGCAGGAAAAGACCGTGGAATTGAGGCTGCCTGATCAGCAGGGGCCAGGACTGGGTCCTTCCTACACCTTCCCCTTCCTAAAGACCACACCCAAGAAGCCCCTTTTTCCAATGAAAAGCTGCCCCAGGGTGGCCAGCCTAGATTCCTGACCTCTCTCCTGTGAACACCTGGTGGGATTTCAAGCAGGTGGTCCACCTGTCTTAAGAAATGGACATGTCCAGTTCAAAAGTCTGCACCCCAATGGACCACATCCAGGATGCGTGACCCCCTCTTCCCCACTTACCTGCCTAGCACAGGTTTCTCATTCTGCATCTTCTATTCAGAATGCCCTCTTCGAAAGACCCTGCCCTCCTGTCTTAGGCAGGTGAAGCCCTTTCTCTTATGTTTTCACAGTCCCACGTCCCCACTACCATCCTATAAGATAATGCCTTTTCCTCTTTCACTAGAGTCCGAGCTTCAAGAACACAGTAGTGTATGTGAGTCAGGGCCTACTGTCAGCAGACCCTCGATTAATGTTTATCAAAGGAATGGTACCTGTCTGCCTGTCTCAAAAGTTTTAGAAGAAATACTCAAGTGTTCTGCAGATAGAAAAGTCCTATGAAAATGTAAAAATTATTACCTAAACTTATTAAGAGTTGAAGTTTGGGGTTTTGTCTTTTTTTTTTTAGTAGCAGAGAATGCTTTTAGGACCTCATATCCAATGATGTGTGGATCCCACAGGCGCAGATAGCTTCCTTACAGCTTCCCCATCTCTCTCCAATAGGTACTGAGTGACAACAGCTTCTAGAACTGCTCTGTCCAACACAACAGCCGCACATGGCTACTGGGTACTTGAAATGTGGCAGGTGCAAATTGAGATGCGTTATGAATCAGGGTAAAATACACGAAAGGTTACAAAGGATGCACAGAAAGAATGTAAAACATTTCCTTCACTATTTTTTTATATTATGTGCATAAATGCTTATATTTTGGATATGTGAGGTGATATACAAATATTTAAATTAGTTAAATATTTAGTCCCTTGTTTCTTCTGACCTTTTAAAAATGTGCTACCAGAAAAGTTCAAGTTGCATATATGGCTCATTATGTATTTCAGCTAGACATGCTTCTTCAGAGAGTCCACCAAGCATTATTCTCTCTGACCTAACCCTGGAGTCCAAGGGAATTCACTCATTTCTTAATATTTTTATGATAAAATGCCATTTTGGGCCAGTATCTCTGGTCAGGGATTTAGCTGGGTTATCACTTGGCCTTTTGTGGGCAGAGCTGGGGATGTCTGACTGGCGCGGGACAAGGGCCTCCATGTCACCTGGGGCCTGAATGCACACAGGGCCAGTGTGTAAATGGAAGACAGAGCGGCCTCAATTCAGCCCCAATTCAGCCATCCTGGCAGCCAGAGCTGCCTGTACTCGGCAGACTCCTGCCCTTATTTAGGCCAGTGGCCCCATTACCCCAGAGTCCAGGAGAGTGTTTCTAAGGGGTTTTGTCTGTGCCAATCTTTGCCACCCTTGTCCCCTCTTTGCAGAAAATACTGCTTTGCTGAGGCACCAAGGCTTTAAAAATAGCCACAGACCTGGTTTATGTGACTACTCCCTCCCCACTACTACATAATTTTTATCCTGCTCACTAGGAGTTTCTTACCAGCTTCAAAAGTTAAATACATAATTCAAAATCTAATGCCACTTCATTTTGGGGAAAAGAATCACATGCCACGCTTCTAAGCCACAGCTCAGTTATCTAGATCATCCTTCAAATCATGCTTTTACCTTTCCCCATGCAGTACAGGGATTCAAAACCTGAGGGCTGAACAGGCAAGGAAACTAGAAACCCTTGCAAAACTTAGGAGAAGCCAGAACTATTTTACAGGCCACTCTCATGTAAAATATGGAGCGTGTCTTCCTTCTTGCAAAATAATCAAGTTGCAATAACTTGGACATGATGCAATTTTGAAAGGAGTCGTCTTTGGAGAGCCTAGAGACAAAGAACAATATCGTTCTTCTGCTTGTCTGTTAAATTATTTTATTTATATAAATAATACATGACGACATTCTCCCTGTAAAGAAAATTCCAATAACACAGAAGGAAGCAAGTGATAAGAAGCTCATGTCACCACACCTCCAGGACCTTGACCCCAGCTTTTTGTTCTGAATGAAAGGTGATGCACGTTTGTCTTCCCTTGCTGCCCACCTTATGCTGCCCTGAGAACCAGCACTCCAAGCACACCCTCTCCCCACCGAGTATAAGCATAGTTGGATGGAAGTGGACAACTGAATGTACAAACCACAGTGAAGAACAGAAATGAGCTTGGGCCACTGCCCTTGGTTTTTATGAACAGCTAATATTTTACTCTATCTTATAACAATTACAGGATGGTTTTTCTCACCAGGTCATGGAGGGCAAGAATCATGATTTATTCATTCCTATACCTCCAGTGTCAAGCATGGACCTGGTACCCAAGAAATTATCAACAGATTATCTGCTACACTACTCCAAGGTTCATCTTTTAAAAAAGAAAAAAACACCAACACACAGTAATTTCTAGTAACTTCATAAACTTGAGGGACTCTAAATTTGGAAGAAGGGCATGTATACCAGAAAAGGGGCATCCTTGAGCTCTGCAGTCAAAGTAAGGTCCATCTGTCTGTCAGCTTCAGGATGCCTGATGACTGACTCTGCTATGATCCTGTATGTTCCAGCCACAAAGACTCTGGAAGCCCAAATAGCCCTGAATTGCATGGGGACGCTCTGAGTCAAGGTCAGTGTCTCACTTAGGTGAGCAAAAGACCCACACAGCCAGTGGGCTTTCTGCAGGGGGGTTTGGGTGCAAACTACTACCCCTTCCAAAATACATTTACTGACATTATTCTCTTCTTCTCTGTCCAACCACCAAATGTTTGCAGGAGTGCCTTATGTATAACACTGAGCCATGAGAAGACATAAAAGTAGTTGTTGCCCACAAACAATTGTCAGTCTAATTGGTAGACACCAAATCCAGGGACTGAATTTAACCAACATTACAAGGTATTAAAGGCCAAGTGAGTGATTTGGGTGAGTGAGGCCTTAAAGACCTGCCCCTCTCCAGTATTCTAGGTCAAAAGTCCCACACTCAACAGACACCAGATAGTCACCCCTTCCTCACCTCTGAGTGCTACAAGGCCACTTCCAGGTCAAACAAAAGGAAAGAGGGTAAGTCAGGGAATGGGAATTTATTCTACAGGACAATATAGGAACTTGGATCAAAGCTTTAAAATCTGCAGATTTTTAAAGCAAGTATCAATCTATGAGAAAATAAAGATACGTTTATTATAGGGGCCTGGAGCGGGTAGAGCTCAGTGGTAGATCACCTACCTAGCAAGCTCAAGGCACTGGGTTCAATCCTCATCACCACAAGGTGGGGGTAGGGAGAGAGAGAAGGATACTTTTATTATAGAATTCTTTAAAAGTTTTTTTTTTTTTTAAAGAAAGGAACTAAATGTCAAACAACAAAGATTAAATGGGAATAACAACAGTATCTATCGCATAGGGCTGTGCAAGAATAAGGTGAGTTTATGTGTAAAATTTTAGAACAGTGCCTGGCACACAGCAAGTTCTACACAATAGTTACTCACCACCACCACCATGCTTATCATCATTGTTGCTGCTGTGCATGGACACATTATAATGCCTTTATCCTATGTGAACATTTAGATGTTATTTAAAAGGGCACTTGGTAACCTAGGGAAAGACTGAAATATGACTTGAGTCAAAAAGGTGGCTTGTAAAAATGGACATCAGCATGATCTTGATTCTGTATAAATAAGCACGAACAAAGGCACTAGAAACCCAGAAGTGCATTTGCTGAGGCACCAAGAGGAGGATTGTTTTTTAAGCTTTGCTTTTCTGAATCCTCTACACTATCACAGTAAAATGTATTCTTTTTATGATATTTTTTCTAATTAAAAAGAGAGGGGGCTGGGATTGTAGCTCAGCGGTAGAGCGCTTGCCTTGCATGCGTGAGACCCTGGGTTCGATCCTCAGCACCACGTACAAAGCAATAAAATAAAGACATTGTGTACCATCTACAACTAAAAAAATATTTAAAAAAAAAAAAAAAAAAGAGAGGGCATAGCAACTTTGGGCCTGCTGCCTAATTATCATCATGCCAACGGGCTGGTCCCTTTTAGCTCTTGCGGATGAGGGCCTGAGGTCTGTTTTTATTGCCATGCTCCTGTCCCACCATTACTCCCATGTGGCAGCTTTGAAAAATGGTGATGCAGTCTTTCTGTAACAGCTAACTACCTCCAAGCCCATCACTGGGTCTAAAGGGGAACCAGAGTTTTAAAAACACCAGCCTCTCCCATACTGGAGTCCTGGGAAAGGATAACCAAACTGATCAGGTATGAAGTTAGAGCTTCTGATGGTCTGCTTTCCTCTGCTCATCTATTAGAAACGCAAGAACAGAAACTGACCACAGAACAGGAATGGTGACTACATGGCATTAGGTGCTGCCTATGGTGCTTTCCTAAACCACTTCCTCCCTATGTCACAACTGCCACCTTTGAAAGCCACTGTGAGGGGCCCAGACACCAGCCTGGCCTACCACTAACAGTCATACCATGATGAGCACCACTAACCACACAAAAAGAAGGTGTTCTGCCCCCATGTCTCCTGGTACAAAACTCTTCCCTCTTTGGGAATCAGGAACCCAAACCCAGAACCCAACAGTTGTCCCCAACATGCCAAGAGTGATCATCAGCCATGTCCAGCTCCATCATAAAGTTCCACTTATAGTGGAGCCTGGCAGGTGGTTAGCCAGGTCAAGTCCAGAAATGTAGGAAGAAGCCTGCATCTATCTTCTTGAGGAAGCAACAGCTTCTCCATCCTGCTTCAGATGCCAAGAGGGAGGTGGGTTCAGTACAGTACAGGGTTCAAGGGCTAGGCTCTGGACTCAGAAATTCTGAATTCAAATCCCAGCTCTGTATACAAGCTACATAACCTTGGGCTCCATTAGCATTTCTAAGGTCCAAGGTTCAGGACCATCAAATGGGTCAAATGGTGGTTTCACCTTTTGGGGTCACAGCACGTAAAGCACATGGCTCAGTCCTCAGGCAGACCGAGTCTTCCAAGAAATATTAGTTTAGTTTAAAAAAAAGCCTGTTCAGTACTTGAATCAAGTTGAGCATTATGAAGTCTTTCTGTACGTAAGCAATCTGTGCCGTTCATATTCTGTGGACGCCCTTATAGCATCTGGATGCCAGTCCCATCACCCTCAGAACCAGGCGATAATCCTGATTACAAGCTGAGCGGGCAGCAAATACTTACTGCATGGAGGCACCAGGCCTGCTTGGCACAGACTAGTAAACAAGGAAAGAAACCCAAGACCTCTGAGAGAGTAAACAGCTCTTCCTGGGCAAGACCCTTGTCAGGCAACCCTATCACAGGCCCTGGTTGAAGTTCAAGGCTGTTGGCAGGATCTTGGGGCCCCTGAAGTCTCTGGAGAAGGGAATCCCAGACAAGGATGTGGCTGGAATGATGCAGATCCTGAAGACCTTTCTAACTCACAATCCCAATCCCAGCTCTCACAGAGACTCTTGTTCCACCCTCCACTGCAAAGACACACGAGAAGGCAAACTGTTCTTCCACATTGGAACCCACTTCTGTGTCAAGTTCATCAGTGGAGGACTTCTCAAACTTAGATCATGAGCCACCTGGGGATCTACGGAAACTGCAGAGTCTAAATCCCTCGCTCTGGGGTAGGACCTGAAAGTCTCTCTCTCTAATAAGCTCTCAGTGGTGCTGATGGTGCTGGTCCAAGGACCACACTTTGAATGAAAATCTTATAGTAAGCCAAAGCTGGCAAAAAGGCCAGGATGGACCAGGCGGGGCTCAACTCCATCTCACAGGCTTCATCCAGCAAGAGCCAGAGAGTCTCATCTATAAAACCATCTTTCTAGATCTTGGAGGCCAACGTACATGTAGGTTTCTAAAAATACCATAGGAGACGGTGTATGGCAGGGGTTGGCAGAAACTAAGGACAGGTCACAGGAAAGGTCAGCAAGTGGGACAGATGATAAATGGATGGTTTATACCTGCAGCAGGGGAAAGTCACATACTGTAGGTTATATCAGGACCTTGTTAATGGTCACAACAAAACCAGGAAATGGAAAGTTATCCCTTTTCAAATAAGGAAAGGCAGGCCCAAACAAGTAACGGGACCTAACACTGCCACTCGGCTAGTACTGTGTAAAAGCAAGATTTCAACCCCAATAAGACCTTTCAGATACCAAACCCTGAATACTTTTCTCTGAGACCCTCATGTGGAAATAATGCCAGAACCCTTTACCCAGCTTCTCCAAAAGTTATCATCTCATGAAACATAATCCGAGGATTAGCGTTAGGGAACCATCAGGGACACAGTACTGATGACTATCCCCTATGTCCACATTTCACCCACTTTTTCTGGTCCAGGGTCCAATCCAGATTCCCACAGTGCACTTAGTTGCTCCATCTCCTCATCTTTCATGACCTTGACATATATTGAAGAGTCCTGGCCAGTTATTTATAAAATCTCTCAACCTGGGTTTCATGGTTGTTTCTTCATGATTAAATTCTGATTATGAGAGCTGGGTATGGCAGTCCACCTGTAATACCAGCTGCTCAGGAGTCTGAGGCAGGAGGATTACAAGTTCCAGGCCAGCCTGGGTAATTAGGCAATACCATGTCTCAAAACAAAAAATAAAAAATGGTTGGAGATGTAGCTCAGTGATACTGCACTCCTGGGCTCTATCTCAGTACCACGTACACATAAAAATTCTAATTATGCATTTTTGGTAAAAATATCCCAGAGGTGAAACTGTGTGATTTCCAGGGCAATGTAGTAGGAGATATAGGAGGTTGATGGATTTGTCCCATTATGTTAACTCTGGTCACCTATTAAGGTGGTGTCTACTAGTCAGATGTCCCTACTGGGACACTTTTGTGAGGAAATCCCTTTGAGATGAGTAAGTGTATTGAAGGTAGATATATGGAGACTATACAGGTATCTGAATGGGTGAGTCTGCCGCATGTTCATGTTTAAGAGCCTCTGCTGGGCTACTGGGCCTATCAGTAGAGACAGAACTTGAGAATACTGGTTGCAGGCTTGCTAACAGAAAGCCAGGACAACAGACCATTTGCAGAACTCTGGCAAATCTCTGCAATAATAACCACAGGTAGAAACCCAGCCTACGAAATTTGGTCATGTCAGTGACAAGAAAAACAAAACAAACACACACACAAAGACCAAAAACCTCTGTGTCAACCTCCCAGCAAGAATGTTGTGAGGGGAAAACTGAGCACCTCACAGTTGCCCTGCCAGAAAACTGAAAGGTAAGGGTGATGATTCCTTTAAATCTTTCTTTCTAGAATGGGGCTCTTTAACTTGAGCCAAATGTGTTATGCTTAAAGAAATGTGATACAAGAGAAAGTCATCAATCTTGGGAAAGCACAGGAAGAATTCAGAATTTACAAGGTGATAAATAATAGCTCTCATTTATAAATGCTTACTAGGGCCAGGTGCTCCATGACGCATGCACTGGCTGGTTTTTGTGAGGATCCTGTAGGCCAGGAGGCAGACGGAGCACATTAGTCACCTGATGAGTTTTGAGCTTCTCCCAAGCTGTGTCCACAGCCCCTCCACTTGATACCCTGTCCCCAGGGAAGTATTTCCATCTCTCTCACTGCCAGGTGCACTGAAGCCTTTGAAGGTGACCTGCCCTGTGCCTGAGTTGTAAAGCAAGCGGGGTGTTATCCCCATTTTAGGGGAGAAGCAGTTAAAATTTAGAGAGGATGACTATATTAATCAGGTTTTCATTGCAGTGACCAAAATACCTGACAAGAGCAACTTAAAGGAGGAAAAGTTTATTTGGGGCTAAAGGTTTCAGAGGTCTCAGTTCACAGATGGCTGACCCCTTTGCCCTGGGCCTATGGTGAGGCAGCACATCATGATGGAAGGGTGTGGCTGAGGAAACCTACCTAGCTCAGAGCAGTGGACAAGCAGAGAAAGAGAGGGAAGGGGGAAGGGGCCACAGGGAAGATGCACCCCTCCAGGGAATGCCTCAGTGACTCATCTCCTCCAGCCATACCCCACCTACCTAGTTACTACTTAGTCCATTCAAACTACGATGAATTGATTAGGTTACAGCTCTCATAACCTAATCATTTCACCTCTGAATATTCCCATATTAACATAAATGCTTTTGGGGAACACCTCATATCCAAATCATAACAATGTCATCATGCAGCCAGGAGAGAAAATATGGGATCTGAAGCTAGCCTTAGTCAACAGCAGTCTGTGTTCCCCATCTCACTGCTGTCCCCAAAGTCTCCACAGAAGTGCCTGAGCTGTTTGAGGCCACATGCCTGTCAAGAATACCCAGGAAGGAAGTCCTGGGAGTTTCAGAAGGCTTTATTTCCCACAGACATAGTGCCTCTGCCATCCCACACATGCCATCTCTCCTTCTCAGGACCATGCCATCAATTAGGGAATTTATAATCCTAAAGGGGGATGGGTAATGATCTTTTAGTAATAACAACAATTTTTCAATCTCCCTGCCTAGAAAATCTTATCAAGACAGTCCTCACATTGGAAAACCAGGTCGACTCTATTGCTGGATCCCCACAGGACAAAGAGCAGGTGAGGGCTACCCTTGCTATATGGGTCTGAGGCAGTCTGCGCTGCTTGGTCTGGCTGGAAAATAGAGAAATGAAGAAGACGAAGAAAGGCTCCCCTTGGACCTCCTCTGTGGTCCCGCCCTCCCTGTACCTTGAGAACCATACCTAATTCCATCAGCCTCACTGTTCAGGCCACAGTGGTAAATCTGTCCCCAAGAAAAGCAGTGGCTGGGCAGCAGTAGGCTCCATACCAGGGCAACTCAGGAGACGGTTCTCACTGGGGCTACCTAGAATGGGCATGATACAGCCAAAGCTCCAATCAATCTGAAATCATGTATTGGCAGGTGGCATGTGTCTTATTCCCATACACTAAGGAATATAGAATGTTTGATCTTTTAAAAACCTCTCTTTTTTTTTCAGGGAAGAAGTTTCTTAACATTCCAATTTTTTAGGGTTTTACGTCGTGTGTGAAGTCCAAAGAATACCCTGTTCACCCTCACATTTTGTTAGAGCTCATTTATGTATTTATCTTTGTAATTTACAAATAAAAATTGCATATGTTTGTAGTGTGCAACATGATGTTTTGAAAGAGGAACATACTGTAGAATATCTAAAGCAAATGAATTAACATGTATGTCTCCCAGAATTTTTATGTGTGAGAAAACTTAAAAACTATTCTCCTAGCAAATTTCAAGTATAGAATAGGTTATTTTATCTTAAGTCACCAGGATGTACAACAGGTCTCTTGCATTTATCCTTCCTGAATAACCCAGGTTTTGTATCCTTTGACCAACAACTCCCCAATCCCTCCTCCCATGCAAGCCCTGAAAACCAGGGTCCTCTCTGCTTCTATGAGTTTGACTTGCTTAGATTCCACACACATTAAGTAAGATCCTGCAGTATCTGCCTTTCTGTGCTTTGTCAGAGTTCTAAAACAATATTTGAAAGTTGCTGCCAATTCACTCCATAAAGGTATAAATGGCCTTCTCTGATGGCTTTCTCAGATTCTTTTTCAAACTGTTAAGAGAGGAAGCATTTTTCAGGCTCCACTGTTCCTGGTTAGAAGTGGGTAGTGAGTGGCACACACAGCAATGTTCTATCCATCCACTGGGCTTGGCTCTGACCTGGCACACTGGGTCAGGATAGCTCTTCTGGAGTAAATTAGGCCCCCCTTCTTTCCCCTTTCTTAGCTCAGAGTCTGCCAGGTCTCAATGTCCCTCCAAGAGAAGACTGGTCACCCCGTTGAATTAATTAGTAATGTAACTGCTTGTAGAACTCAAAAAGGTGCCTCCTCAGGGGATCACTTCATCAGCACATGAATGATGTGATGAATGAATGATGTGAATGATGAATGTTTGAGAGGAAAATGTTAAATATTCCAGAACCTCCTTCATGCTTTCCACCACTTCCCTCAGCCCCGGGGAAGCCCTGCACTTCTGGGTTGTCGCCAGGGCTTGTGTGAAATGGCCCCTCTCTTCCTGTCCAGCAAGCCTGCCCGTGGTCTTCCCCTAGGCATTCTCTCTTCTCCAGCCACACTGTGCCCTGCCTCATTGCTCTAAATGCAATGCTGTCTCCTGCTCCAGGATTCTGCATGCTCCCCTCCTCTGGACCTCTGTTCTTTGGGCTTCCTGTCTAACTTCTGGTTGGCAGTTCCAGTCTTTGCATTCATCATCAATTCTTCTGGGACCCTTCTCAACACCACACCCACTCAAAATTAGGTTAGTATCCCTGTCACAAATGTCCGAGGAACCTGTACCCGCATCATGACGCACCCTTTGTGCCCTGCTTGCCTCCTCCGCTGACCAGGAGTTTCTCTGGTGCAAACTCAGGCTGGGTCCCAGCAGGGTCCAGCTGAGATACACTGGAGAAAACAGGGAATTGTCTAGCCTGGGCTGCTCCACCCTCCCATGCTGCTACATCCAGTGACCTGAGTCCCACCCAGGAGAACAACAGAGAGAAGTGACAGTATATGGTGTTAGTGCAAAATGAACCAGCCTGTAACTCCAGCAGGAGCCTTTTAATGCATCTGGGCATCACTCATCTGCATGGAGAATGTGCAGCCAACCAGCCCCCTGGACTAGGGGTGGAAGACAGAAGGATGTGTCCCACTCTGACACTTTGCATTTCTGGATCCAGAAGGTCTCTAGTCTCATTCACGAAAATATAATTTAGTTCTAATCATGGCCCAGAGTGCCATTACTATCACTTCTTAGATTTTTAATGTCGCTTTAGAAAATTATGTAGAGTTGAATTATATACTAGGCTCTGACTTTCATAACCCAGGACTATTTGCTCAGCATTACTCAGTGTTGAGGTAGAGTCCTTCAATGGGTAAGGTTCTTTTTGTTTGACTGTCATATAATAGTAGTGCCTACGTATGGGGTCCAGTGTGATAACTTGATACATGTACATAATGTGTAATGATCAAATCAGAATATTTAGCATTTTCCTCTCAAACACTCATCATAATGTTGAGAAGCTTTGAACTTCTCTCTTTTAGCTCTTTATAAAATATACAACAAGTTGTCATAAATTATCCTCATCCGACAGTGCTGTAGAGAGTCAGAACTTATTCCTCCTAACTCTATTTTGGCACCTGTCATATGAACCTCCCTCTACTTCTCACGGCTACTCTCCCCAGCCTCTGGTGACCACTGTTCTACTCTATGCTTCTCTGAGATGGATTCTTCCAGAACTTCTTCATGTGGGTAAGCAACAGGTAAGGTTCTCCTGCTTGAGTTATAGGCGGGTTTGCTTTGCACTAATACTGCCCACTGCCCACTTCTGACTGCTGTACTTCCCACACAACATTGCTAACAATTCAGATGAGGAAAAATGGGTGAAGAAGAAATATGAACACTCAGAGAGGGACAGCATCAGTGTCAGCTACCCAGGAAGCAAGGAGTCAGCTTCTTGCTTGTGCACCCAAGTTGGTCTTCCCTTTGCTGCTGCTCAGAAATGCCTCTGGAGGAGTTTTTCCCTCCAATCACGTGACAGAAGGAGTTTGCTGCATCTGTTCTTTTGCTTTCTTCCCTTTTAAAAATAATTTGTGGTTTGTGTGTTTTTACACAATACAGATTAGCTGGCTGCGGATGCGTCATAGCTCACACGCCATCACTCTCGGTGCTTAAAAATAAAAATCACATCTGCAATGCAAAGCTCACGTGTTCTCCTTTTAGAACAGGGTGAAGGAAAGGCTCGGGTGCCCAGTGCCTTCTTTTAAATTTGACTCAGGTCTCCATGTGCCTGTGTGAAGCACAGGAAAGTAAAGTGGATTGATCTGTAGGATTCTAGCAACCTGAGTCTCAGCACCCCTAGACCTTTACTTTCTCAAACTTGTCTCTTCAAACTCAAGGGCACCGAACAGCCTTCAGGATCCCGGACTGTCAAATCAGAAAAGCATGTAGTCCTTGGTCACAAGATATCCCCATGATAAGCCTCTGCTTACACTCCCCACCAAAGACTAACACAAAAGAGCATCTTCCTAGAACACAATGTGTACAATCAAACCCCCAGGGTTGCAATGGACAGGTTAAAGCCTGCCTTTGATTTTAATCTAAAATGCTGCAAATCTGCATCACTAGGATGGCTCAATCAGGCCCAGGCAGTTGGGCACATCACCTAGTCATTCCCAATCTGACCAATCTTCTCTCTGCTTTAGTGAAAGGGGAAGGTCTCACTGGGGGAAACAAACTGTTTAGTTCCAGTGAGTCCCAGCTTTGGTCTTGGACATAACAGAAGTAAGATGTGGCAGTCAGGGTGGCAGTTGCTTTTGAGCCTCCAGGGCAAGGGTGGCATCAACAGTGACTACAGAGTTTGCCACTTCCTCCTCTCTTTTCCCTCTATGCACCTCTGTCCTATGCTACCAGACAGCTGTGGCAAGAAGGCTTCAGGACTAAAACATCTATCCAAGCAAAAGCCACCCTGACCTTGGGATGACTTAGGCTGACTTAGGACCCCATCTCCTGTCCTACCAACTCCCTATTGTCACTCTAATCACATGTTCAATTTTAGGACCAGCAACCAAGTTGCCCAAGATGATAAGACCTGGCACAAATCAACACTTCTCAGAATGTCTCCTAGACAGAAATGATGGGCACCTCATCACCTGGTATACCCACATGGTCACTTCCACACTCCATTTGTTTTTCTACCACCTGGACCAAAGGATGGACTCTAAAGTTCCTGAGCAAAAACAAATACAGAAGTCATTTGGAGTTCAGAGACCTCTTGAGCATTTTTCTATGGAAGAGGTCAGTGACCGATAATGACTTAAAGGAAGTCGGCTGGTAAGAGATCAGAAAGAGGAAGTGGGAAGCATGTTGGGCGTGGTGGCTGCGAATCATGCTGAAGCCAGCCTCAAGACAGAACCAAGAAAGACAAGTGGTTCCCCAAGGATCCCCAGGATAACCAAGCTGCAAGCTTTATCCCTGCTCTCACTTTGGAAGAGCCACTTGTTTTACAATGGATACTCAGATCAAGGTTATTTTTGAGTTCCAGGCTTCCATTTGGTATCAGGGGACTAAAATAAATCCATAGGAACAAAGGGAGCCAGTGGACATCGCCAGGTGTTTTCCCAAGTCCTCCATGGCCACCCCAGGTGCTGGTCACTCCCACAGTCCCACCTTTATTAGGGAGTTCATGCTGAAGGGTGAAGTGTGCAGCCTCTGAAAAGCCAAATGAGAATCATTGCTTGGTTAAATTATATTGATTTTTGTCTAATTATGTCATAAAAATGAGAGTGGGAGATAAGACATAGGAAGCAAATCAAGACTCTGCCCAAGCTAAAAACAAATGGTTACCATTTTACCCTGTGCTTTACATGTGCTGGGAACCACACTAAAGGAGCCTTCTCTGCGCTGCTTGCCTACATGCCATCAAATTCATGTTATTTTCACTTTACAAGTGGAAAAACTGAGGCCCAGCAAGGTTAAGTAATCTGGCTAACATATCAGGCACAGTAAGCACCCGACACAGGGCTTTGGACAGGTCTATAGGCAGGCCTGTCCTTTAACCAGTGTTAACACCCTCAGCAAGCAAACATGGGGTCATTCATGTCTTTTAAGCTTCCTTCTTGGTTCTCTTGGGGCAGTGGCAGGGTCATGTACTTTCTTCCATCCCCAGAACACCTACACCTAGCCCAGGTCTGTACCTGAGGCAAGTGCTTGATAAAAATACTTCCTGACTGAATTTTAAGATTCTCCTATTTGACAATATTCACCCTAGAAAAGATAATACAGTCAAAGAGCATCAAAAAGACTTAGGAAAATTAATGTCCATGGAAAACATAAAGAAAATTTGATCTGTCACACCATTGTCGCTATACATTTAATAATATCAGAGTTAACATAAAGACAAAATAAAACCATTCACTGATTTGTTTTTCTCTAGGATTTGGCATTTGAAAAAAAAAAAATCCCTGTTTTTCAATGTAGACAAAAGTCTCATCCTTCAGAATTGAGGTCAGCACCCCCCTTGAAATTTCCATAGATTAATCAATCAGCAAATAATATTTGAGTACCAGCCAGTGTTAGGACAGATGCCAGGTAGGTCTCTTCTCACAGCCCCTTGCAGTGGCTGAACTCAGGTGTGTCTTGTCCTATGGGGGCTGGTACAAGGGACAGGGTCTGACTCCAGGAAATACCACTTGCAAAAGCCAGGGTGAAAGGCAGGAAGGTCCATCTGGATTTGGCTGCCAAGCCAGACCATTCAAGACTTCTACTGTGGGGGCTGGGATTGTAGCTCAGCTGTAGAGCGCTTGCCTCACATGTGTGAAGCCCTGGGTTCGATCCTCAGCACCACATGCAAAGCAATAAAATAAAGACACTGTGTCCATCTACAGCTAAAAATAAAATTAAAAAAAAAAAAAAAACTACTGTGTCTGTCAAGCTGAACCCTCTAAGTGACTCAATTAGTTGAACTTTAAATGGTATTTTTTTAAAATGTGGAAATCAATATTCACTAATAAATTGTAATAAAGCATCTCCAAATATGAAATTATATCAACCCTTAGTAATACCACATTTTCATAATAAAGCTTCACACGTAACCAATGGATTGCCCAAGCATTGGTCTACTCATTTTCTAAATATCTACAATTAGCTACTTTACATATTTCAGAGTTCAGCAGTTTTTAAATGCATACCTCTCATTTCAGCAAATGACCAGGAACCAGACAGAAGAAGAAGAAAAGGATACAGAAAAAGGATACCCTCAGCCCCTATTTACTGGAGCTCTCACGTGAGTGAAATAAGGGCCCTGGTTGACATGTTAATTGCTATTAAATTTGATTATTGATTCATAACCTTTTAGGGTTACTGGACCCTCCTTCCAACACACAGTAATCTATGCAGGACCCAGACAACAACCATCCAGTCTGCAGGTCTTGGTCAGTTACCACACTGCAGGCTCCAGTGTACTATACTGCCAGACAGTCCTGCAGGAATCGAAGACTCCAACCATACCTTCTAGACTGAGCCCAGCACAGGGCCAGAAGGTGTCAGACACAAGCAATGACCAATTACACACATTAATATAGTTATCTGATTAGTGAGAAAGGAGGTGTCTCTTTCTACCCATCTCTGGCGTCAAATTAAATACAATCATTCTTGCTATATTGATGATCTAAAAAGTACATGTTCAAAAGTCCTATAGTAAAAATAACAGAGCTAATAAGGAAAAGAGATAGACTCATATTTTGACCAGTGAAAACTGACACAAATTTGTACCCAGAGAGTTAACAGAGAAAATAACAAATACAACTTTCAAGAATACCAGTTCAGTTAAAAATAAGCTCAATTACTGAGCATGGTGGCTCATGCCTATGATCCCAGTGACTCAGGAGGCTGAGGCAGGAGGCTTGTAAGTTCAAGGCCAACCTCAGCAGCTCAGTAAGACCCTGTCTCAAGTAAAAATTTTAAAAGGTCTGGAAAGTCAGGTGCAGTGGCACATGCCTATAATTCCCGTGGCTCAGGAGGCTGAAGCAGGAGGATCGCAAGTTCAAATCCAGCCTCGGCAATGGTGAGACACTAAGCAACTCAGTGAGATCCTGTCTCTAAAGAAAATATAAAATAGGGCTGGGGATGTGGCTCAGTGGTTGACTGCCCCTGAGTTCAATCCCCAGTACCAAAATAAAAAAAAGGTATAGGTAATGTAGCTTAGTGGTAGAGAACACCCAGGTTCCATCCCCAATACTACACACACACACACATACAAATGAGTTTAATTATTAGTAAATAAAGATATAGGACTTGCAGGAACTCATTTTTTAGACCTATGTCTATTGTAGCCTTATTCACAAGAGTCAAAGGTAGAAGCAACCCAAGAGTCTACAAATGGATGAAAAGATAAATGATTTGCAATATGTGTAAAATGAAGCATGATTTGGCCTTAAAATGAAAGGGAATTCTGACATTTGTTACCATGGATAAATCTTGAGGACATTATAGTAAGCAGAATAAGTCAGACACAAAAGGACAAATAATGTATGATGATTCCAAGTATATGAAGTATGTGGTGAAGTCCAATTCATAAAGACAAAAAGTAGAATGGAGACTATCAGGAGCTGCGAGGGGAGAATGGGGGTTATTATTTAATGGGCACAGAGTTTTAGTTTGAGATATGAAAAAAGTTCTAGAAATGGATGTTCAACAATGTGAATACACATAATGCTAGAAATGGTCCAAATGATAAAAATGTTGGTAGGTATATTTTACTACAACTTCACAACTTAAAAATTAAGGCAATAGGAGTCACTTTAAGTTTGACAAGTAAAAGGAGGTAAGTAGAAGTCGAGGCTGTTGTTGCAACATGCAAAATGTCATGGGAAAAATGCACAGAGCTCGGAAAGAACCATGCAAAATCACTTCCGGGACAGAACACGTGGACAAAATGAGCCCAAAAAAACCCAGGTGAATGGTTTCTGAGCTGTTCCTCAGCTTGCAGAGCTCTGGATTTGTGCACCACTGCAAAACATTAACGTGCTGGGGAATACTCAACTTCCACCTAATACATCTTTTCCATATTTATGATCGTAAGAGCGTATAAGCAAACCTGAATTGAAGAAATATGTGTCATGGTGAAACAGCTTAGTGTTCAACATTTCTGAGATCACTTTGTAAGACTCCTGAAAGAATGGTTAGCTTACTAAATTTTAATCTGTCCAAATTTTGCATATACCCTAGCCACACTGATGACCTGGCTTACACATCTGCCCACACAAGTATGCACACATGCACCCTTAAATGTACATTTATTTTGAATTATTTTAATTGCATGCCTGGAGTCATTCTATTTTTTACTGAGATCAGTGCAGAAATTTCGATTTAGTCACTAGGGAACAGCCATCAGAGACTTCCAGCAGGCTGCTGATTATTTCCACAATCTGCCTACACGGGAAGAAGCAGCAATGCACTTTTGCTGTCCTGGAAGGTGGCTGATAGAACTTCTGAACTCCCACTGAAGGCCTGGAGCTGGGACTGGAGAAATGGACTCTGCCTTTCCCTCAGGGAATTACTCTTGGGACTTCAGGCTGATCCCACATAGGGTAAACTTGCAGGGTTCTACCCCAAAGCTCTTTCCCCACTGGCCATTCCTAATCTTCATCATGAACTCTGGGGAAGGCAGAGTGTGAGGAGAAGGGAGCATGAGGAAGAAGAAAAGCAAAAGGCAGGAGGAAAGAGGTGTGGCCTCACAGGGGAGTTGGCCCAGACAGGGGTGTAGCAGGCCGGGTATCAAGGTCTATGCCACTTGGCAGCTGGATCTCTGGGGAATGTAAAGCTAAGACGGCACATTGCTGGCTTTCTACAAAGGCCAGGAAGAAACTAACCCTGCCCACCTCCTGCCAAAAAAACGACAAAAAGTGCACACACACACACACCCCGAAGAAACATAGGCTCTAGGACAGAAAAAGGTAAATGTACTTCAAATACATATAGATGAATAACTTTCAATTACACTTGTTCCAGTGTCAAACAGTAGCTTTCACCAGTTTGTAAGAGGATATTCTGATTTATGCTGCATACTATTATACCAAGGTAAGGGCTTTCTGTGGATCTTAAAAGAAACTTGATAATAGAGCACACAATCCCTGCAAAAGCCTAATGACATGACAAACACACTGCCACCAACACAAAGGGCATGAAGTGACCTGGAAGGGATACTCAGAAACCAGGAACAGACGCATAGCATGATTTTCCTTACCTTATGGAGCTATCTCCAACTCAGGATGTATGAGCTGGAAAGGACAGCATCTATCTAGGATAGTGATGTGATGAAAGTTCAGGCAAGGGATCTGGGAATCTCATGCTTACCAACCACTAGTAAATCCTGTCTGGCACAAGGATGCTTGATACTAGCTCAACTGACCAAAAAAAAAGCAAAAGACGGCTATTCTACTTTCAATCTATTCCTGAGAGAACTGTGTGTCTGCATGCACCAAAAGAGCCACATGAGAATGTTCACAGCAGTTCTGCTTATAACAAAAAACTGGATCAATCGAAATGTCTTCGATAGTAAGATGGCTAAGCAAATCATGGTACACTCACATCATGGAATATAGTACTGCAACGAAATTGAATAAATTATAGCTGAGTGCAACAGCAAGGAGGAACCTCAGGAACGTGGGACCGAGCGAAACAAAAGGCAAGCTGCTGAGGAATGCTGGGAGAGTTGTTGCGGTTATATGAAGTGCATCAGTGCATCTGTGTAGAAGTGTGAACACCTGTGTGAAACTCTCCCCCAAAGCAAGGAAATGAGCAGCACAGATTTCCCACAACTGGCTCTCCCCTGCATAGGGAGAGCATAAAAGGAACTTCAAAGCAGCAATGCTTATGTGGAGTGGCAGCCATATGGGTTGTTCACTGCACCATTAGTTCTTCATAGCTTATACATTTTATGATAGTTGCTTTCAGATGAAGTCTGGCTATGTCGCCCAGGCTGGTCTTGAACTTCTTTTTTTTTAATATTTTTTTAGTTGTTGATGGACACAATGTCTTTATTTTACTGGTTTGTATGTGGTGCTGAGGATCGAACCCAGGGCCTCACGCATGCAAAGCAAGCGCTCTACCGCTGAGCTACAATCCCAGCCCTGGTCTTGAACTGCTAGGCTCAAGTGATCTTCCCACCTCAGCCTCCCAAGTAGCTGGGACTACAGTAGATGCCTGGCTTAGGACAGTTTGGAATTCATTGGAGAAAGATGCTTCTTTCAAAAGCAAAGGGAGTCAGCAATGTGCTTCCTGGTTATAAGAGAGCCGTGAAGAGTCTCATGCCTCAAACTGAAGGCACAGCAAATCTGCACGGGACAGAAGAAACAGACTTGTTCCCAAGATTTCTCCAGCTTGTAGAGTCCCAAGTCTGACATTCCCATGCAGATAGGTAACTGCATGTGAATCCTGACTCTGTCACTTGCTGAGGGTGGATTCTGGGTCAAGCACAGTCTGCAGCTGCCTCTTTCTCAGAAGCATTCAAACGCAACAGTGTTCTAGCACAGGCAGCAGCAAGCACCTAGTGCACTGCCTGTTTCTGTATAGCTTGTAAGGTAAGAATAATTTGAATTTGTGTGTGTGTGTGTGTGTGGTGCTGGGAATTGAACCCAGGGCCTTGTGCATGCAAGGGAAGAACTCTACCAATTGAAGTATATCCCTAGCCCCCGAATATTTTTTAATGGTTGAAAAAACATCAAAAGAAAAATACATATTTCATGACATGAGAAAATTACTTGAAATTCAAATGTTAGTGCCCATAAAGTTTTGTTGGACATAACCATATTCATGATGTACTGTCCAGGCTTGCATTTCTCTACAACAGTGAATCAAGTAACTACAGGAGATGGTGTGGCCCATGTGAAATAAGGCGAAAAAGCCTGAAGTCTGTAGTATCTGGCCCTTGGCAGAGAGGTTAGTTGAGCCTCATACTAACCTTTTTTTAAAAAAGTTAAAAGAAAAATAACCTCAGGTACAGAAGAACCTAACACAAAGTTTGTGTCTTTGTTTATACTGAGCCTCATTCCACAAATAAACTGTGGGGCTATTTGTGAAAAAATACAATAAATTATAATACATTTTTTTAAAATTAGGGCCAGGAATAATCTGGATAGATGAGGGGGATTGGCCAAGAAGAAAGACCATCAAGAATACAGTCTATTAATAATAATAGTCTATCATAATAATACAAATCTGTGTTTTGAGCAGCCAAAGTAGAAAGGTACACAATTAAGGAAAATTTCAGTTTGAGGAAAACAAAAAGAAACACAATAGGTATTCAGAGCAAAGCTGTTCCCCAATCAGGTATGAAGCAGACACACAGATTGGCAATGTTTTGACAACATCCGCATAGCAAAAGCAGAAAGCAGTAACAGGCTTTGGGCCTCCTGCAACAGAAGCCCAGAAGCTGACTGAGTGTTCTAAGTACTAACAGAGAAAGTAGCTCTGGGAAGCCACCTGTCAGGCTGGTTTCACAGGTTGTATGACCACACTTTACCAAAGACACCAAACGCTGTTTGACTGGATCTTTATCTTCTTTCAAAAGGAGCACAACTGAACTGCATTAGCCATGAACAACACCTGTGCCACATGCGCCAGGTTTCTCCCTGTCCCTGTGGAGAACACAATGATGTGTGTGCCATCTGCACATCCCTAGATACTCAAGAAGGGCCCACAGTCAGCTGCTCCAAGTCAGCAGGATGAAAGTTTGAAATAAATGAGGTTGTGAATTGGCACAGGGGCAGGAGCTTAGAGAGAGGCCTGCCCACCCCTCTGGGCTACCTCTGAGGCCTGCCTGACCCCGTCCACCTGAGAGGCTCTGGCTCATGCAGGCAGACCCTGTTCACCCACCCCAGAGCCTCAGTGACTGTGTGCCTATGGCACACAGAGAGGGAGGGGCCAAAGGCCACAGGACAAGAGCACTGGGGCCACACTGAATGTGACCCTCAAAACAAAAGGAGAACATAAAGCAAAATGAAAAGGGTGAAGACACCACACAAGATTCAGGATTTAACTTCAAGGACCTCAAAGATGCTGCATCTGCATGTTGGCCCTGGGTCCATCTGCTGAGGGAAGTAGCTCTTCACTGCTTCCGTTTGGTGATGGCACTGACCCAGACCCAAGTGAGGGCTCTGGAGTTCCAATTTCGACTGGCCCACTTCCCCAGCCACGTGTGTTGCTGGGCTAGTCCACGGCCTCCTCATAAAGACGAAAAGAAAGGTTTGTGAAGGCTGTGGGAACTCAGAAGGGCAAAGGCTGCAGTTTGGTGAGCATCTGGTTCTCATGACAAAAGAATCACCAGTCCATTTGCATAACTTTAAATTTAGTCATATTATAGGTATTATTTTTGTGTATAGTTTTTTGAAAGGCAATATACTCACACAGTTCAAAAAATCAAGATGCTATGAAGAGAGACACTGAGAAATTCAGTGCTTGCCCTCTCTTGCCTACCATAGACTGTCATTTTATTGACTGATATATACCCAGCATCTCTTAATGTACTGACTAGTAAATATAAATATACTTTCTTATACTTCCATCCCTTTCTTATACAAAAATGTATATAAGATACATATCGTTCTGTACCTTGCTTTCTCCTCTGAACAATAGAGTGGGGACCTTCTCTCTCTTCTGTTATAGCTGCAATGTTCCTGTGTGTCTGGACCAGTTTGTTTTAGAGAATACACAGACGGTTTCCAAGAACAACACTGCCACATGTAACCTTATCTGTACTTGTTTGGAAAATCAACTCCCAGAAGCATATTATGGATTTTATGACCCTATCTTAGCAATCATATTTATTTTTGTCAGTGGTCAACCATGAGAAACATATAAGATGGAAATTGGGGGCAATGGAAGTCTTGAGAATCCTTATTATTCTGTTGTTGTTAGTGGTATTAGAGAAGGAATAACAAATGCCCTTTCTTCTCCTCCTCTTGGTTAACAGTGACGAATAAAGAGTTGAAGAAAGAACAAATGAGCATATGGGATACAAAAATAAATACTCTGAACAATTCTATGAAGAAGGATGCTTGAAGCTCCATTTAACCTCCTGCTCCATGGTGCTGAAGTCTTGGGGTTACCAAGGCAAAATCTGGACTTTCTTAATTTCATTGCCACATTTATTCATGTCCTACACATTTATATCTTCATTTACTCTTATATACTCCTCATTTTCCTCTATATTGGGGTGAAAGCATGAAGGTCCCAAGGACACTGATAAGCAAGGTGCTTCTCACCCTGGCAGCCCTTCACTTGCAAAATCAACTGAAAACACTTTTTTATGCCTCCTGTTTGCCAGGCCATGCTAAATGATAAGAGTGGAAAGATTTAATTGTTTATTTTGAGCGACCTATCAACTATTTGGATTCGATAGTTGCCAAAATGTGTAGGTGAGCACGGGACACAGGAGGGAGTTGCAGCCAGGAGGAGTCACCTAATGGCACCGCCCTCCAAGTATGGAAGGGCATAGATGTGTCCCCTTGGGGATAAGGAAGTGGGGTTTGGAGGGTGAATGTGGAGGGTGAATGGGTGGTAGGACTGCAAGATGGAGGGCATGTGGACAGGAGACTGCTAACCACTTGGTGGACCAGCTCCTGGATTCTCAAACTTCTGCTGGCACCAGCGTCACAGGGAGCTTATCAAGTGCATATTTCCCAGGCCCACCCACAGAGGTCAGCTGCAGGGGTCTTAGGTAGGCTCAGAAATCTGCACCAAGAAGCACTCCAAATAATCCTTCAGCAATTTATCCAACCAGACTTTAGGATATGATGCTGAAAGTGATGCAAGTATGGAGTTAATAGGCCTTAACAGTCCAGATCACTTGAGAGCTGGGGAAGGGGTAGAAGGTGGGAAGAGAGGACTGAATGAGGGGCAACCTGCAACATGAGTCCACATGCTGATGAAGGGTGTCAGAGGCCAGACTGCAGAGCAGGAAACAGATTTGGGTGGAACTAGGCAGACATGTGACCGATGCCTACTGTCCCAGGGGCACATGGAAGGGAAGGAGCCCGAGAGGTCCAGGATTAAAGATAGCTTCCCAGAGGAAGGGATTTTTAACTGGGATCTGAGGATGAGCTGGCCTTAATGAAGTAGCCAGGCAGACACATGACAACTCCAAGAATTTATGTAGCCAACTGTCCTAAAGAATGAACACCCTCAAACTTCCCAGCCTGAGGGATCATGTTGGGGGCACTCACACCTTGTGTGTGTCCTGAATATGTCTAAAAAAGTGTCTCCTGCCCACTTCCTGTGTCTAGAACAAGGTACACTGATGGGTATAGCCACAGAACCTTCAATATTCTAATAGCAAAGCCAGGCACTGGTTTCTGGGAAGGAGTAAAAGGGGATGAGCTGTACCCTTTCATCCACTGCCCCCCAGGATAGGAATGAGACAGTAGACAGGACATGAAGGAGAGAGAGAGAGAGAGAGAGAGAAAAGACAGCTATTGCCCTATCCCCCTTGACCTTCCCCTGCCCTCCTCAATCAAGCCAGTTAGAAAGGGTACAATGAAATGGGACATTAGCTACTGACAAAGGTAAGTGAGGTGTCAGGAGACTGCGATGCCTGCTACCTGGGTAGAGTTCCCTTCGCATGCTTCAGATGCCACGGAATTTTTTGAACATCCAATGCCCTGCCAATTACCTGATCCCTTTATTAATTTTGGTTGGAAAAAAATCTTCACAGACTCTTTCCTATTGCTCTATAGTTTCTGTATCCAAGTCCCTCAGGTCAATGTCTGGGACCATCGCTCACTGGGCCCTAGGGAGGAGCCCTTCTCCACCTGTTGCTGTCAGCATCCACCAGAAGCTCTGGGGGAAACTCCACCAGGGGCCTCTCAAGCCAGCAGAGGGGAATCTTGGGGCAGAAACTCCTGAGATGATGATGCTTCTGAAACAGGGTGGAACTCTCTGAAGGGGGAGGCTGGGAGGCCCAGCCCCTTGGTTCTGAATGCCCCCACTTTCATCTGTGGGTATACTGTGCACATTTTGGAATTCTACCTATAATGTCCTTCGAGGAAAACCTTCTGCTAATTTCTAAAGTCTGCCAGCCACTATATATGGATAAGTGTCTATGTAATCATTATGGTGTTCCTAATTTTCAAACAGCACCTCACTGCTCAACCATCCCTTACAGCGCTTGAACACACAGCCCTAACGTAGGTAGGTATTACCTGCTAAGAAATCATATGGAAGCGCTTAATGCAATATTTCGCACATTATAAAATGCAACTATTTAAAGATGAGATAAAACAAACACAAATAGAAGCTCACTGTTGTCCCTGGGTCCTACAGTGGTGGGGAGGGAAAGGCTGATAAACAGGCAGGGAGGTAAATCACTGTGCCCCTCACCTTAAAACTAGAACATTGCTTCATTCAAATACAGTTACGGAAAAAATAAAGTCTTCACAAGAAAAAAAAATTGGTTTGCAGATTAACAGCTGGTTCCTGGGTAATCTCTCTTTTTCCCAGGCAAAGAAAGTATTGCTAACAAGGACTATCAGATTCTACAGATAGAAGAAGAAAGAATCTTCCCAATGGCCGAACGCAAATGCCACAATCACTTTTCCAGAATAAGTCAAACCACTGGAAGTCAAAAAGGAGTTTTCTCATAAACAGAGACCCCCAGAAAGAAAGGGCTCTAGACTTTCAGGCTTTTCTAAATTAACAGAATGTTTCCTGGGATCAAGTCATCTCCCTGGGACAACTGAAACTAGAAGGCAACTTGCCACTTCAGAGGTAGATAGGTTACCTCCCAGGCTGCTGACCCTGTGCCAACCTCCCCTGGAAGCTACACCCAGTCCAGGGCAGGAGACAGCACCTTCCTCATGGGAATCAGGAGGATGAACATTAGAAATTATGGTAGTTAAAATTCCATAGGACGAGGTAGGGGACAAAATTGAGGGGGGCTAACACAGGCTCCCAGGAAGTGTCCCCAGGAGCCACACAATGCTGATTTCTTCAGGAAGAACTTGGGAGGATAAAGGGAGGGAGGAGATGAAGCACTGGGAGAATTTCTGCCTGGCAGGAGCACCAAGGGCTGAAAGATGGATGTGAAAGGACAGAAAAGGCTCCTGATGCTGGGGAGAGCCTACCTATCAGCACAGGGCATCTGGACTCACCTACAGCATATGGGGGAAGCAATGCTTTCAGAAAGAAGAGGCTTTCATTTTGGAAGTCCTACTCTGAAGTTAGCATGTGGATAGGTGAGGCTTAGCAGCGAAACAAGTCTCGGCCCCGCAATGAATAGTGACCACAGTGGTGCTGGTGGTGGTAAAACTAGGAGCTGAGTATGTGGCAACTGCTTGTCACTTATTAATTCCATTAGTTGACACAAGAGCCTCTTGAGGTAGGTACACTATCACTGCTATTGTTTCCAGAAGATGAAGTCCAATGGCTTAAAAAACTTGCCTTAAGGGACTGGGGCTGTAGCTCAGTGGCAGAGCGCTTGCCTAGCATGCATGAGGCACTAGGTTCGATCCTCAGCACCACATATAAATAATAAATGAATAAAATAAAGATCCATCAACAACTAAAAAAATATTTTTAAAAAAAATTGCCTTAAGTCAGATGCTGGTTAAGAAAAAATGATGGGCTGGGTGCTCTGGCACACGCCTGTAATCCCAATGGCTCAGGAGGTGGAGGTAGGAGGATCATGAGTTCAAAGCCAGCTTTAGCAACAGTGAAACATTTAGCAACTCAGTGAGATCCTGTCTCTACATAAAATACAAGATAGGGCTGGGGATATGGCTCAGTGGTCAAGTACTCCTGAGTTCAATCTCCCCAAGAAAAGGGGAATGCTGAAATGACCAGATCCAAACAAGATGTCACTTAAAGCATACAGCAATAACTCTTGCATAGCTCTAGCAAGGTAAAATTTGCATATCATAGAATTCAATGGTTTTTAGTAAATTTATGGTTGTGCAATCAAAAACATCCCACAAGCTTCCTTTGCCCATTTTCAGTTGATCCCTGTTCTCACCCTCGGCCCATTTCTGTCTCTAAAAACACATGCTAATAATGTTTGAAGTCAAAATGTGTTGCATCTTGTTTGGATTTATTATTTTCCTTTCCATCAAAGACATTCAAAGTACCTAGGAGATACTTGAAGAGAACCAGGCAGCTTTATTTTTAGCATGTACTACTTCATACCATATGCTATTTCCCTCCCACCTCTTTTTCAACATTGAAAATGATGCATTTGGCATAGGCAGTTTATTTTAGATTGTATTTATAATAAGAGTCAAACATATATCAAATTAACATGATCTAACATCAAATACAACATCTTCTAAATTGTTTTGCTGGGTGCAAAAAAACAATTTATTCCCATTAAAACTTTCACTTTTATCTTATGGGGAACATTACCAAGAAAAATGATCATCACCACAGAAGTAATACTTGAGTATTAATCACCAATAATACACAAGTATCTCAAACCCTGCTAGTACTTTTCTGTACTAGTGATTCCTCAGAGCATCTGAACAGAAATAATCCTACTCAGGTATCCTCTTTAGGAATCTTCTGTCCCTCAGGCCCTTTGCTTACTCTCTCTGCCCTTCCCCCACTCCGGGCTCACCTTGATCGCCAGTGAGATGAATCCCTTCATAGTTCACAAGTTCCTTCTTTACTCAGTGAATCCCAGTGAGGGGTCAGGGAGGCTGAAAGTTCCCTAGGTCTTACCTCCTCATCTCTTCAGTCTGCTCTACCCACATCACCCAGTTCCATCCACGCCACAGACTCCACAGCTGAAAGGCAGACCCACAGTCTGCTGCTTCCACAGTCTCCCACTATGAGCACATGCCCATGAGTATTCTGAAATCCCAGGGGAACAAAGCAATCACCAGCTCAGTCCCCTGACCTCACCTCCTTCCCTGTCCAGCTGACGCCCCAGGGCCCAAAGCTTCTCCTGCAGCCAGGGACAATCATTTTGGCCAAGCTGTGGTCCCTGCACTCAGGTACCACTTTCTGTACCTTTATTTATTTTTTTTTTTGTTTGTACCTAGGACTGAACTCAGGGGTACTTGACCACTGAGCCATATCCCCAGCTTTTGTTTTATGTAGAGACAGGGTCTCACTGAGTTGCTTTGTGCCTCACCATTGCTGAGGCTGGCTTTGAACTGGCGATTCTCCTGTTTCAGCCTCCCAAAGTGCTGGGATTATAGGAGTGCGCCACCATGCCCGGCTCATACCTTTAAAATGGCTCTGTAGCAGTGGCTTTCAACCAGGGATATCTGCCCCCAAAGGGACATTCACATGGCAATGTCTGGAGACATTTCTAGTTGTGGAAGAGGGTCCCGGTGGCATCTAGTGAGTAGAGGCCAGAGACTCATTAAACATCCTGAAAAACACAGGTCAGTCTCCGTAGCCAAGAATGGCCTAGCCCAAAATGTCAACAGAATGTGAATCTACAATTATCTCAAAATGAAACTTAAAAAAAAAACAAAAGTCAACAGTGGTGACGCCGAGAGAGCCTGCCATGCAGCACATCCTACACACAAGGGCAAATGGCAGTGTGTGCTGATTAGCTGGCTGTGAAGGTTTTTTTTTAATCTTACAAATGGATTTAGACATGGAACACTTTTTTTTTCTTTTTTGCAATGCTAGGGATCAAACCTAGGGCCTTATACATGCTAGGCAAGTTCTACCACTGAGCTCAGTATATCCCTAGTCCTTTTTAAAATTTTAGTTTGAAACAGGGTCTTACTAAGTTGCCTAGGCTGGTCTCAAACTTGAGATCCTCCTGCCTCAGTCCTCCAAGTAGCTGGGTTTACAGGTGTGCACCACAGTGCACAGTGACGTGGGATCTCTTCAATCCAGGGAGCCACACTTGTGCAGGGTCTGCATGTGGAAAGGTATATAAGCATTTGTTCAGTATAAGCCATCAAAAGTCTTGAAGGAAATGAACAGCACACAAAGGGCCCTAAAAATCCAAACTGGTAAAGAACCAGCAGTAAAAACCATCCAGTGCTTGTCCAGGGGCTGCCTAGAAGAAAATAGGGCCTGGTAACAGGAACAGGAAGGTTGTCCTTGATCCAAATCACAAAATGTCCAGGACAATGGATTTTACCCATGGTTTACCTATTGCTGGTTCCCCTCAATCCTCATCCCAGAGCAGCACTTATCAGCTTCCTGTGTTGTGCTTCCCCATAAGATGCCATTTAAGGAAAG
>CM053407.1:83769517-83785532 GCA_028644305.1 Xerus rutilus | reverse complement strand
TTCAATTACATTTACCCCAAAGTTTGAAAGGTAAAAACAACTCTTTTTTTCTAAATTGAAAGTCTACTACTCTCATTTTTAACATAAATATGGGAAGCCTCAGTAATAACCCAATACCAGGTTCCACATCATCCCCTAACAGTCTTGTAGCTGAGTTTAGCACATGTGTACTACATACAGTCTCATGCAGTCTCACATGGATGGGTATGTATTTAACATTAAAAAATCAAACTTTAGCCAGATGCATGCCTATAATCCCTGCAGCTTGGGAGGCTGAAGCAGGAGGATCACAAGTTCAAAGCCAGTCTCAGCAATGGCAAGGCGCTAAGCAACTCAGTGAGACCCTGTCTCTACATAAAACACAAAATAGGGGTGAGGATGTGGCTCAGTGGTTGAGTAGTGGCCCTGAGTTCAATCCCCATTACCAAAAAAAAAAAAAAAAAAAAAGAAAGAAAGAAAGAAAAGAAAAGAAATCAAACTTTAAAATTCAGTTCAAAATATGTTTTAGAAAGTGTGGAGTTGAAAACTTGAAAAGGTTTCTTATCAGCTATCTAGTGCAGTCCCCCTCTTTAAATCCCTCCCAGTTCACAGTTATTCATAACTTCTATAAGCAGTCCACCCACATTACTAAAGCAACTGCTGACTAGTACAGGTGCTAAGTCAAAATAAAAACTCATTACTACTTTGTCTTTTTTTACTTCTAAAAGCTGCAAGAGATTTTTTTTAGGAAAAATTGAGATGTTATAACCATTCAGTCAATCTTTTAGATATCCTAATGCTGGGTCAATAACAACCTGCAGTTACTGCCAGGCATCTGCAATATACACATACAGCAAATACTGACTCTAGACTAAATTAAAAACTTCAGCACAGGTACCAATGTTTTAAAAACACAGCAGTGGGGCTGGGATTGTGGCTCAGTGGTGAAGCGCTTGCCTTGCATGCGTGAGGCACTGGGTTCGATCCTCAGCACCACATAAAAATAAATAAATAAAGATATTGTGTCCATCTACAACTAAAAAAAATTAAAAAAAAAACAAACACAGCAGTACTCTATTCTAGGGACCCATTGGATTCTCCCCTTCCTTTGTAAAGCATGCTGAGAGACACCATGGGCACACTGAGTACTCCTGAATGGACCAGCTATGCACAGGGACACCGTCACTTACCCCAACTCAACTCTATTTGTCCCCAAATTTGGAATTCAGTTGTACACTTTACTAAAATGTTAAGCAACTGACAAGCTAGAAGCCTGAGAAGAAAAGTTATTCCTAAGAAGATGCAGATGACACTTGGAAAACGTCTAGAAAAGCAAGTTGTATAAGAAACTGCTGTCAAAATAGGTGTGGTCAAGACAACTATGAGACTGAAATGCCATAAAAATTCAGTATCCTGCACCCAGTTTGCTTTGCAAATATCTTTGCTCCACTTTGAAGAAACACACACTAGAGCACACACACCTGAGGATACTGTCATATATTAATATCCTCATGAAATTTCATGACCAAGGGAACTCAAATCAAGTTGGTTAAGACGTGTCTAGTCCAGTATGCAGGTTGGGTGAGTAGTAAGATGCAAACATGCAGAAGACAGAGCACCGCTGGACTCAGAGAAGCTTTTCATCACCAAGCTTTGGAGACTGACAGCTTGAACTGCAGTCCAGGCTCCACCTGGGTAAAGTTCCTCAGCTTCCGTGAGCCGTCCCTTCTGTGTAAAGCAGGAACAATGACACTGCCACAGCTGAAGCTGCTTATCCCTGGGTCTCGGTCACAACAACAACCAGTGTTAAGTATTATCGTTTTGTTCTTAGTACCAACTAGTACAACCAAATGGACTCTAGAAGCCCAACCACCCTCTGGGAAAGGAGGACATGAAGTATTTTGCTATTTAAAATGAGACCTCCAATTTTAAATGACTGGGGATCACTCTGTAAAAAAACAAAAATAAAAACAAAACAAAAAAAACCTGGCCAGTAAAATGACAACATGATCTGAAGCCACAGAACCCACTCACCCAGAAAGGAAGGAAGGAGCTCCAGGTCCACAACCTAACACCTAAAGCCAAAGTCCAAGACCTAAAGCCAATCACTGGTTCTTTGAGGCCACCCAAGTTTTTACTTTTTCCTTCATTCAAATAAACAGTGACTGCTGAAAAATAAACTTAAAAATATTTTAAAATATAAGACTTAATTTGCTTAATGGAGGATACATTCTTAAGAAATTTTCTTCAAATAGGTATTAGATCAGTATTTTAAACAACAATGCACCTGAGACCCTCCCCCCAAACAGTCGCTGCCTTAAAAGGAAAACCACATTTTTATTTAGCCGAAACTGAGAAAGACAAAGTACCAATTTGAAACTCCACTTTGGTGGGGAGCAAACAAGACTGCAGATCGCTAGAATAGCCAAATGCATGACTTTAAATATGGCCACAGGAACAAGGTTCCCTCAGCAAAGCACTCCATTTCAGGAGCTCACAGCAGCTTCTAGATAAAACAATTGAAGGCCCAGCTTAACAGCTTAATCAGGTAATGGTTGAACCAAAACAGAATCCTCAGGAAACAAGGGCTGGTTGAAAACAAGCAACATTAGTTGGAGAATTGTAACCAGTGAAACAGATCCAGGATTTCTTTACCAAGGAGCAAGGAGGAAGGATTCCAGACATCTTTTTATAATGCCATGTTTACTCTGAGGACACCTCCACGGGGTTCCTAACCACTAGAGTCCACATGTCTGACAGCTGTTGGCAGCTGTCAATCAAACCACCACACTAAGAACTGTGGCCCAGATCTAGGCCTGTGCACAGTGATGAGGCATAGGGTCAGTGAGCTGCAAAGAGTCTCAAGTATTTGATGAGGACCAACAGCCTGTCAGGGAGAGCAGGGCATTTTTGTGGCATTTTCTGGATGTTTTGATGTGAGGTGTCATGGATATGGAATTTCCACCTTGCTGTCCACTACAACACACAGGATGTCTACGATGAGCAAATCAAATTTTAGTGAAATGCATCACTGTATTTGCTACTTGCAGAGACTGCTAGGAGAATTCTGAGATAAACCACTTTGCTTCACAGGTGAGGTATGTGTATCCTGATTTCTGAGCCTTCTGTGCTCTTGTGTGAGCACTGTAAGTTATAATCTACTATCTCCTGCTCCTCAGCTGAATGTGTGTGTGGTGGAGACAGCTGCAGACTTTCAGCATGCACTCCTGCCTCTCAGACCCCAACCTCCCTCCCAGCCACCTGAATTGGTTCTCTCTCCTCATCCTCTCCCTGGGGCTGAGGCATCTGTATACCTGCAGAGCCAAGCAAACTAGTACCTGTTGTCTATGCTTCCAAGCCCCTTAGCAAGATTCACTTCCTCCCTCATCCCATGCATCACCATGCTAAGTACCTCTGGAGTGTGTGTCCCCTTTGGAAACTGTGAGTTCCCTGACCACAAGGTGGAGTGGAGTCTCCTTGTGCCGCTGACCTCGTCTGGTAGAGAGCACAAAGTAGGTGTTCAATCAATAAGGAACTGAATTGATGTAAATGACTTCTAATAAAAAATAATTACATCAAAAAAGAGGATAGCAAGTTCAAGTCCAACCCGGCCAACTTAGCAAGATCCTGTCTCTAAATTTTAAAAATTTAAAACAAAGAAAAGGTCTAGAGAGGTAGGTCAACAGTAAGGCACCCCTGGATTCAATTTCCAGTACTGGGGAAAAAAAAAGTTACATAAAATCCCCAAGCATGCCTTTATCTATATGCTATTGATGCTAAAAAGCATATGAGGCCTTGTCAGATGTGCCATCTGCTCAGCGCACAAACCAGGGCCTCTGACTCCACTTGTTATGGACCCAAGACTCCACACCTGACTCCAAGGTAGAGCCCAGCAGTCACAGGCAGAAGGGTGGGGGCAGCAAGCTGTGTCATATTGACATCATGCAGAAGTATGCAAGTCAGCCCCAGGATTTCTTTAATGCCTCTGAGCCTGTCTTCTAGGAATTTCAGAGCATTTCCAGCAAGCTCCCCACTTAACCCTCACACTATCCCAAACACAGACAAGTGTTTCCAGTTTTCATTTCTACACAAGTCCCTTGTCTCCGTTTACCTTCCCATCTCCCCAGTCACTATCCCAGAATCCTCCAACAGCCTCTTCACAGACTCCTAGGATTCACCACGCAGGCCCCAGCAGCCAGAACAATCAGGCAAGAAGTAATTTCACTGGTCTCTGGTTCCAACCTCTGTGGCCTTCTTCTGAGGTTAAAATAAAATCCTTGGAGGGCCCAACTGATCTGGCCCCGCCTCCCTCTGCAACCCCACCCCCACTCTGGGCCCCCACCTGCTACTCTTGGAACTCTGGTTTTTACCTAGAACAAACACCCTCAGGACTCTGCACTGGCTGTTTCCTCTATGGGGCACTCTTTCCCCAACTTTTCCATGCCTAGCTCCTTCTCATCTACTGGAGAGTAGCTGAGGCCTTCCTTGACCCCATCTGTCCAAACACTTCTGTTCAACTCGCCTCCATCATCCTCAGCATGAGCACCAACCTGGAGTGACTGATCTATGCCAACCTCTTTGTCTCCCAACCTAAGAGCAGAGTCTTATCTTGTTCTCCACCTTATAACCAGAGCCTGACACAGAACCTGGTACCTAGGAAAGCTCCAGAAACTCTTCTGAATGAATGAAGGAAAGCAGGAATGGCTATCTCCTGGAAGAATCAACACTATCAAACCCCACAGAGCCTTGAAATCAGATCCAAAATAGGCTTGACTTTCTCAAAAAAACAAAGTAACTCCTCTCTCTTTTGTGCAATAAACTCTAAATGGTGCCCACATGGGAACTTCCCTTCACACACTCTTATGAATTCACAGCTCTCGTGTTGCTGACCACCTTTCTCTCTGGAAATGACCCAGAACTCCTTGGCTCAGAAAACCGGAACTCCACTTTGGAGTCAGGCCCAAGGTTGCAGACTCACAGCAGAGGGCTAGGTGGAGGAGCCTTGACGCCCTCTGGATTTGCTCTGTGCCTGGCCACAAGCCCTGTCCTTTGGAGGGACAAAAACAGGAAAGGAGCAGAGGCCATCAGAGGCCTGAGAAAGTCCCAGGGGTCTAGGTGAAACCTCCTTTCCCCAAGACCCTGATACCTGTCCAGCCTAAGACCCAAGACAAGGAGGAAACAGTGGGTGGGCTATGGGCAGGCCAGGGTCAGAGGCAGGACATGGGAGGACATAGAGTATGGGAAAAAGACACACCTAGTCTTGGCTTTGATATCAACATGCTCTGGCTTCAAATACTGACTCCAACATCTACATTTCTGAAGGTCACACAGATGCTATTTAATCTCTCTGAGCCTCAGTTTCCAGAGCTATCAAAAGGGATTTCACAATTTCTACTTGAGGAGGATGGCTGGGCATTTTGTCCCTAGATGTTCTATCTAGCTGCATCCATTCACCCTTCGATCCCCAGGATGAGTGTTATTCATTTGGGAAAAATACAACCAGATGTCAATCATGCTCTGTGACTTGCCCCCTAAAGTCTGGGTTTACCAGACTGTTCTGATGCTGAGCCATGCCAACGGATCTACGTTTACTTAATTGTATTAAGTAACTGGGCCAAGCTGATCCCTGAATCTACCTTACACATGTGCATAGCAGGCATTCAATACATATTTTTCAATGAATGAACCAAATGACAAGATGGATTGTGTCTATATTGATCCCACAATCAAGTCTGATAAACTGAAATCTCTTTTTTCACAATCAGTGCATGTTGCCAGGCACTAATCCACCTTGCACTTTCATAGTGCTGACACAGCAAGAATCAGATTTAAACCATTATAAGGCTAACAACTCTGGCACTGGAGTTTCCTTCTGATGCAGGCTGTGGGGAAAATAAGCAACTTGGATGTTAAATCTCCTCATTTCTTTTGGAGATTATATGTCAGCTCCTCCAGGGTTTATACCTTCAGTAACCAAAGGGACTTTTCAAAATAGCATGATTATTCAGCAAAAAAATAAATTAAAATGAAATGATCTTCATTCTGTACATAGGCTGTCATCACATTTTGCAAGAATATTTAGCAGAAACATTCTATCAGTCTTGCTGAACAAGGAAGAACATTGCCTAAGACTGAGGTTTGGCAAAAGAATCTGATGAAACCTGTCAGTTCTGTGCCACCAGCATGGTGTCCCTCAAGGTTCCTGGTTACTATAATTATCTAGCTCTATGCTATCCTACGTCAGATTTCAAGTGTAAAATAGTTTCTTGGAGCTCATACTTGCCCATCCAAAGCAGCATTTGAGGTTAAGAAAGGACTCCAACTCCCATCCCATACAGGGATCCTTTAGCATAAAAAAAGGCACCTACTAAAGTAAATCCGCAGAAAGCAGTTAGGAGCTAGCTATTCCTTTGCAAAACTGCCCAAGGGCTGCTTTAATGGATATAATTTAAGAAACTGTGATTGGCATACAATTTGGCAAGTGCTCTTTATTCAGCAGAGGGGGAGACAACTAACCAGGGCAGGAGGAAGATACAGAGCATGGGTCTAAAGTCAGAAGGTCTGGGTCCTCATCCCAGCTAAATCACGAGTGAGCTATGTCTCAGAGACAAGTCATTCAACTTCTTGGGTCTTGGCTTCCTCACCGAGAGATGGAGAATCATTAATAAAGAGCAAGTATTACTTCCTGGAGTTACAGGGAAATCATATTAATGTGAAAGCTGTTAGAAAATACAAAGTCATATCTAGAAGGCAGGGATCTCTTCTATTGTATGTGAACATGTATAAACATAAAAACCACCCAGAAAATTACCTGTATCCATTCTTGCTCATGATAAATGTGTTTCCTCATACTAATAAAGTGAACAACTGGAATGTAAGTGACTTCTGTGAATCAAGATGAACAGTCAGCTCTGAGGATATGAGATCCATTCTGTGACAGTTTTTAAGTGCCTCAGGACAGTCACACAGGCACATACACCCAAACCCAGCTCTGGGGAAGATCAGGCCCTAAGCCTGTTCATGTTTACCAGACACTCACAATGTGCTAGGAGTGTGCTAATACAGAATGTATTGTGACCAGGTAAAAGGAACCCACAGGACAACACACATGGTCACATGTGCGAAGGTAATAGAGGTGGAGGTCACCCTTCCCACTGCTCATAGGTGTATTGGGTTTGGGTAAGCTTTTCCTGCACTCCTGCTTGAAGACAGCAGTTAAATGTCTTCAACAAGTCTTCATCCCTTTAGGAAATTCAAAGGAGAGAAACAAAACAAACCCTATCAACTCCACCTTGGACAAGAGCAAGACAACTCTACCCCGCACCCCAGCAAGCACTGCATCTCCTAGAGACCCCATTTCCACACTGCAGAGTAGATGGGACTACAGGCGTGCACCACTGTGCTAGGTTCTACCCTCTCATTCCCCACCCTCACATGGGTACGTCCTAGAAGTTGAAAAAGCTTTTCAAACCCTGGCCAGAGAGAACATCATAGGATTGAATAACTACAGGGATGACCAAAACAATCAAAGGGGGAAAAAAATACTTGGAAAACTCCACACAAAAATCATTGGCCTTGCCAGAAAAGGCAGTACAAGGGAAGGGGCTTTAAAGAGAATCCCAGTGGGACAGCAAGTGCCCAACTCCTAGTAAGAGGGTCTTAAACTCTAGTATACATCAGAAACACCTGGAGGGGGTGTTAAAGACAGAAATCCAGAGTTGGAGTCTATAGCTGATAGTGCTGGCCCAGGGGCCCTATGTGAGAAAACACTCACTAAATAAATGGGCAAGGGCTACACAGGCTGTCATTCCCACCAGGCAATTTCAGATTTTGGTTCATCCTCCCTTCACCCTAAACTGAGCCTTAAGAAAATTCAAGAATTAGGCAGCTGTCTCCCTCACTTCCCCTTCCCTCCTCCTCTCCTATTCATCTACCCATAGTGCTGTGGATGCAAACTATTATCAAGCCACTCATGAGAAGTGTCTCCCAGGGCTGAGTCCAGTTCCCCCCTATGCACAAGATGATTTTGCAAAAGGAGCTGTTAGGGTGCTAAACGGGACATGGCAGTGTAAGAAGAGCACTCGAGGGCTCCTCTGGTCCAGTCCTCTGACCCCAGTGCCCAATCCCTCTCTCCTCAGCAATGAGAGTGTGCCCACTGGGATGGTGCCAGCAAAACACTGTGACCTGTTTTTCTCCTCACTAATTTGTCCTGATGATCTGCCACAATACACTGTGATTTCCCCCTGAGAGCTCACTTCATGTCACCAAACTGCCACACCACCAGCCTCACCAACCACTCAGTGCAAGGGAAGGCAAGGAGTAGCCACCAACATTCACTTCTGGTGGGTGGCCGGGTAAGATCCCACAAGACCAAATCAGAGGATCTCTGACCTGGAAGGGACAATTACAAATATTTCTTTCCTTCCCCAAACTGATTACATTATAGAGCACATTGTTTTACTAACAGCAGGAGCTCCTGCCACAATATAGTTTTGTTTTATGGGGAGTTAAGGGAAGATCCTACAGAGAGCAGTGTTGTGAATGATGTAAACACTGTCTGATAACAGCCTATCCTACGAGTTTGTTCTTCAGCTCAAACAGGGAAATCTGGACAATATTCTCTCTCCCTCTCTCTCTTTCCCTCTCTCTCTCTTTCACACACACACACACACACACACACACACACGTCTGGCCTTTTCTGGCAATGGGACAACAGAAGTAACACACTGAAAACCAACTTTGGGTTAAGTAAGGAGAATGAATGAAGAATGATTCATTCGCAGCATTTTGATAAATATAGCCAGTGTATGTGTTAAAAAATACCTGATCTTTTGGATGACTTTGTTCAAATAGGTGCATGTAATGGGACAGATGTGAATTCCCTCCCATTAATAAAAGAAAAATCCAATTCGTTCTTTCTCACATGTAAAACTGTGTACCAGTTTCCAAGGTTGAGTGCCTGATTCAGTATAAACCCTATGAAGCCTTTTGTGAGCCACAGAAATTCTCCAAGGAAGTACCACTAACAGCCTCCAAGTACCACAAATGAGGAATCCATCTCAGATGTACCACACTCAAGACATAGGCCACAAACCCTGACAGCTGCATTCAGAAAATTCTGGAGCAGAAAGAGCCCAGCTCAGGTGACAAGATTGGTGTGGGCCTCAAGTACACTGATGAAATAATTTTGCCTCTTTCTCAAGAGTCCACTCATTTACATCCACAGATGAGGCTAGTCAGAGCTGTCTGCACACCCAGCCCCCTTGGTGGTCCAGTCCTCACCTGTTTTCCAGGAGCGTCATGCATACCACCTCTCGCACGCCAGGGTTGTTGGCCTTCTCCACAGAGCAGCCATGCAAGTTCCAGGTGGCCAGCCTCAGCACAGGCCGCCCATCCCTTGTGCCTGCAAAGGCCTCTACTGAGGGGCGAGTGGAGATAATCTGTGTGGGCCCCCCTGGTGGCAGGTCCAAGTCCTCACTCTGCAGGCTCAGCGAGGTAGGGCTAGGGTGAGGCTTGGCAGTGAAGGTCAGACCCCCATTGGTGTGGGTGGATGGGGGCCTGGACCTCTCAGCAAACACCTGGTGTCGTATTCTGTCCAGGAAGGCAGCATTAATACCATCCATCCTGACCAGGTCCTCAATACTGCGAAAGGGGCCATGTTCCCGGCGGTAGTCCACGATACTGAGGGCCATCTTCTCTGTGAGGCCTCGCACACTCATGAGTTGAGCTGGGGTGGCCGTGTTGATATTGACACGTGGTGTGAGGGGCACAGTAGTGGCTAGATGGTGAGGCTGCTGCTCAGCCAGGAGGTCCCTTCGCAGGGAACTAGGAGAGTGCTGTGCAGAGCTGCCCTTGCTGCTCACACAAATCTCAAACTTGACCTGCTCCAGTTTTGTAGCACCCACACCACTGACCAGTGCGAGGTCCTCCACCTTCTTGAAGCCACCAATGTATTCTCTGTACTCCACAATACTTCGAGCCACAGCACGTGTCACCCCAGGGAGGGTCATCAGTTCCTCCTCTGTAGCAGTGTTGATGTTGAGCCGCTCCTGATTAACCAGGATGTTGCTGAAGTTACAGGCTGCACTGAACTTGCGGCTATGGGACAGGTCCGAGGGGTCCCTGGGGATGGAGCGGTGGCAACCCAGGGTACTCCCCATGGCCAGCTAATATCAGGGGCCCAGGAAGGCCTCACCACTGCAGAACTCTGGCAAGGGAAGATGCCCCGTTGACCTTATAAGCACAAAATAACGAAAGATGCAGAATTTAGGGGCTGAAGAGGTTGCTGCAGACAAAGGCCAAATCTTCCATGCCTAGAGTGTCCAAAATTACCTTTCACTTGGTCACCTAGAAAATAAATCAACATATGAATTGACTGAGTGAGACAATCTGCTATTAGCACTCCTTACCTAGTGCTGGAGTTCATAACCAGAGTTCCGGGCCAGTGGCTGCAGGTGAACTGAAAACGCACGGTGAGGCTGGCCCACGCGGACTTTCCTCTGGAGACGTCTGGGGTTTTTGTCACACTGGGGTCCAAAAGGCTATAAGCCACTTTTCTTGAGACCTATCTGCATCGGTATCACACCTCTCTGTCTTTCAACTCTGGCAGAGCGGGGGCTGCCTCCTCACTTTAGTCTCCCCCAATGGGCTGACTTTGCGCCTGACACTCAGCGCCGCCTGCAACTTAGGAACTCTGAGCTTGCCTGTGCGGACACCGAAAAGGGACTTATGGACCCTCACCAGACCCGCCTCCGGTCCCCAATCCCAATCTCTCGGCCGCTCTGCAGCAGGGAGGGGGGTTCGTCTCTTCTACCTGCGGCTTGGAAGCCTGAGACCGGCCAGGGACAGCGCGGGCTCCTACCTCCAGCCCTGGCGCCCACGCGAGTGCGGGGCAGTGGCCGGGCCTTGGTCCGCGCGTCCCTGTCTTTCTGCGGGAGAAACTCTCAGCGTCGCTCTCCTGGAGCAGGCAGGAGCTGCAGGGCTGCTCGCAGGCGGCGGTAGGGGTGGCGAAATCCGGCCGCTGAGGCTGCACCAAGACTTGCTACTGCACCAGGACTCGCGGCGTCGCCGCGGTTGCGTTTATCCAGGCAAAAAGTCTGCACCCAACTCGGGCGCGAGATGCACAGAGCGCGTCCAGACCCCAGCACTAGAGCAGCCGCTCGCGGTCTGTGTCAAAGCCAAAGTCCCGGCTGCGCCGCCCGCGCCTCCGCGAGCATAACCACGCCTCCTCCCGCGCGGCAGCTCCTCCCCGGGACTCCCGAGGCCACGTGGGGGCGGAGCGTGGGCGCGAGGGGGCGGGAACGGAACCTGAGAGGGCGGGGGTGGGGTCCTGGGGTGCAAGAGGCGGAGCCTTAGAGCCCCAGGACACGCCCAGAACGCCAAGGGGCGGAGAGCAAACCCTAAAGCGCAGGGGCGGGGCCATGGCGTGCCAGGGCGGCCACCGGAGCGCAGGGGTGGGATTTATGTTCTGGAGGGCGGGGCCTACGCCGCAGAGGCGCCGGCAGCTTACTGGAGGACTGTGTTGTCCTTCGCTGATCCGGTACCAGGGTTCTTTCCCATTCGGGACCAAGGGCTGCTTTTTGTTGTCCGAGGTGAGACCTGCCCAGCTGCTTTTCGTCTGCCTTTGGGATGTGAGAACGAAGGCCGGGACACTCCCATTGAGAGAGTCATCCCTTAGGGTCCAGGCTTCCGTCGGTTATGCGGAACGGTCAGAGAGGATACTGAACGGGATCTTAATTTCTACCGCTGCTTGCCTCCTTTTCTTCCACTAGCGTATTACCTGGGTTCTGCTCAGAAAGACGTCCTCCATCCACTAATGCCACAGCCATCTCACTGTGCCGCTAGAAGAGGTCTCGCACACCTCCTCTGTATGTTCACATAGGTCGTACACATAGGGTTTCTCTTTTGCGCATTTAGCGCTCAGAGTAAATAAGGGTATGTTTCTGTAAGTATTAAATCTAATCATTAAAAAGGAAGGAAATGCTATTAGGAAATGCAGGCTGCATCCCAAAATTCAGGACTGTTTTTGAATCATATTGCAAACTGATAATTTAGTTAAAGATTAAAGAGCCTGCTGCATTAGAATGGATACCTGGAGCTAGAGTATTCGATTAAACAAACCATGCGGTGATGCCATTGAATACTTTGACCCTAGGCGGTTAGTGTCCTCTGAAGAAATAGATTTTACCCAACCAATGTGACCAATTGCTTCTGCTCTGAATTACAGGGATGAGATTAGAAGAAACGTACTGCAGAAGGTACTTCAGATTGAAATGAATGGCAACCTAGGCTTGGCAAAATGCTGAGGCACTTTCCTTGCTGGGGGTATTAGGGCCCCTAATAATTGCAAGTGATAGTAAACCAAGTTAGACTAGCTTAGATTTAAAAGGAGGCTGGGAGTGACGGGACTTCCCGGTTTCCTGGAGATAAGTTAAGGAATAGATGTTAGCCTCAAGCTGGGCTTCATTCAGCTCAAAGTCCCCAGGGAAGATCTGATTCCCTTCACCTCTGGCTCCACCTTCTTTTCTGTGGGCTTCCTTCTTAAGCAAACTATTTTCAGATGATGGCAAGAATGCCCCCTCCTCACCTCTCATAAGACCCACCCATCCAAGTGTGAAGCTACAGTAACTCTATCCCCTGGAATCCTGATGTGAGCAGGGGAAAAAAAGGTTTCGGGTAAAGCTCTTTTTAGAGGAAAGAATAATCTTCACTGAGCAGAATGCCTTGATGGGCCCTGTGTTGAACAGCCTGGGGCATGGCCACTCGGGCCAGAAGAAGAGAAACCATAGATTTTATTATCTAAGCCAGGACATTTGGAAATTAAGAGGGGCCATATTAATAATTTCCATGGAACAAGAGAAATAATCTGTTTTTATTCTCCATAAATCTAAGCATATGCTGCCCTTTGTTAGAAATAAAGTCAAGACAGAAAAGGAAAAAAAAAAAACAGCAAGAGAATAAACAAGAAAAAGATATGAGGGCCTGGGGCTGTGGCTCAGTGGTAGAGCACTCGCCTAGCATGGGTGAGGCACTGGGTTCGATCCTCAGCACCACATAAAAATAAATAAATAAAAATAAAGCTATATAAAAAAGAAATGAACTTAAGAGGTAACTAAACAGAGGTGCATCAAATATACACACATACACACACACACATACACACATCCCTACACCTACACCTGAGACGACTAACTTTAACATGAACATATCTAATGTTGGTCATATCAAATGCACAGAACATATCAAATGCACAGAGTACACAGAGCAAATGAAACTATTACACATTGCCATTGGGAGTGTAAGTGGGTACAACCACTTTGGAAATCACTTCAGCAATTTCTTAAAAAATTAAGTGTACACAATTATTGGATATCATAGAACCCAATAATTGTATTTAATAGGTATTTAACAAAGAGACAAGAAGGAATGAAACCCCAAGTTTTATGCGTGCATGTCCATAGGAGCTTTATTTGTTATAGTAAAAAGTCAAAAACCTCAAATCCATCAGAAGATGTCATGGTTTGGATATGCTCTAAGTTTGTCCCCCAAGGGTTCATGTTTTGGGAGCTTAGACCTCAGTGTGGTCATGCTGGGAGATGTTAGAAGGAGGTGGGACTGAGTGGGAGTTTATTGCCCTTAGAAAGGATTCAGGTCATTTCCATAGGATTCTGAGTTGAGAAAAAACCGGAAAGGTTTTTTTTTTTTTTTTTTTTAATAAAAAAGAACAAGGCTGGCTCTTCTTGCTCTGCCTCCCAATCTTGTGATATGATTTCTCCCTATCTCACCATTGTGTTCTCATCTGCTAGAACTTCTAAAATGAGCCTGTACTGGTGCCATGCCCTAAACCTTCAGAACTGAGAGCTAAATAAACCTCTTTTCTTTGGTATTTCATTATAGTAACATAAATAGACTAAGATTAATATAGTAAATGAATGAATATAGTAAATGAATGAATAAGCAAATTGCCATATCATCATACAATGGATTATTACTTAGCAATAAAGTCCAGTAAACTATTAACAGCAACATTGAAAGATACCAGAATCATTCTACTGAGTGAGAGAAGCCAGGCAAAACTAGAGAACATGATGCATGATCTATATATTAAAAATACCAGAAAATACATACTAATATCTACATAGAGAGTCTAGACACTGGCTGCCTGGGGTTGGAGTGGAAGGAAGAATGAATTGAAAGGAACACAAAGAAACTCTCAAGGGTGGGATGGTGGTGAAAGTGTTCTTGGAGAGCTGGTGGTTTTGTGGGTATGCACATGTCAAAACTGATAGAATTATATATATTAAATATGCACAGTTTAGTGTACTTCTATATCTCAATAAACCTGGGAAAATCTTCAAAAAATAATAATTTAAAAACGAAATTGCTTAGAACTTTAAAAAAAGACAAGATTTGTTGTGGCAGTGGAGAGGTGAAGAGGTGAGCCAGGATGGAAGCAAGGAAGTTGAAAGTGAAGGGGCTCAAAAAGAAGACGTGTTGACAGTAGCAAACATTCCCCAGGTTGCGTTGGGAGTCCAGGGAAAGGGGTCCTAATGGACTTCAAGACTGATAATAACTAATAGTCTGTTTAGCTGTGCTGTTCTCTATGTGACTCCTCCACTCTTACTCCCATACAGGGACACTGAGCTTTTAATAAGGTATGTAATGGCCTTGAATGAGTGCTACTTACAAGAAATAAGAAAAAGGAGCTCAAACTCTCTGGGTGTATTAAATATAGTAAGAAAGGAACAGCTACAATACAAAAGATGGCAGAAAAATCCAAGAAGAAAGAAATCAGAATGTGACAGGACCTAGCAAAATAATAGACTTCCAAGAAGCCACATTGAGATCAAGAAGTTGGTTGAAGTTTCATTATGCAAGGAATTGAGGATTTTAAGCCAGTTTAATTTCTGACTCTCCAAGGATGGTAAGGCTCCAGCTGACATTTGAGTTACACGAGGGTGTCAAAGGCCAGGGTTTACATCATTCCAGCCAAATACCACATGCAGTGGCCTCTGCCCCTTACAACACAGTTCTTACTCGGGGCCTGGTCACAGAGGACCCAGGTCATTAGCCTTTTGCTTCTTAGTCAGCAGTTTCAAAGGTAATTGGTGATTTGGGGAAGGGAGAAGTGGTAGAAGGCAAGAAAGGAAAACTGTTTTTAATTTTCAATTTCAATCCTGCAGTGCTAGGACCTGGAGATACTGTGATGAGCAAATTCATGATTCTTCTGCCCCAGAGCTGAATGACAAGCAAGATTCATACATTGAATTGGTAATAGATGCCATTTAAAATAAAAGGGAAAAGAAAAGGATATGACTGTGAATTAAAAGTACCTTAATCTAGGGAACTTCTCTGAAAAGTGAAGATTAAGATCAGATTTGGAAGATGAATACGGAAATAATGCCCCACCTCCATACCCTCTGCAGTCCAAAGCCACCCCCACTTTCCCAATCAATGAGGTCAAGCCAGGCTACTGACAGTGACCTTGGCACCAGCATTTGTGCACTGGCCAAGCTGCATGCTGTTCCGGATGTCAGCGTGTCAAAGCAACAGCTCCCACAGTGGGACCTCAAAAGTAGATCTGTTCTCCACCAAAGTAGATTCCCCGCGTTCCCAAACTGATGAAACCCCAGCTATTGGCAGTACTCTGGGACATTTTAAATCAGACCCTGCCTCACTGCAGTCATGGAGTAGGGTGGCAGACATGCCCAGTTGCGAGATCCTGTGTGCAGATGCTCAGTGTGAATCCCACCAGCAGGAGCACTTACATGTGCATCTCCAATCGTCTGATGCTCTGCTCCAGAGCACTGTGTGGAGTCTGCTGCTGGGGCCCACAGTGAGCCAGGCTTCCCAGCCTTCCCCCTGCTGTGTAGCCCCTTCCCACATGGACTCTGGAATTGGCCATGTGACCTGCTTTGGCCAATGGGACATTATTAGCAAGGACAAGGCAAGCAGAGGTTTGACAAGCACTTGCCTTTGGGGAACCCAGCTCCCCTGCAATAGGGAAGGTCCTGCCCCGCTCTTGAGAGAGAGGCCA
>CM053407.1:83752557-83769017 GCA_028644305.1 Xerus rutilus | reverse complement strand
AAGGATTAATTTCTTTTTAAACCCCATCAGATTTGCATGAACATGCTTATATGAAGCTATTTTTCCATGATGTTAATTTTCAGTATTCCACAAAACTCAATAGTATAGACTATGCCTATTACAGACCATGTATTTTAGCATGTCACCCATAAGATACTGTTATTTACTTTAATGAGCTCTTGAATATACTTATTCAATATAACATAGTACCGTATTTAACAAAGAAGTTACATACACTTCAGGAACATTAGCATTTTACTTCCTGGTTGGTTCAACAGATTTCATCAGCTAAATTCCTTGAGATATGTAAAGCAAGTACATTCTTCCAATGGGTAGGAACTTCCTAGAATTGTGAAATGAATCCATTGAAGTCATTAGTTGTGCAAATGAAGAAACCAAGTGTTGTGATTTGGATCTCTAGTGACGCCCCAAAGGCTCACATGTTGAAGACTTGGTCCCCAATGCATCAGTGTTCAGAGACAGGACTTGGAGAAGCGATTGGATAGTGAGGGCTCTGACCTCATTGATGGGTTCACTCATTGGTGAGTTCATAATTGAGTTGCCTATTGAGAGTGGGTGGACACTGTGGGAGTGTGGCTTGTTGGAGGCAGTAGTTCACTGGGGCCTGTTCTAGAAGGGCCTATCTTGTCCCTAGCCTCTCCTTGCTCTCTGGCACGCTCTCTCTCTCTCTCTCACTCTCATTTCTGACTACCATCTGGTGAGCAGTTTTTATCCACTATGCCCTTCTCCCATGATGTTTTGCCTCACCACATCCCAGAAACAATAGAGCCAGGTGATCAATGATGGACTGAGCCATGAGCCAAAACAAATCATTTCTTCTCTAAGTTGATTTTCTCAGGTGTTTTGTCACAGTAACAAAAAGCTAATACAAGCATGTAGAAGATGCATTTCAAATTTTTGGAGGAACTGATTTTTTTGTTTTTATTATGCATGTGAAAATGAAAAATCTATTTTTTCTACAACACGTTGCCAGAGATGTATATAACAATGAGTTTGAGCTGCTAGCCACTTTGTCTTCTTAAACAATCTCACGTGTAAATGAGGCAGGATTCTGTTCTCTGCAAATACAGGCAAGCCGTCTACCTTGCACAATCCCTGGGTCCCTGTTATTGCAATGAATAGGAGGATCATCAAGAAAAATAAAGGCACACCTATGTGTACTTGGCTGCCACTGTGGCCAGAGCTGTATGTAAGAGTAGGTATGTGTTGGCCCATCAGCAATGAGAAAGAAGGCCATCCCTGCCATGATAACTGAGAAGCACTCTTGTGGGGCCATTCATGAAAACAGTCACACACACAACCTTGTGATAAAATGTGAAGGCTTCAAATCCAGGGAAATAAAGTGAAAAACAAACAAATAACAAAAATAGCAGAAACTACCATATTAGTACATTTCAGCAGATCCACAAAACCAAAAGACATTGCTATGGCCAACTTCCTGCCTCTGGCTCCTTTTCTGTGAACATCACAGTGTGTGAAGCATGGAGCTTGGGTGGGTGAGGAATCTGTTCTCTCTCTTCTGGTGAGTTTACAACCCTAAGGGGATTCCCAGAGAGACACCTCCAGTGCTTACAACAAGTGCGAACAGTCTGGAAGTATAACTCCATCTCCTCTCTTAAGGAGAGACAGCATAATAAGAATTAAGGGAAAAAACACACAAATTCACACCTGCACACAAATGCACACTCTGAGGCCAAAACTGCACTAGAACAACTGGTCAGTCTAAGTGCTTGTTATTACTGCTCCCTCTTCAAAAAAAAAAAAAGGACAGGAAACAATGCTTTTACTAGAGTTGGAGAAGTTTCCTTGTTTTTGGTTTCCAATGTATGGAGTCATGAAAGTGGTCAAATTTCCATGATGTGACTGAACTTTCCATGAGACTCCAATTCTTCTTCAGTATAGAGGTTGGTATGGTCTGGTTGTTCACTTGGAAGATCATGAAATTTCATAGGAACATTATTCACTCTGAATGACATAGTTGTATCTGTAACAAGATAAACTCAGCCTCTGCCAAAAAGGAAGACAAACGCCTCCAAACAGTTGGCTTTCCACAAAACCCTTTTGCACACCATGTCCCTGTGCCTTCCAGAATATGGCCAAAAGGCAAAAATAAAACCTAAACAAAGCAAAAAAAAACCAGTTTCTGCAAAGGGGTAAAGATAGTACGTTGTGCTGCATGGAAGCCTGGTGTATCTGTGCTACATGGGGAACTCAGCCACAACCTGACCCTCACTGTGCTCAGAGACATCAACCTCTGCAGCCACACTTAGTTGCCTGAGGCCACAGCAAGGTGAAGGACCCCTCAGCCATGTTGGTGTGTGTAGTGAAAGAACCAGGGCTCAGCTCAGCTGTGGCACCTGAGGCCAAGACCCTAGAAAGCCTTGTCCCCAGGCTGAGCATCAGGACCATGCTACAGCTTTATGGCCTAATCTATCTGCTCGGGTTGCTGTAACAGAGGACTGCAGACTTTTACAACAGATTTATTTCCCCACAGTTTTGGAGACTGGAAGTTTAAAAGGAAGGTTTGCAGAGAGGTGTTTGTCCTGGACCTCTCTCCTGGTTTGCAGATGGCCACCTTCTCCCATGACCTCACGTGGTCTTCCCTGTGTGTGTGTGTATGTGTGTGTGTCTGTGTCCTAATTTCCTCTTCTTATTAGGACACCAGTCATACTGGATGAGGGCCACCCTGATGACCTCATTTTAATTTAATTCCCCTTTAAAGACATCTACAAATACAGTCACATTTTGAGGTCCCAGCAGTTAGGACTTCAATGTATGAATTTAGCAAGGCACACTTCAGCCCACCACATTGAGGCAATTAGCTTTTGATTAACTCTTCCTATTATCACATTCTTGAACGAATATTATTTTTATAGTTATACAGGTCATGCTTTAAGACATCCCTCCCCTGACCTGTCCCTGCTAGTACTACCTCTCTCCCTATAAAAAAACAGGCTCAACTTTTTTTTTCTTGGTGCTGGGGATTAAACTCAGGGGCACTCAACTGTTGCTTTAATAAGAAGAGGGGGGAAGGGCCATGTGGCTTCTCCATGAGTTGGTCCAGAAAGACGGAGAAAGAGTTCCCGGGTTAGACGATATGGAGTCCCTCTGGATGGTGGCGATTCATGGAGCCAATCTCCCCAGGCCCCGGGGTGTAGGTAAAAATTTGCTTGACCCCAGCGAGATGCAGAAATACCTGGGACAAAAGGGAATACAGCCAGGGCGAGGAGAAGCAAAAAACACCACTTTATTCTAGAAACTATAGAAGCTTAAATACACTCTTGGACCAACCAGATTCTAAGGTCACAAACAAAAGGGTGCTCTTTGGCAAGAGCACAGTCTATTAGCATAAAATGGGGAAGGATGGAAGGGAGGGGTTGGAAGGTATGGAGATGCTCCTACATATCCCCCTTTTTACTTTTATTTGAAATGTCAGTGGGGCCTGTATGGCCCATAAGCAAGCATGTTGGAGGGCTCTGCGATAATCTCCTCGTGAGAGAGAATCATTCCGCTGGATTTTCCAGACTCCTACATGCTGCATATGATAGAGGGGGGGGGCGCTAACGAAGCTGTAATCTGTCTTAGGTTGCACTCATCTGAGTAACTTACCCGTCATCAATTACAGCTCGTGCACAAGAGGAGGGGCAGACAAGACCGCGCCTGGCTTAGATCGTGCTCCTCTGAGCATCTTATCCATCATTGGCTGCCAGCCTATATGCACATGCCCCAAAATGAGCTCTCTCCCAATAGAAAGGGTGATGGGGTTGGGAGGGGTTGGAAGGGAAGGGGTTAGGGTTAGGATCAGTCGAAGCTGTGAAGCCTTGTGTCTCTGGTGAAGATGAGGTGGACAAGTTTCTCATATGTTCTTGAGGGCTGCGATCCATGTGGCAGGATTTTTCTTGTGTTCCTGTGATTCCTTAACTATATGAACTGAGAGCTTGTTTAGTTTGGCAAAGAAAAGAACCAGAAGAAGGCTTAGAACCCTGAGCCCAATGATAACCCAATTGGATGGATCCAATAAAGTTGATAATTTACTCCATACCTTTTGAAGAATAGAAGGGTCAAAAGACAATATTAGTTTTGGTTTAGGAACTCACAGAAGGGACTTCTTACTTTAGGTGGGGCAGGTTGTCTTCTCCAGAGAGGCTTGGATGAATATTCCTGGCTGGGATCCAAAGGGGCTTAGACTCTGTGGGGGGGGGGGAGAGACACAAGCATAGCCTCGCCCTTGTCTGAGCAGAAGGTCTGGGCCTTTCCATTGAAGGGTTAAGGGGTCTTTCCATTGCACCGAGGGAAGAGGGTTAGGGAAGGTAAATGGACACCAGTGTTGGATTGCTGCATTAAGGCCTTGTTTGTCAAAAGTGAGGTAGTTAAGGGTAAATAAAGCATCTAACAATCTCAAAGAAGGGTCCTTGTCAGTAGAATCAAGTTTTTGAAGCATCTCCTTTAGAGTGCGATTGGTTCTCTCAATGATTGCTTGTCCCTGAGGATTACAGGAAATCCCTTTGGTACGGGAAATTCCCCAGGAAGTTAAAAATTCCTTTAATCTGAGGGAGATATAGGCTGGGCCATTGTCTGTTTTGATCGACCATGGGACACACATGAATAGCATTGCTTGCTTCAGAGCCTTAATTATACGGGTTGCTTTCTCTCCTGTAAGGGCAGTAGCATATACAAGGGAGGAGTATGTGTCAATTATCACATGTACAAATTTATATTTCCCAAAGGTAGGGATATGAGTGACGTCCATTTGCCATAAGGAATTGGGTATTAACCCACGGGGGTTGACTCCTTGTGGTTGGAGTGGACCCAGTGGTAACAATGGGCCACAAGAGGAGCATGCATGGATCAAATGTTCTAGTTGAAGGCTCTACATGACCTAAGGTTAGTTGCTTGTGGACAAAGTTCTTTAATGCTGAAAGCTTAGGCTCAAGAATAGGCCATTGCTCCATTTAGGAGGGTGAGGTGCCCAGAGCTGCCGTGAGAGCCAAAATCATTAGGGATGAAAGAGAGAACCATATGATAACTAGTGGTTTAAACATTGAGGAGAAAACATGGAAAGTATTTATATGGATCAGTTCCTCTATATAAATGTTATAACATGAGAAACACCAAAAATCAAATAAAGTTTTACCATCCAGGTACAAACCCAGTAAAATAAAACAACAATAAAACACTACAAAAGGTACATAGGAGGTGTGGCTATAGGTAACCTCAGTGTGAATTGCAGTATATAATTTTGCCCATGTGGAATACAAAAATATTTATTGAAGTCAGATATATAATCTAAAGGTAGAAAATTTAAAAGACATTAACAGTATTAAGCCAGTGCCATTTAATTGTGCTTCCATTTTGCTTTTGTTTTAAAAGCTGCTGTTCTGACTCAAGGAAAATCTCTAAGGCCAACATTCTTTTAAAAGTATTATTATATTTAGTCTTTAGGAAGATTTAGGTTGGCAATGTAGCTCAAAGCAACTCTAGGAGAGGGGTTAAGTTAAGCAGGAATCTAATTCTGAGCCAGTAAGGTTTTTAGGCTAAACAGACAGCCAATTTAAGTGAGAGAAATTATTTATCATTCCAATGATAGTTACAGACAAACATTTTAATGTGCAATTTTTTATATCTTTATTTCCTTTTGACCAGGAGATATATAATTTGTTTTTTCCAAATAACCATAGAAATCTTGCATATATGGCTGCATATTGATATTTTTAAAATTTTAGGTATACCTCTGTGTTTGCGTGTGTGTCCGTGTAGAAGCTGGAAGGAATACTTGATGTGTTAACTATATATGCTGAAATAGTTTGCTTTTTTGCATAAGCATTAGGTGATGAACTGTAAATAGATAATTGGTATATCTTCCCTAGTATAAAACTGAATACAAAGTACATGAATTAATCATGATTCCACCATAATTCCACCAAACTTCCTTAGTGGCAGAAATTCACTTATTGAAGTTCTTATCCTGGCATGTGAGCCCTGTTGCCTGCCGAGGTTGCAAGGCAAGGAGGAGAAAGCTGCCATCGGAGGGCGAGCGATTGTGCCATGGGAGGAGCTTGTTCCCGAGGGAGCAGTGCTGCAGCCAGGGGGCTGCAACATTGGGCAGGAGTTGGATCTGTGTCCCTTTTTCCTGTAAAATTTCTTTTCCTTAGAGAGTAGGAGGCGGGGAGGAGAAAGGGGAGTTAGGTGCCTGTGAGCTATCTTTATTGGTAGGCTTTTCCAGCTGTCCTGGAGCCAGTCGCGGCAGGCTGTGGTGGAAAAGTGCTTGGCAGGGATTGGCCGCAGGCCTGGGAGCAATTCTCCATAGACCCTGGTCTGCTTGCCATTTGCCCCAGTGAAGTGTTTCCCCTCTGGCTGGAAGAGGAGGCGGTGGCGCAGAGGAGAGGAGTGGGCAGAGGGGTTGCAGCTCGCTGCGAGGGAAGGGCTGCGTGCTCCCGGGTGAGGCTTGCACTTTGGGAGAATGCAGGCTTGGCCAGCAGAGGCTCTGCTTATTCCAAGAGGCAGGAGGCTTACCTGGAGGTAGCCGGGGCCTCTGAGGAGCTGGGAGAGAAAGGCTGGGGAGAAGAAGGTGGGACCAGTCCGCCGTAGATAGACAGCCAAAGAAAGAGGAAAGTCTCCCGAAAGTAGGAAGAACACTAGGAGAGATAAGAGCAGGAAAATGGTTAGAAGTAGGGCTGATCAGACCCTTTACAACTAACAGAGAAACCAGGAAGTAGATATTCCCTGAGCTAACTTTATCACACAAAGACAAACACAAAAGACTGACAAAACAAGCTAGTGTTACCTTCACCAGCAAGACAAACAGGGGAATCGCCACAGGAAATCTTACCCATCAAGCGAAAAGGAGTGGAGAAGCCAATCATGTCACGTCGGGGTCACCATTTGTTGCTTTAATAAGGTGGGGGAGAGGGCCACGTGGCTTCTCGACAAGTTGGAGTCCAAGAGAGACGGAGAAAGGGTCCCCAGGTTAGATGATATGGGGTCTCTCTGGATGGTGGCGATTCGTGGAGCCAATCTCCCCAGGCCCCGGGGTGTAGGTAAAAATTTGCTTGGCCCCAGTGAGACACAGAAATACCCGGGACAAAAGGGGATACAGCCAGGGCGAGGAGAAGCAAAAAACACCACTTTATTCTAGAAACTATAGAAGGTTAAATACACTCTTGGACCAATCAGATCCAAAGGTCACAAACAAAGGGATGCTGTTTGGCAAGAGCACAGTCTATTAGCATAGAATGGGGAAGGATGTAAGGGAGGAGTGGGAAGGTAAGGAGATGCTCCTACAGTCAACCACTGAGCCACATCCCCAGCCCTATTTTGTGTTTTACGTAGAGACAGGGTCTCACTGAGTTGCTTAGTGCCTCGCCGTTGCTGAGGCTGGCTTTGAACTCGCGATTCTCCTGTCTCAGCCTCCCTAAGTGCTGGGATTACAGGCATACACCACTGTGCCTCACTCAGGCTCAATTCTTTTGGCTTTCTCTTCTGCAGTTCACCTCCCAGTTTAGAGAACATGCCCCCACCATCTTTCACTTATGTCTATCCCCTGTCAACTCTTTGTTGCATAAGAATTGGACTCAGTGTTATGCTTCTCACACGATTTTACCTTCCCTGGGTCTCCTGATAAAGTTAGAGCCAAATGGAAAGAGTTAAATCAATTATTCAGTCTTTCTCTTATACGATTACAAATGTTCTTTACCACTGGTCTAGCAGAATAATATAGTCACTTCTTTTCCTGTATTTTTGTGTGTATTTGTTTCCTGGAGCCAATACATGTCCTTGAATTTTTTTTTTTAATGGCAGGTTTTCTTATTGGAGTTCTGCCCCTGTTCCACACACGCTGGTCATTTCCAAGCCTGCCACCTGGCTCATCTTGGGGACTCCCTCCACCTGGTGTCCTACCATGGTGTCTCTGTCACCTGCAGCCCACACCTTAACTCCTTTTTGCTTTCTCCCCTGACTTCATTACCGTGCCCTTGGCCACACTGAGGACGGGGCTCTGATCTGTTGAGATGGTTGCCCCCATTCACTAGGCTACTGCTCAGCTTCCAGACATGGTTCACTCTTTTATCTGCCATTCCTCTGCCTCCCCCTCATTTTGCTCTTTGTATTTATCCTTTTAAAAGAAAGAAGGAAAAAAACATTTTCTGTTGTTTTAAAGGGGTTTCAAAGGACAACAGATAAATGTATGTGCTCTATTTGTCCAAAGTTATATCTGACCTTTAACTCTCAAGTTTTAAGACTTAGTTTACAAATCAGCTTCATCAGGTTTTCTCACTAACAAGATCAGACCTCATTGCTCCTTTTCTCTATATCTCTGTGATAGGAATGTTTAATCTGTCAGTGAGGTTTGGGGCTCTATATAATGCATTTGTGGTCTATAAAACTACCTAGACTCCTGTTTCTTCTTCTTTTAACTTGTAATTTTTTTGGTTGGAGGATACCAGGGATTGAACTCAGGGGCACTCGACCACTGAGCCACATCCCCAGCCTTATTTTGTATTTTTATTTAGAGATAGTGTCTCACTGAGTTGCTTAGCACCTCACTTTTGGTGAGGCTGGCTTTGAACTCACGATTTTCCTGCCTTGGCCTCCCGAGCTGCTAGGATTATAGGTGTGCGCCACTGCGCCCAGCCTTAACTTGTAATTTTTGAGCAGTTCAAGATTTACAGAAAACTTTCAAAGATAATACAGAAGATAATGCCTGGGTTACCCTATTATTGACATCTAAGAGCTTCTAGTATCCTATACTTGTTATAATCAATATTGATACATTATTGTTAACTGAAGTCCAAACTTGGTTTAAATTTTCTTAGCTTTTACCTGAAGTCCTTTTTATGTCCAAGGGTCCCAACCAGAACATCAGGCTGCATGTAGTCATCAATCTTCTCTCAGCTGTGACTGTTGACCCCACTTTTTAGGTAGTGAACCCAGACACACTTCTAACAATAAAGAAAATGCATTCTAGAGATTCATTGACATATTTCATTGTCAGAAAGAGGTAGAAACAATGTCAAGGAGAAGGGATGTCTTTAAATAGGCACTCAAAAATCTCAGGAGCAAAGGAAGGAAGGAGAAGATTTACATTAAGATGAAGGAGAGTGCCAGGTGTGGTGGCACATGCCTGTGATCCCACCGGCTCCGGAGAATCGCAAGTTCAAGATCAGCTACTTAAGTGAGGCCCTAAAGAACTTAGTGAGGCCCTATCTCAAAATAAAATATAAAAACTGGGCTGAGGATGTGGCTCAGTGGTTAAGCACCCTGGGTTCAATCCATGGTACACCCCTTGCCCCCAAAAAAGGAGGGAGGGAAGAGAGCCAGCCGGGCAGAAGGACATCTGCTGAGAGATGGATTGTGGGAGAATTATTATTTTGTCTCTGATGCCACTTTATAGAAATGTTACTAGCTGATAATAGGCTAAGCTGCTGTGACTGACCCTCAAATACAGTAGCTTTCACAAAGTTTTTATCTCTCTTAGTTGACATTGAAGAAGTAGGCAGGCAATCCCAGGTTGATAGGGGGCCCTGATCCATATACACATCTAGGGACCTGGCTGGCAGGTCAGCTCTGCTATGTTTGATTGTGGGGTTCATTTCTGAGCCTAAAGAAGAGAGTAGAGACAAAGTGAGTAAGAAGATATAGGCCCTGAACTGGGAGTGAAGGGAAAGTGACAGAATTTCTCAGCTAAACCATAGACCAGATCACTCCAGTGGAGGGATGAGCTCCCAGAGGCATTTCATTCTGCGGAGCCTGGGGTGGGTGGGCAGACCTCCTTGCCTACAGTGATAGGAGAAAATAGCATGGATTTCTATGTCAAAGAAGCCTGGCTTTGGAAAGAGGGATGGGAGTGAGGAGAAGTTTAATTGAAAAATTTAGGACTGGGGCTGGGCACAGTGGCACACTCTTGTAATCCCAGTGGCTCAGGAGACTGAGGCAGGAGGATTACAAAATCAAAGCCAGCCTCAGCAACTAAGCAAGGACCTAAGCAACTCAGCGAGATTCTATTTCTAAATAAAATATAAGAAGGGGCTGGGGATGTGACTCAGTGGTTAAGAGCCCCTGGGTTCAATCCCCAGTACCAAAAAAAAAAATTAGGGCTGGGATTGTAGCTCATGGTAGAGTACTTGTCTGTCATGCACCAAGCCCTGTGGTTGATTCCGAGCACTGCCAAATAGAAAGAACCTATGTGGTGGTACATACCTGTAATCCCAGAGACTTAGGAGGCTGAGACAGGAGGATTGCAAGTTTGAGGCCAGCCTCAGCAACTTAGGCCCTAAGCAGTTTAGGGAGAACCTGTATCAGAATAAAAAATAAATAAAAAGTGCTGGAGATGTGGCTCATCAGTAAAGCACACCTGGGTTTAATCCCCAGTACAAAAAGAAAAAGAAAAAGAAAAGAAAAGAATCAATCTAAGAATCTAGCAGGGTGTCACTGTAAGTGCATAAGGAGCTGGGTACCTAAGAGAAGCCAGTTAAAAATTCCAGAAAAGTGAAGGTGCCTTTGAAAAGTCCTTTGCAGTCATGTGAAATTCCAGGCACTTGCTGCAGGCTTCTCTGCCTCGACGCATGTGTGCTTTATCCCAGGCACTTGGCTGCATGGCACGCATGCTCGGGTCCTTTGTATGGTATCCTTGGTTTCTCCTGCTGAAATCTTGAGCTCCTAAAGGGCATAAAACACATACCAGACACTCTCCTCTTCCCCCACCTTCAGAGGGGAAAATGTTACATGTTCTACTTACCTAATTTTAAAATTAATAATAGGAAATTAAAAGTCACTCAAAACCCGAGGATAACTGCTATGAACATTTTAAAGTAATATTTTCAGACTTCAAAACTACATCTGTACTTTTTAATGAAAAGTGGAAACCTTACTCATGCTGCTTTGTAGCCAATTTTGTTGACATGAAAAAAAGTGTTCTTGGTTTATTATTACTCTATGTCAATTAATATTTATCTGAAGTAGGAAAAAAGTCATTGGAGTCATGCTTAAAGCACAGAAATTCATGTAGACATAGTTACTAGTGTCAATGAAGGGGCATTTATGAGTATCTAAAATACTCCTACCAAAGAAGTTCCATCGGTGTGGTCACCAGCAAGGTTTGGCAAGGTGGCAAGGTATCTGGAACCATCTCCAGTATAGAGGAGGAAGGGAAAGCTCAGAGAGCTGCCTCGCCCCAGGAAGCCCGAGGACCAGCACCCAGGCCTGGCTATTCTTAAATGCTTGCTTAACTGCAAGCGGAGGGATGGTAGGAGAAAGAGAGAAGAGGAGAAATAGCGGAACAGAGACAGAGAGGTCTGAAGAACAGAGATATGAGAAGAGAGAGACTCAATATTCAAGAATGGGAGAGATGACTGGAAAAAACATGGAGGAAGGGAGAGGGCAAGAGATGTGGTAACTGTTGAGACATGAGGTTTGGTGTATGTTTGGCCTGGAAATACCCCTCTGATCATGTCATTTTTTGAGATATTGATTAACTCATCAATCATGGCCCACAATTCCTTCTTTCTCCAGTTTCTTAGCCCAGAGCAGACATGTACACACTTTTCTGTAAAGGTCCAAATAGTTAATATTTTAGGCTTTGTGAGCCACACAGTCTCCATTGCAACTATTGTTCTCTGCTGTCATAGCATCAAAACAGCTGTGGATAGCATGTCAATGATGAATGTACTTGTGTTCTAATAAAACTTTATTTACAATAATCAGCTGCTTGACAGATTTGGTCAGCATGCCATAATTGGCTGACCCTTGTCCTGCAGCCTAGCACTTTTGTTTTTCTACTGAAATAATTCTAATGGCAGATAAAAGTGGGTTTGTACCCTCAGGGTTTCTAGAAGTTTGCTTAGAAAGGTTTATCACATACATGAATAGACTTTGAAATCTCACCTATCTATAGATTTAGACAAAATTTTGTATTATTCTTCATAACTTGGTATTTTGCTACCTAGGGAGAGTAGAGAAGGTAAGAGTTACAGACAATTCAAAGTGGGCTGGGGGCTCTCTGGGAGGCTCTTTGCCTTGTACTTCTTTTCTCAGTAAGCTTAGGTAATTGGCTTGGCCAGTCAGCCAGTCAAAGCTCTTATTTTCAAGTTGCCATGGAATCTGCAGCTGAAAAGGGATGGATACATAATCCACTCACTGACTCTTTCTGGCAACTGCCCCTGTCTAGAGTTTCCTTTGAGATGACGGCATCCTGAAGGAGACAAGAGCAGCGTTGCTTAGACAGAGCACAGCCTTGTGGAACACTCCAAGGCTCCTCCCATTTTTTTTTCTGGGAGATGAGGCCCTTGCTTTCTAGTCATCTTGAGAGCAGCATAGAAATGGTCATAGGAGGAGAAAAAATATATTCGCAGCTGACATATTCTGTAGTTCATGTGAGAAAGACACAGAAGGCCCCAGGTGGAAGAGAAGGGGCTGCCTGATCCCCCACACAGCTCTTGGCATTATTTTTATCTTGCCTTAGGACTGATGTCATCCCAACTCAGCAGGCTCTGTTCTAGCTAGGTCTCTTCTGCTTCCCAACACAACAAGAGCTACTTAAACTCAGAGGAATGAGCCATAATTTCTCAAATGACAAAACCTCATTATCTTCTCTAAAAGACAGACCAACAGTGGCAGCCAGCTTTGCTGAAATAAATTGATCTTCCTGTTTTTCTTTACTGAGCCTGATCTGCCTGCCTATACCCAGTCTTCATTGAAGGGCTCATTCTAGATGGGCGGGATTCTAAAGCAAGGACAAGTGGATCACCATCCCTTCCGGTCCTGTAAGAATGGACCAGAAAGTCAACTGGCCTGGAAAATCAGCCCCAAAAGGCAGTTTTGACACAGCTTGGGGGACTCTCAGCCCCTTGCATGCCTCTGTAAACATGGGCTCTGAATTAGAAGGGTAAGGGGTGAAATGTGGTGGAGAGGAGGGAAAGACAACTTTAAAGGTCCCAGTTGCCTAGAGCCCCCATTCTGCTCCCACCTCCTCTTCTGGATGGACTGAGCTCTCAAGGGCAATATGTCCTCCTTCTGGATTTCTGGGGCTTGTGGCAAGGGATATAGGTATAGGGGTTCTATATCATTCACTCTAGTTTTGAGCCAAGTTAATCTGAAGCCTAAAAAATGGTACTCCTCATCTGACATCAGGGTAGCTACAATATTGCAGCTGAAGTGCAGTAATATGGAAGATGTTTTGGAATGAATGTCTCCAATTGTTGTTTTCAAAAGAGAAAGGTGGCTGAGATTGAGGCCATTTGAAAGTGCCATTGTTTCTTCTTTAACTTAGTAGGAGGGGCATTTAGACCCGAAACATTGCACATGGCAATGTGATCTGTATTCATCAAGTAAGCTGAGCTGTGGCTTTAGGGCTCTGGCTGCAAGAATACACTACAAAGCTACAGTAACCAAAGCAGCATGGTACTGGCAGGAAAATAGACACATACATAACTGGAGCCCAGAAATAAATAAATAAACAGAAAATAGAGCCCAGAAATAAATCCATACATCTACAATGTATTGGTTGTTTATCAAGGTGTCAACAGACACACTGGGGAAAGGACAGGCTCTTTAATACATTTGAAACTTGGAAAATTGGATATCCACAAGCAGAAGACTGAAACTAAACCTTTGCCTCTCACCATATATAAAAATTAACTAAAAAATAAATTAAAGATTGAATGTAAGACCTGAGACTATGAAACTACTAGAAGAAAAAATAAAAGAAATGGTTTGTGACATTAGACTGGACAACAGTTTTTAAATAAGATCCCAAAAGCACAGGCAAAAAAAGCAAAAACTGACAAACTGGATGACATCAAACTAAAAAATTTCCACACAGCAAAGGAAACAACCAACAGAGTGAAGAGACCCACAGAATGGGAGAAACTATTTGTAAGCTGTGTATTTGACAAATTATTAATACCCAGAATATAGCTGGCATGGTACCGCATGCCTGTATCTCCAGTAGCCCGGGAAGCTGAAGCGGGAGGATCTCAGGTTCAAAACCAGCCTCAGCAATTTTGCAAGACCCTAAGCAACCTATCGAGACTTGGCCTCAAAATAAAAAACTAGAAGGGCTAGGGATGTGGTTCAGTGGTTAAGTGCCTCTGGCTTTAATCCTCAGTAGGAAAAAAATTAGAACTAGAACTACCATATGATCCAGATATCTCACTACTGGGTATGTAGCCAAGGGAAATGAAATCAGTACGTCAAAGAGGTATCTGTATATTCATGTTTACTGCAACACTATTCACAGTAGCCAAGATGTTGAATCAGGCTAAGTGCCCATCAATGGATGGATGAATAAAGAAAATAGGGTATGTACACAATGGAATACACTTTAGTCATAAAAAAGGATGAAATTAAGTCCCTTGCAACAACGTAGATAAACCTAGAAGACATTATGCTAAGTAAAATAAGGCACAGTAAGAAAAATGCTGCATGAGCTCACTCTTTATGTGGAATCGAAAGTCAATCTCACAGAAGTAGAGAATGGAATGATGGTCACCAGAAGGTGGAGAGTGTAGGGATGGGGAGAGGTGTGTCAACTGGTACTAAGTCACAGTACGAATAAGTTCTGGTGGTCCATTGCACAGTAAAATATAATCAATAATAAAGGATCGTATACTTCAAAATTGCTAGCAGAAAGGATTTCAAAGTCACATCACAAAGAAACAATAAATGTTTGGGGTGATCATTATGACAATTATCCTGATCTGATCAGTATAAAATGTATACATATATCAAAATATCCCCTTGTGCCCCATAAGTTTGTACAATTATTGTTTATCAGTTAAAAAACATGGTTAATATGGTAAATTTTATGTTATGATGTGATTTTTTAATCACACTAAAGATAAATATCAAGGAAAAATAAAGAAAGGTACTAATTAAGGGAAGGTCATTTTGAATCAGCAAACCTGAGTCATAGAGTATTTTTAAGAAACATTCTCACCTGCAATGAAGAAGGCTGCCAGTGTTCCTGCTGGAGAAAAAATAAGAGCTTTTTTCCATTTCCTAGTGATGTGGCTGATGGTTCTCAGTTGTGACTCACAGAAATACTGTGGTCCTAGGGGCATTGCAGGAGCCTCTGGCCCTGTCAACACATGCTATTTCTCCAGGAGGGACAGCTTGAACAGCTCCTGAGTAGCACATGGGAAAACCTCAGCTAGACTCAAGGCAAACATCAACATTTGGAAGTTCAAAACATTTGGAACATTTAGCCCTGGCTCCCTCTCAATGCCAGGCTCTAAGTGAGGGCCATCTGCATGGGCTATCTGCTTGACCTTCAAGCCCTGACAAGCAGTGTGGCAGAAATGGATTAGCTACTCAGTGAACCCATTTCCCCCTCCTCTTGAGCACTTATATAGACTGCATTTCTCATGAGATCTTTTTGAAAAATCTACTAGAGATTGAACTTCAAACAAGCAAAATATCTAAAGGAGCATCAATTTAAGGACTGGTAGTATATATTAAACATATGGTCTAAATATAGACTAAATATAAGTATTGCATAATATGTAATGCCCAAATCTCACTCAGTATATAGACAGTACAAATCTGAAAAAAAAAAAAAAAAAAGGTGGGCAGAGGAGGCAGGGAGTGAAAGAAGCATATTGCCATGGCTGGAATGCATCTCCCAAAAGTTTGTGTGTTGGAAACTTAACCCCAAAATTCTTAGTTAATGATTTTGGAGATGGGGCCTTTGGGAGGTAATTAGGATTAGATGAAGTCATGCAGGTAGAGTCCTCATGATGGAATTAGTTGTATAAGAAGAAAAGAGAGACCTGAGCTAGTAGGTTTGCTCTGCTTCACCATGTGATGCTCGCTGCCATCCATGTTATCATGCAGCAAGAAAGCTCTCACCAGATGCCAGATATAATCTTAGACTTCCCAACCCCCAGGACTGTGAGAAATAAATTTCTTTTCTTCAAAAATTACCAAGTCTGTGGCATTTTGTTACAGAAACAGACAATGGACAAAGACACACATATAAAAAGAAAATTTGCCAGGTGTGTTGGCACACACCTATAATCTTAGCACTTTGGGAGACTGAGACAAGAGAATCACGAGTTCAAAGCCAGCCTCAGCAATGACGAGGCACTAAGCAACTCAGTGAGACCCTGTCTCTAAATAAAACATAAAATAGAGCTGGGGATGTGGCTCAGTGGTTGAGTACCCCTGAGTTCAATCCCTGGTACCAAAAAAAAAGAAAGAAAGAAAGAGAGAAAATTTAATGGCTCTCAATATTCCTATTAGTGATAGCAGTATTAGTGTTGTTATTCTGAGGCTTTTGTGCATATAATATGGGATAAAGTAAATGAGCAATGGAGGGATATTCTAATTCTATTATTCTCTAGGTAGTGGAGATCTAGAATTATTGCTATAGAAGAAAGGAAATAAAATGTAACACTTAAGTAAGAAAGTTAAAAATTCTGTGGCCCTGAATTCAAACTTGAACCATC
>CM053407.1:83735896-83752057 GCA_028644305.1 Xerus rutilus | reverse complement strand
TAAAAATCACAGGGAATTTTGAGGGGAAGGGAAAGAGTTGAGGGTAAGTTGCAGAGGGCTTCTGGGGTATCCGGCACAGCTGTATTTCATGATGTGGTCATGATTAAGAGATGTTCACCTTAGGGGCTGGGGTTGTAGCTCAGTGGCAGAGCACTTGCCCAGTGTGTGTGAGGCACCAAGTTTGATCCTCAGCACCACATAAAAATAAATAAACAAAATAAAGTCATTGTGTCCATCTACAACTAAAAAGAATAAAAAACAAAAAGAGATGTTTACCTTACTCCTGCTTTCTATGTGTATTTTGTTTGATTTTTTTAATGGCAGAAAAGAAAGCGAATTTTATAGCTTGCCCCCACCAAGACCCTCCATTCAATACAATAGTAGTCTTGGTGTGTAGGGATCCTGAACGGTATTTGGAACCTTCTAAGAACATTTTAATATTTTCAGGGTATTTTTAGGATATTTTAAGCACACATTGCATGGCTGCACATTAAAAAGTAGTGATTCTGAATGTGAATTATTTTGGAGGAAATGGCAACAGAGGTGTCCTGCACAGCACATCTGGTTGGCATTGCCTGGGAGAAGGGTGACAGATACAAGTTCTGGGAAGTCATCAGTTGGCTTCAGTCCTCAGAGTTCTCCTCATACTCAGATCTCAGAAACTGTTGGCTAATTGGATAAATTGCAAAATGGCACAGCTACCGAGGCTTCCAAATCCACTCAGTCTAGTGTTTCTTTTTTTAAAAAATGTTTTTATTTATTTTTAATCTTTATTTTTTCTTTTATTTACATGCGGTGCTGAGAATCAAACCTGGTGCCTCACACCTGCTAAGTAGGTGCTCTACCACTGAGCCACAATCCCAGCCCCAGTCCAGTGTTTCTTAAAATGTGCCCCACAGAGGCCCACCTGCACCAGCAGCTCTGGGAGTCATGACCACTGCCCAAGTGCTCCGCTTCACACCTGCTGAGGCAGGCTCACTGGGAGAGCACCAAGGACTCACCTTAATGCAAGCTCCCCAATCCTGGAACTTTCTGAAGCTTTTGATCCTGAGATTCATTCAACCACGTCCTTTATTAGGTGAGGAAATAGAATCCCAGAGAGAAGATGCAGCTCACCAAATTACCGAGCAGCAAATTAACACAAAACCAGTACTAGAGCCCAGTTCCCCTATTCCAGGTCTCCACCCTTTCAGTGTGTTTGTGTGTTCCCTCCTTCACTCAAACACATAATGAGCTCCCACCTCAATGTGCCATGTCCTGGTAAGGTCCAGGGAGCCTGAGTTTGAGGGAAATAGACATAGTTGCCATCTTTATGGCTCTTACCATTTAACAGATGACACCAAGGTGAACTGCTAAAATTCATGTAATGTATAATTACAGTCTATGATGTGCTCTGAGAGTAAAGTTCAGAGGCATCTCACCTGGTGCAGGTGGACAGGGCTGATCTCCATGAGCAGGTGTCTTTCCAGCTGAGCTATGATGGAGAAATAGAGGGGAGGGGAAGAACTTCTAAGCAGAAGAGAAAACTCTGAGGTCACAGGGAAGGTGACTTAATTTGGAAACTCAGAGAAGACCAAGGTAGCCAGAAGAGACACTTAAGGTCCAAGACTGAAGGGACCTGGTAGGGGCATTCCCTGTAGCACTCCCCAAATGACCGGTCTCTCTTTGTATCTAGGACAGCAGTTCTCAAACAAGGATGTGCATTGAATCACCTTGGGAACTTTAAAATAATTTCTTGTCCTTGTGCAACCCCATGACTCAGCAGCACTTGGGTAGATCCCAGGAAATTGGGTTTATTCTGATGTGCAACCAGGCTTGGGAACTTCTGGCCCTGGAGAACTGAGGAAAATAGAAGCCATTAGGGTGAAGTGATATCATGGCTGGGAATTCCTTCTCAGACCCTCAATGTGCTCATTTGTCAAGTGGAAATAGAAAACACTAAAACTGCTTCATGGGGCTGGAGCTGGGTTGCACCAGATAATATCTGCAAGGAACTATCTCTGGCCTCGGTACCTTGGTACATGCTCTAGTGACTACAATTAAATTCAGGCATCTGGTTTCTAAGAGGGCTATTTTCATAAGGAAGGACTATTTTTATCACTCTGCAAAATGCCCAGTGGTTTTTGGGAAACCTTGCATTGCACCCCTCACAACCCCTATTGGGAACAATTCCTATCTCTTCTACCCTCTCCCTCCCCCACCCCCTGCATTGAGAGCAGAAGATTTAGGGTCAAGGCTGTTTTAAATCTCTACCCACCCCACCACACCCCCAGCAATGCTCTATTCCCAGCTGCCCATATGGGTGAATAATGTTTTCCCTAAAAATAGAAAGTGGGCGCAGGCTTCATCCAGATTGGATTTCACCTCTTGTTTTTAAGGCTGTCAATCTGGCAACCAGTACTGAGGCTATAAATTATCTTCTTGAAAATCTTAAATGACGAGAGGAAGGGCTCTGGGGTATGAATTCTTGGCATTGGAACAGTTATGTGGCAAAATCTCCGGATCTGAAAAATTGAGCAAGAGACTTGTTTGAACCACAACCATTTAGTCTTGATGATTTTACAAGAATCAGCTGGAAGGAAATAGAGAGACCATGTCCAATGAATGGATACCAAGGAAGACATGGGGGCCCAGGATTTATTTCTGTGTCGTTAGAAGCAGGTCTAATGTCTAGTGCCTTCATTCTTAAAGGAGGAAGCAAATGAGAGTATAGAGAGACGAGGGGGACAAGAAGATGAGACTATTGGGGACAATGAACTGAAATGCCAGAAGGGAAAATGGGAATGTCTAAGGTTGGTTTGCCTGTCAGCTCCCTCTAGGTGGCTTTTCTAGGCTTCCTCCATGCCTCTCTAGGCTTTTCTGTTTTTTTTTTTTTTTGGGGGGGGGGTTTACCAGGGATTGAACTCAGGGCCACTCAAACACTGAGCCACAACTCCAGCCCTATTTTGTATTTGATTTAGAGACAGGGTCTCACTGAGTTGCTTAGTGCTTCGCTTTTGCTGAGGCTGGCTTTGAACTCACCATCCTCCTGTCTCAGCCTCTGGAGCCACTGGGATTAGAGGCATTCGCCACCACACCCAGCTCTCTAGGATTTTCTGCTGAGGTTCTAGGCTTCTCTGTGCTGGACCTCCTCTTCTGGGCCAGCTTCACCCCTAACTATAGGTCTAGGACACTTCCTTTATTCATTTAAACATAATCAGCACATGACAGTTATGTGCAAGCAACTTCACTGGAGCCTCCTGGTGACATAAAAGGACTACAATATAGAACAGGAAAGCTGAAACAATTCACTGTCAGCTCTCACCAGTGACCCTAGAGATCATCAGCCATACTCAGCCCCAAGGGGCCCCTATTCCATGCCCATTCAAGAATGGAACTCTCTCTTCCTGGTTCTATCCTGTGGTCATATTGCACTAGAATTTACCTTTCCTGAACCGGAAGCACCTTCTTCAGCCCCTTCTTATCCAGTTCTGAAGCTCCCCTCCCAACTCTCCCAGTTATTTCAGCCAAATAGAGTCAACACCACAATAATCTCTTCGAGACCCTTCATACCTCAGGAAAGCAGAATTTTGCATTATAAATCGTGTACAGTCATCCCCGGGTATCCACAGGGGATTGGTGGGTTGGTCACAGAACGCCCCCCCCCAAGATATCAAAATCTGCCAATGGGTGCTCAAATGCTCTAGCTAAAATGGCAGAGCATTTGCATATAACCAACCCAATCCTCTCCTATACTTTAAATCATCTTTATATTGCTTATAATGCCCAATGCAATGTAAATGTTATGTAAATACTTATTATACTGTACTGTTTAGGGAATAATAAAAAATAAAATGTGTACATGTTTTGTACAAACACAGTTTTTGTCTACATATTTTCTACCTGTGGTTGGTTGAATCTATAGGTGTAGGGCACACAGACACAGAGGTCTGACTGCACTGTAAGTATTTTAGTCAGGTATTTTGCTGCTATGACTAAAAGACCCAACCAGAACAACTGTAGAGGAGGAAGGGTTTATTTAGGAGCTCACAGTTTCTGAAGTCTCAGTCCATAAGAGGCTGGCTCCTTTCCTTGGGGCTCAAAGTGAGGCAGGTGAGGCAGGACATCATGGCAGAAGAGTGTGGTGGAGGGAAACAGCTCATGTGGTGAGCAAGAAGCAGAGAGAGAGGTCTCCACTTGCCAGATACAAATATATACCAAAAAGCCACACCCCAATTCCTATCTTCTCCAGCCACACCCACCTGCTCCCAGTTATCACTCAGTTAATCCCATCAGGGATTAATTTGCTGATTAGGTTAAGTCTATAACCCAAGCATCTCTCCTCCAAATCTTCTTGCATTGTCTCACATGTGAGCTTTTTGGGGAACACCACATCTAAACCATAACAATATGTCTCAGCCTGAAGCACCTACATATAATTTGCTTCCTGTGTTCAAGGATTCCCCAAAAGCAAGAGAGAGATGAATTCTTGCTTCTAGCCTAGAAGCATGTCTCCCTCAAATGCTAGTGTTTTCTAGGTCCAGCCTCAGGAAGATGCTGCTGACATTGAAAGAATACTAACTTGCTTACCTCTGTCCTATGCTAGGTTGCGGTCTTGCTTCTCTTTCTATCTTTTGCAAGTCATCTATGCATGTCCATTATGCCTGCATCTACAGAACTCAGGACAGTTATGTCTGGTGGGCAAGGGCTCCTGCCTTGTTCCCTAGCAGCTTTTGCTCCACCCCAGGCTCAGGGCTCAAGCATTGGCATTTGCCTCATTTGAGATTCACCACAAAACAGCTCCCTCCAGGTACTATTATAAACTGGCACCAAACCCAAGCCTCTCTTTTCCACTGTCCCAGCGGGATTGGGGGTTGTGGCAAATGATCAAAATCAAAGGAGAGGGCTGGGGATGCAGCTCAGTAGCAGAGCGCTTGCTAGCATGTGTGAAGCACTGGGTTCTATCCTCAGCACCACACAAAAATAAACACATAAGGTAAAGGCATTTGGTCCATTTACAACTACCAAAAAAAGAAAAAGAAAGAAAGAAAGAAAAGAAAAATAAAAAGAAATAAATCAAAGGAGAAGATTAGTTGTGCCTCTGGATTGTGACTTTTCCCCTATGTTGGACTTGCCACTCAAGTATCATTGCTTATATGAATTGTCATGCCTTGTGGCTGCAGTGAAGGGCAGCGTAGAGATTTAAGCTTGGAACATGATTAGAAAAAAGAAATAACCAAGAAAAGATCTCATAGATATTCATATTAAATAAATCATACATAATAAATTTTTGTATAAACAGAAATCAGGCAATAACAAGTAGAAAATAAAAAAAGAACATGTCTGAGTATTATCTGAACACCACAGTGATAACTTTGTGTTTTGTTTACTCTTATTAGAGCCTGATTTCAACATTGTTACCAAATCACCATCTCTACATTTAAATATCATGTCAATTCTAACAGCACAATACTTTCTGTATTATGAGGCTATGTAGGACTCTGAGCCCTCTACTAATATTTTAATTTTTGTGGCTGAGTTTCCTAATTTTTGTATTCATTTCCTCATTATCAGTCAGCACTGCTTCTGGCTACTGGCCCTAGCAGACACTTACTCACTTGTCTACCCAGCTTCCAAATCACCCCAGGGTCCCCTTTGTGCACTTTGCTCACATCTCCTCCTACTCCTTATGACTTGTTTCTCTTAATCCCCTGTGGCCTAAGAAACAGGACATCCCACCCTTTTAGGACCACAGTGTGCGGATTTTTTTGTTTGTTGATTTCTTTTGTTGGTACCTGGGATTGAAAACCCAGGGGCACTTAACCACTGAGCCACCTCCCCAGCCATTTTTATATTTTATTTAGCGACAGGGACTTACTAAGTTGGTTAGGGACTTGCTAAGTTCCTGAGGCTAACTTTGAACTCGATATCCTATCTCAGCCTCCTGAGCCACAGGGATTACTAGTCACAGTGAGTGTTTTTTGAGATCAGCAAGTTTACAAATGTTCTTGGTGTTGGTCTGATGATGACGTCTTGATAAATGATGGGGACATGTCTGTGATGGGCCCAGGGGACCAGAGTGAAGAAATAGCCTCCATGTTCTCTCAACACAGACCAGAACATTGAAAATGTTTGAATGTGAGAATAATGACACAGTGATATTTTATGAAGATTTGAATAAAATTAGCTATGAACAGTTCTGGAAACTTAAAAAAATCCTTTTGTGCAATACACAACTTTTATTTAAATACATCTTTAAATAGTCTGTTGGTGTAGTCATACTTTATCAATTTATTTGTGAACAACAGGTGAATATTGGTTGATTTAATTATGCAATGAGTTAGCCATGCTTGGAAATTTTTCACTTTTAAAACACTTATTATTCCTGAAGGACATTCTATGGCAAATATTTACTGGAAATTTTTCACATATTATCTTAGTGCTGAGGGGAGTCAGATTTTTTGTGCTGTGACAAAAATACCTGACAAGAACAATTTTAGAAGAGGAAAAGTTTATGTGGGATAAACTTTTTCAGGGATCTCAGTCCATAGGTGGCTGACTCCATTCTTCTGTGCCATAGGACAGAACATCAAGACAAAAGTGTTTGGTACAGTTTAGGCCATGGCATGAGAAAGCAGAGAGAGAACTCCACTCATCAGAAATAAAATGTATACCCCAAAGGCATGCCCTCCAATGACCTGCCTCCTCCAGCCACACCCTACCTGCCTATAGTTACCACCCAGTTAATCCCTATTAGGGGATTAATGCACTGATTCGGTTAAAACTCTCATCTCATAACCAATCATTTCACCTCTAAACTTTCTTGCATTGCCTCACACATGAGATTTTGGGGGGATACCTCATATCTAAACCATAAGAGAGGAAAACAAATGTAACAAAATTAAATATAACAACCCAATTTCATACAGAATACTACAGCAAGAAATTCAGTTGTTTTTTTCCCCACTCATGTGGAAATTATCATTTTTAATTAATAAACCTGAGGTAGTAATAGTTATCATCTTCTTTATCCAGTTGAAGATATGGGAACAAAGTGATCATATAGCTTTCTAAGGCCAAACAACTAGAAAGTGGCCAACCCGGACGCCAAGCTCTCACAGATTGACTCAGGGCTGGGATGGGTTGTGGTTACCTGGAATGCAAATGTGAGATAAGCCATGGCCTATGACAATTTAATGGCATCTTTGATGTCCTCAGAAGAAACTAGCTATGTATACTTCTCTGAATTAAACACTCCAGCTCCAATTCAAAATCAAATAATCAAGTTCTGTATGGCTCTAGAGTGGCCGGGGTGGAGGGGACCCAAAGCTCACTGTAAATGTCTCTGGAAGAAGAAGTGTGGTCTCAAAGCAGACTGGGCTCTGACCAGCCTAGACTCACAGAATCTAGAAAGCACTGCTGGGTCGTCATGGATAATCACAGTACAGTCACTACGACAGGTCCAGGTGACTAAGCCCAGGTAAACCTCTCACTGAGGCTCAGACTCTGGGCCTCACTTGGCTTTCAGAGATGCTTGTGGCACAGGTAACCCATGGAGGACCCTGCCCTCCAGCTCCAGGCCTGACCTGCCACTTATCCACATGATTCCAGTGTGGAGTTTTAGGCCTTCACCTCTTTCTACTCTGCAAAATTAGAAACCTACTTGCACCAAGCGCTGCCTGACATTAGCCCTTGTAATGAATGTTAAAGGGTCACGGGGTACAAAGCAACTTCCTCCTCTCTCTCCCTTCTCTTGTCCCCTTTCCTTGCCCACTGAGGAATGACAGACACCTCACCTTGGGCCTTTCATATCAGCTATAGTCTTTGGTACTGGCCTGTGTCTTTGGGGTCTTACTCTCCTTCCTAAGGGTTGTATCAAACTACTTTCTCTCCCCTAATATTGTATTTTCTTCAGAAGGAAACCTGAGGAGTTCAAGTTCTCCATCTCATCATATAACTGGCTAAGAGCAAAGGTTTTAGAAGTCCAGAGATTTGATTAATTTTTCCATAAACCCCAAGTAAGAGCAAATTCATCCACAAGGAGGCTGAGACACCTGAGTTTGTCCCCTATTTGCTTAGAAGTGTTGGTCAGAAGGTTATAACTGGGGACGTGTTTCTGCACGCAGCATCCTCTATCCAAGGGCATTTTACTCCAGTTCCTTGCAGTCTGGGAGAAAGGCCTCATTTCCTAACAGGAAATCTAAGGATGCCAGAATTTTCTCTCATTTAAATATAAAGGTTATTTCCCCACAGCTTCCTGTTTTGCCTTCCTCTTTGATGACCTGGACTTTGCTAAGGAATTAGCTTTCGTGTCAAAAGTCCTTCCAGGCTGTCATTTACTAATCTCTCTTAAAGTTTTAAATGCAGTGGTGGGGCTGAGGCCATGTGGACACTGTTTGTCGTCTCTGAGTTCCCAGTGTGGTCAGGCACTGATGGCCACCCAGTCCATGAGATCCACAGCCTCTTCCCTCCCTGTGACCAGCTTCCTCCAGCCCTGCCCCAGATCACCTTTTCTTTCCAAACCAATGAAAGGCAAAGTAAAATCTTCTACCACAACAACAACAACAAAAATTCACTTCTAGCTGGGCATGGCAGCTCACGCTTGTAATCCCAGCACTTTGGGAGGCTGAGACAGGAGAATTGCGAGTTCAAAGCCAGCCTCAGCAACGGCGAGGCTGCTAAGCAACTCAGTGAGACCCTGTCTCTACATAAAACACAAAATAAGGATGGGGATGTGACTCAGTGGTTGAGTGCCCCTGAGTTCAATCCCTGGTACCAAAAAAAAAAAAATTCACTTCTAACACTCAAACTATTTCAAGGATTTAGAGATGACTCATGGTGTGAAAAATGCTTGGTAATTGAGCAGAAGAGTGAACTATTTTTAACAAAATATAGTACAGCAGGTTTGTTGCTGCAAGTTTCCATTTCATCTCTCAATGGAATAACTATAATAATTATTATTACTAAAATTAATATTATAAAAGATTATATTATAATTAATTATAATCAGTTAAGTGATCACAATATTTACATGGATGGTTTCATTGATCCTATTAGGTAGAAATTCTTTTTATTCTCATTTTACAGAGAAGGAAACTGAGGCTTGGAGAGAATAGGTGACTGGCTTCAAGGTTGCTAAGCTACTATGTCTGGGGATCAGAATTTGCACCCTAGCGATTTGGCTGCAGCCTGTGACCTGAGGCTTCCTTGAGTCTGAAGGTGGTTATCCAAGGTACTAGGCAAGAAAGTACAAGGGGAACTCTTTTTCAGGAATGATATTCAGATTTAAGTCATTTCACTGAAAATAAAATTCTCTTCCATCTTCTACAAACCCTGATCTCTGTGGATTCAGCTGATGCTCCCTCTGTTGAGTGCTTGGGATCTCATATTCCATCATGTAGAACGGGTTCTTCCCCTCATGTTCCTTTCTTATATCATGGCTTTGCAATTGCTGTTCCTTCTGCCAAAAATGCTTACACAGCTGACTCCTTCCCATCACAGGCTTGAATGTCCCCTCCACACACAGGTCTTTGCTGGCAGCCTCTTGGGTGATGATCATATATTCCTGTTTATTTCTCTTACGAGAAATTATCTTCTTCATTTATTTCTCATTTATGGTTGGTCTCCCTCCAACAGAAAGGCAGGGCAGGGACCAGGTCTGTCTTCTCTCCACTGCCTCCTTCCAGTGTCAGAGTAGTACTTGGCACACAGTAGATGCTCAATATATATTTGTTGAATGAACAAATGAATGAGTGAACATGTGTAAATTCTAATTGTTAATCAAACTGAAAGTACTGGGTGCATGAGTTTTCAAGAAGAGACCCCTCCTTCACATATTCTAGCCCTGTTAGGATCACACCCAGGGCTTCAGAATTAAATGCATGTATTGATCACATACTTGGTAAAAACCTCTTTCTCCAGGGAAAATAACTTTCGCATTGAAAAAATGAATCCTTGTGCTTTTCTTAAGGAATTTCATAACTAACATTTTTGTTAGGGACAGTGGTGGAGAGGTGGAGAGGAGGCTGAGATATTAAGAGTGAAGCAGCAATAGAATTGGAGATGGACTGCCCCTGGGTTCTGAAGGAGCCCAGGTATTGGGGCCTGGACTATCAGAGCCATGGAGGGATGGAAGAGAGGTCTTTTTCTGTTCTTAAATCCTATGGATTTTTCTCTGAAATAACTCATGCCTTCTTCTTCCTCATTTTGAAGCCTTCTCCCTTAACAGACCCTACTCTGGAGGTGATGCTCCAGCTCCCTGGCAGCTATGGCCCCACCATTCTGATAGCTCATCCACGCCAGACCATTTCTAGCCCTAAACCAACAGCGATTCCTTCTTTCAAATGGGTCATCCTCCGCTTGCATTTCGGGGTCTGTTTGTAACGTGCAGCCCACACTCCTGCCTTTCTACACTGTCTACACCATACTTTCTACACAGGAAGAAATGGGTATGGAGTGGCATGGTAGCTAGACTGGTCTCCTCATAGTGTTGGGTTGAGCTTAGCTCACCTCAGTCTCTGCATCTCTGCCCCTGATCCCCTTGGCCTGACATGTGTGGGGTTTGCAGTCCATCCCGAGCCAGCAGGTCAAAGAGGCACCCCCACATTCACCTAGCCGTGGAAGTTGGGAAGAGTTGGAGCCGACTGGCTGTCCGTTCCCAGCCCTCTGAGGACAATCAGACACACCAGGGAGTCCAGTCAGAGCAGGCACCCGTTTATTTGCAGAACAAGCATTCAACTTATAGGGCTATTCGGCCAATCAGAGACAATGCACGTAGGCAACAGCTGTCCATGTGGCAAGGCACGTAAGCCCCTTGAATTCTGTCTGTGAGCTGCACGTTCATGGAGCCAACAGTAAACCAATCACATAGTTCCTCCTTCCTTTGTGCCTTTCCCATTTACACACTGTCACAAGCGGCATGCGTAATTAATAATTACTCGGAGGCAGATTATCTTTAAATGCAAGTGTATGTTCAATCACAACAATCATCCAATATAATTAATTAATGCAAAAAGTGTTGGGCGTGCTGGAGCACCCCAACTAGCATTTGATGCACACTAATCAGGCACTATAGGTAAGTTACACTATTCTAGGGTGGTTAAGTCCTGCTTACAATTCATACAATTCACACATCATAATTCAACATATGAATTATGATGTTTAGCTTACAATCCTAGGCTAAACATCATAATTCATATAATCTTAGGGCAACTAAACATTACAATTCACACAATCCTAAGGCAACTAAACATTACAATTAATTCATATAATCCTAGGGCAACCACGAGCCCCAAAGTACCTCCAATGCCAGGTGACTTCTCTTAGCCAAAGAGCAGACGTTGTCCTTGTCTGGTGGTTCTCTTCAGCCAACGGCTGGACATCAGGGAATGGTGGAGCTGACCCAGGGACAGACAGCAAGGTGGCCAGTCTCACTGATGTCCTTGGAGCAAGCCCAAAAACTGTAGCAGGGCCAGCAGTTTAAAAACAGTTCCAAGTTGGTGGTGTGGACTAAGTTGGTGGTGTGGGCTGGTGATTGGTTACACCCAGTAAAAGTCAATGTCCATTGGTTATGTCCAGTGAGATAGTATAATTGCTACTGGGCCTTCCTTCTGCACATGTGCATGGCTTGTGCCCCCCTATCAATCGTAGCCAGTAGGCCTGCTGTTAGGGGCCCCCCATTACTCCTCTGTCGATTACATGGGCTGGGCCCCTTTGCAGCCCTCGATTGCATGGGCTGGACTTCTTTTTGGCCCCCATCTTTGCAACCAGGCATGACTAAGCAAGTCAGTGGCTGTTGTTCCTTATGGCCAGCAACCCAGTGAGTTCTCTGCATGTCCAGGCATGCCCATGGCATATGCTCCTTACACACACAATGGCTAGTCACTAGGGCATAGCATAGAGCTAGTTCCCCCCAGACATGGACTCTCCTTTCATGTCCCTAGGCCCCCAACCCCTCATCTCTACTGATAACCTCATCCCATCCCTCCCAGAACAAACTGAAGGAATCAGCCAGGGACTCCCTCATTTTCCTGACTCCAGATAATCCCACCTTCCTGCATCTGATTCCAAGTTCCCTGACTTACCTCCTCTTGCTACCTGTGCTTCATCTACCCTGGAGCCCATCACCATCTTGGGACTTTGTTAGAGGCTATATATATAAATTATGGTTTGTCTGTACCATTAAGACAGGGAGGCCACTCCTCTTGGAACTCCTGGGTTGAAATCCTTTGGTTTGAGAATGCTCGGATCATGCTGGACCCTGTCTTAGGCCACAACCTTAAGGAGATGGATGTAGCCTGCCAAACGCCAATCAACCTGTTTATTGCAAGACCCCTGCCATGCAGAGAAGAAAGCACTGAAACCAGACTCCTCTTACTGAAACCTTATCCCTGCCTTTGATGTACTCCCTGTTAAATAAAGAGTTAGGCCTTTTTCAGTTGTTCAGTTCCAGTTCCTATCAGGACAGGAAGACCCATCAGGAGCCCTGCTTTTTAAATCTAATCTTTGGCTTTGTCTTATTTCTTACTGATTATTTCAGACTTGTTATTTTCCCAGGCAGCTCACACCTTCTGTGCAGGAACCTGCTGTTGGGGTGCTCGTCACCCTGTCATAGGACTTCCTTCCTGTAGTTGTCTCTTTCTACCGTTTCCAGGCACATGAGATGAACTAGTATTCCTAAGTTTGAATAAACTTTTCCTTACTGTTCACATGCCCTTCTAACTCTTCTCCTAAATTCTCAGCTCCCTTTTACAACATAATTTCTTAAAAGAGTTAAGTGTGGCTAATCTCCACTTCCTCCTTTCCATCCTCTCCTCAACCCACTCCAGTTAGGTTTTCATCCAGTTACATTTTTCACACAGCTCTTGTCAAGAGCTCTTGACCTCTAAGTTGACAATGATGTCTAAGTTGGCAGATCCATTGGTTACTTTTCAGTCTTCAGCTACAATTTCTAAATTATACTCAACACTATCATGTCTTTCTTGAAATATCCCTGACTCCATTGTTCTGGTTTCCCTCTTATCATCACTGGGCATTCCTTCTATACTCCATTTGGTGGATAATCTTCCATTTGGGCTCCTAAAGCTTTATCTCCTCCTGAGGGCTCAGTCCTAGGACACCTTCTATTCTCTATCTACATGCTAATCTCATTCAGTCTATAATTTTAAGTACCATTGATGTGACAGTAATTCCATACCTGTATCACCAGCTTGCCTTCTTTCCTAAATTCCAAATTTATTCATTGCCCTTGTTTTCCACTTTGATATCCATAGGTATCTCAAAATTTAACATATCCAAACTGCACTATTGATTCCCCCACCTGGCCTGAATGTGCTTCTTCTCTTCAAGTCTTTGTATGGATTTGTTTTCATTTATACACCTTGGATCATATATTAGGTATATAATTTTATTTTTTTAGAAGCTACTGAACCATTTTCAAAGTGGTTGAACTATTAACATTCCCACTGGCAGTGTGTGTAAGTTCCAGTTTCTCCACATACTCATCAATACTTGGTATGGTCATTCTTTTTCATTTTAGCCACTGTAATAGGTGTAGTGGTGTCACTGGATTTTAATTAATATTTCCTACCCAAATTACTATAATTTGTGATTAAAAAGGAAATATCACAACAGAAACTACTGAAATACAGAGGATAATTAAAAACTATTTTGAAAATTTATACTCCAGTAAAATAGAAAACCCTGAAGACACCAACAAATTTCTAGAGGCATATGACCTACCCAAACTTAACCAAGAGGACATACACAACTTAAACAGATCAATTTCAAGCAAGGAAATAGAAGATGCCATCAAGAGCCTGCCAACCAAGAAAAGTCCAGGTCCAGATGGATTCTTAGCCAAGTTCTACAAGACCTTCAAAAAAGAATTAATGCCAATACTCCTCAAACTATTTTATGAAATAGAAAAAAAGGGAACCCTTCCAAACTCATTCTATGAGGCAAGTATCACCCTGATTCCAAAACCTGGCAGAGACACATCAAAGAAAGAAAACTTCAGAGCAATATCCATGATGAACATAAATGCAAAAATTCTCAATAAAATTTTGGCAAATCACATACAAAAACATATCAAAAATAGTGTATCATGATTAAGTGGGGTTCATTCCAGGATGCAAGGTTGGTTCAACATATGGAAATCAATTAATGTAATCCATCACATCAATAGACTTAAAGATAAGAGTCATATGATTTTATCAATCGATGCAGAGAAAGCATTTGACAAAATACAGCACCTTTTTATGTTCAAAACACTAGGAAAAACTTGGGATAGTAGGAACATACCTCAACTTTGTAAAAGCTATCTATGCTAAATCCAAGGCCAACATCATCCTAAATGGACAAAAATTGGAAGCATTCCCTCTAAAAATGGGAACAAGACAGGGATTGTTCACCAATCCCTGTTTCACCACTGCTATTCAACATAGTCCTTGAAACACTAGCCAGAGAAATCAGACAGATGAAAGAAATTAAAGGGATATGAATAGGAAAAGAAGAAATCAAACTGTTAGGTTGGTTCAGGGTCCAGGATGTCCAATTAGGGGGACCGTCAGGGCAGCTGCTGAACAGAGCAGCCAGCCAGACGCTGACATCACCAGTAGACTCACCTCCTGTCAATCAGCGGATTTTTCCTGACCTATCCAGGAAGGACTCTGGCTTTCTCTTCCTGCCCCAAAGCCCTCCCCTTCCTTACTGGGCTTTTTGAAATTGTCTATATGCCAGAACAAGGGCGCCATTCTCCTGTACACACTCTGATGGATGGGAGAGTTCAGCCTGAGAGAGTGTATTTCCAATAAAGCCTTGCCCAGTGGTTTATTTCGCCTCCTTTTGGGTCATCTGGTTTTTACACAAACTATCATTATTTGCAGATGACATTTTATACTTAGAAGATCCAAAAAATTCTACCAGAAAACTTCTAGAATTAATAAATGAATTCAGCAAAGTAGCAGGATATAAAATCAACACCCATAAATCAATTACCTTTCTATACATCAGTGATGAACCCTCTGAAAGAGAAATTATGAGAACTATCTCATTCACAAGAGCCTCAAAAAAATAAAATAAAATATTTGGGAATCAATTTAACAAAAGAGATGAAAGACCTCTACAAGGCAAACTACAAGACACTAAAGAAAGAAATTAGCCAGGCGCGGTGGCTCAAGCCTGTAATCCCAGCAATTAGGGAGGCTGAGACAGGAGAATCGCGAGTTCAAAGCCAACATCAGCAACGACGAGGCGCTAAGCAACTTAGTGAGATCGTGTCTCTACATAAAACACAAAATAGGGCTGGGAATGTGGCTTCATGGTTGAGTGCCCCTGAGTTCAATACTCAGTACAAAAAAAAAAAAAAACGAAAGAAAAATTGAAGAAGACCTTAGAAGATGGAAAAATTTCCCATGCTCCTGGATAGGCAGAATCAATATTGTCAAAATGGTCATACTACCCAAAGCACTATATAGATTCAATACAATTCCAATTAAAATCCCAATGTCATTCCTTATAGAAATAGAAAAGGCAATCATCAAATTCATTTGGAAGAATAAGAGACCCAGAATATCCAAAGCAATCCTTAGCAAGAAGAGTGAAACAGGAAGCATCACAATACCAGACCTTAAATTATACTACAAAGCTATAGTAACAAAAATGGCATGGTACTAGAACCAAAGTAGACATGTAGACCAACTCACTTAAATACAGTTATCTTATATTAGACAAAAGAGCCAAGCATGTACACTGGAGAAAAGAGAGCCTCTTCAACAAATGGTGCTGGGAAAACTGGAAATCCATATGCAGCAAATTGAAACTAAACCCCTATCTCTCACCATGCACAAAATTCAACTCAAAGTGGATCAAGGACCTGGGAGTCAGACCAGAGACCCAACACCTAATAGAAGAAAAAATAGGCCCAAATCTTCATCATGTCAGATTAGGACCATACTTCCTTAACAAGACTCCTATAGCACAAGAAGTAAAATCAAGAATCAACAAATGGGACAGATTCAAACTAAAAAGCTTCTTCTCAGCAAAAGAAACAATCAATGAAGTGAACAGAGAGCCAACATTCTGGGAAAAAATCTTTGCCACACACACATCTGATAGAGCACTAATCTCCAGGATACATAAAGAACTCAAAAAACTTAACACCAAAAAAACAAACAACCCAAT
>CM053407.1:83710133-83735396 GCA_028644305.1 Xerus rutilus | reverse complement strand
AGGAGGCGTGTCTACTGGTAGCGTGAGCATCTGGCTTGCCACTCCATTCTTCAGCTACTGACCGGTCCCCCTAATTGAACATCCTGGACCCTGACCAGACCTAACAGTATGTAAAATGTAGCCCCAAAACATTGGCTTCCAATAATTCTTCTTTGCCTTCCCTTCCCTGGACTTAGAGGACTGCATGCAACCTGCTTTGGTTGGTCAAAGATAGATGATGGGGAAGCCAACCTGGGCCGTCTTTCTGCTACTTGCAAGAAGCATTTGGAGATTTCAGGAAAAGTCTGTCAGAGGCAGGATGCTTTTCCTTCCTGAAGCCCAAGTTCAAAAGTTAGGAGAAGGCAGGGCAGTTCTGTCTCTCTGAGCTATGTGCAGTAAAAAAGCCTCAGACTCAGATGTCATTACTCATTCCTCCAGCAGCATTTGCAGTTATTTGTGTGCTCCAAGGCACAAAGATAGTTGCTATGTAGGCAGAGTTGTCATTGTTTTTTAGGGCACATGCTGGGTTCTACTAATTCTCCCTAATGCAGCCTCAAATTCCACCTCTTACAAGCCACAAGGCACAGGCTTGTTCTCAAATTCCAGCCTCACTGCTTACAGGCTGTGCTACTTTGGGCAAAATACTTAAATCTTCTGAGCTCCACTTCCTCATCTCAATTTCTATATGCCCAAAGGAAACCATGCTGCCACTTTGTACTGACCACATACGGTCCCAGACATACGATGGTTCCACTTAAACTTTTTTTAGCTGGGCAATGGGGCAAAAGTGATACACTTTCAGTAAATTTTGAATTTTGATCTTGTACCAGGCTGGTGATCAAGAGCATGTTGCTCTCTCAGTGTTGCCACTAGCCGCAGCTTCCCGATGGCCGCATGATCTCAGGCACAAACAACTGAAGCTCAGGAGGTTCAGTGTATTAAATGTATTTTTCAACCTAGGATTTTTGAACGTTTGATGGGTTTATTAGAATGTAACTCCTTGTAAGTCAAGATACAGCATCTGGGCATGGTGGCATTTGCCTGTAATCCCAGTGGCCAGGAGACTGAAGCAGAAGAATGGGGACTTCAAAGCCAGCCTCAGCAACTTAGCAAGGCCCTAAACGACTCAGCAAGACTCTGTCTCTAAATAAAATATTTAAAATGGCTGGAGATATGGCTCAGTGGTTAAGCACCTCTGGGTTAAATTCCAAAAATCCCTCCCTGCAAATTACAGCTGTATTTTATTTATCAATCTCCTGTAATTTCTTTTTAGATGCTTTCTGGATCATCCATCCTGCTTTCTGAATTCATCTGAAGCACAGAGAGGTATGCCTGGCATACAGCAAGTTGGAAGACGAATGCAGCAAGAGGCAGGGGAGAAGGGAATAAACCACCTCCCCAGCTGCATCAGTGGTGCTGGCTGGCTATCAGGGCCTCCTGAGGGTTGAGGCTGAGCAGCCTTCAGCGATAAGGATGAACATCCCAGAGGCCCAGCTCCGTCCACTGCTCAGCTCACTACGGGCATCCAACATTGGCAATCCCAGCCCCAGTGGCCTGGCCCTTGCTGACCAACTGATAAAGCTGGCTGTTGAACCCAGTTCTATTTCTAAATACTGTAAAATCCACCCAGAGACCTGGGTGTGGGGTGAGGCCCTTCACATCCAGTTCTTAGGACACTGATTTTCAGCATGAAGGAAATTGCTCCTTAGCACAGATTGTTAAGGAACTGATAACAATCTGTTGCCAAGGTAACTATTCTTCCAAGAAGGTCAAACAGAGAAATTACTCAGATAGTCAATAGTGATGTAATTTTGAACCCACTGGCCATCTGGCCTCAAGTCAAGAAGTGCAGCCAAAAGCCCATGCACATTTTTTTCTTTGCTTGCAATTTTCATTAGAGTCCAGGCATGGGAACCTTGTCCACACCCCCAGTCTCTGCAGCCAGAGGGAGCAGCAGTATTTGTCTCCCTGCCTGGGAAAGAAAAGAGGTCCTTTGTGGAGCAACTTGAGAAGGCCCCCTGCCAAAGTCTCCCTCTTCCAGCTCTTGTCAATGCTCCTGCCGGAGGGGAGCCCAGAGAACAGCCTGTCAGCTCTTTTCATGGCTGGGAAAGTCAGGCTTTCTGTCGCCTTGGCTGGCCTGAGGGGCTTGGATCACTGGTAGTTAGCCCAGGATTTACACAGAGAGGGCAAAGAAGGATGGGAAATGCCAGCCCTTTCACTGATTGAGAACCAGGGACTTCTAGAGCTGGAGAAAACCTTGACAGTCTACGGGTGCTCCCCACTGAATGAGAAAAGGAGCCCGGCAATGGTCACACAGTTCCAGGTCCAGGGTTCTTGTTGCCCAGAGCCAGAAGTTCTGGGTGAATTGAGCCTTGAATCTGGCATCTCTGGATGCTGGACAATGTCCTGCATTAGCTGGTCCCGGTAGCTTGACTCTTCCTTGTAGCACTGTGATACCCTGACTCTGCCATCTCTCAATAAAAGAGTAGATTCATCTCAAAACTCTTTGTCCACCTCCATCTAGCTGCTAAGCAATCTAGCTTCAAAACCAGGGCCAGGCCCAATTCTCTCTAGCTTGTTTTGGGGAGATCTAGATTCCTGGAAGAGCAATTACAAACTCTTCAGGATATTATTTAAGACCAGTTGATTATAGAATGAAAATGGGCTTTGGAATCATCCAGACAAGGGCTCAAAATCTGACTCCACTACTTTCTTGCACTTTATATTGGTTAGATTACTTAATTTTTCTGAGCTTTAATGACTTCATCAATAAAATCAAGATAATAATCTGTACTAAGGAAGTTTTAAGAATTCCATGAATATCTGCAGGTTACAGTCAATATCATGTCTGGCACAGGAAAGCTCCAGTAATTGGCAGCTGATTCCCACTGGGATTCTTCATTTTGCCAGGCCTATGTCTTGCTGGTCCCTTGTAGGACCCTGCATTTTGGCCACTTGCGGTCAGCTTTATTTATTTATTTTATTATGGATACAACTGTTTGTCATTCTAAGTAAATGTTTCTCCTACGTTTCTTTCTTTTCTTTTCTTTTTTATGTTACTGGGGATGGAATCCAGGGCCTGGAGCATATGCAAGAGGTTTACCTCTATGCAAGAGGTTTGCCACTGAGCTACCTCCCCAGGCCCCTTACATGTGTGTAGAGTGAGTTCTAAGGATGCAGAAACCACTCTGCCCCAGGTCCTGCCACCTGGAGTCTATGGCTGAATGAGAACACAGCAATCAGTCAAGCACAGATCAACCACTTCACAGGGCAGAAGAGCTTATAGGTAAGGTATAAACACCAGCCTGAGGTAGTCAGATGAGGGACGAGGAAGCTTTATGATTAGGTAATTGTCCAAACTTTTCTTCTGTATTTGCAGGAATCTGCATCTCATTCTCATTCCAGAGATCCAGAGGCCTGGGTCAGAAGTGAAAGTTGCTCACGTGGGATGGAGCTAAAGAGAAGCCTGCATCAAGAACACAGCTGAGCTGGGCACAGTGGCACAAGCCTGTAATCCCAGCACTTAGGGAGGCTGAGACAGGAGAATCGCGAGTTCAAAGCCAGCCTCAGCAACGGTGAGGCGCTAAGCAACTCAGTGAGACCCTGTCTCTACATAAAACACAAAATAGGCTGGGGATGTGGCTCAGTGGTCTAGTACTCCTGCGTTCAATCCCTGGTACCAAAAAAAAAAGAACACAGCTGAATGTCAATTCTGGGCCAAGTCCCAAGATGCTCTGCAGAGCCTGAGGCAGGGATTCAGTGCACATGATTTATTAAGGGGGATGCTCTCAAGACAAGAGGAGTGAGGGAAGAAGGAAAGGCAGGGGATGTGGTATCAGCTAGAGTCTAGCTTCAGCCCTTCCACAGAAGTTCTGGAGCAAGAACTGCAGCACCACATTCACCCAACCATAAGACAAAAGAGCCAGACTTTTGTACCCTCTGCCATCTTTTGTTAGCTCTGGGTTTTGGAGAAGGTTGTGGGTCACCTGACAAAAGTAGTTTCTGCTGGGCTATGACAATTCTGGAGGGCAGGGGAAGCACTGAGCCCTTAGCAGCCCACTCTAACCACACCTGGAAGATGAGCACACTGCCCGCTCCACTGTCCATGTGGGGTTTCGGCTCCAGGAGACTAGACAGAGGCAGACCTTTGGGGACAGCTACATAGCAACTAGATACAAAAGGCTTTTGATTTTATATTATTTTATTTGTTCTTTTTAGTTATATATGACAGTAGAGTATATTTTGATGTATTTATACAAACATGGAGTATGTCTTATTCTAATTAGCATTCCAATCTTGTGAATATACATGATGTGGAGATTCAGTGTGGTGTATTCATATATACAAAGGAAAGTCATGCTAGAATCATTCCACCGTCTTTACTATCCTATTCCACAACCTTCGCTTCATGACACTTTGCCTAATCCACTGAGCTTCTATTCTCCCCACCGCATTGTGTGTTAGCATCCACATATGGTTTTAGAATTACACCTTGATCTTGGATTGTCCATCCCCAGGAACTGTGAGAAGTACATATTATTTAAGCCTCCTCATCTTTGGGAATTTATTGCAGCAGCCTGAGCTAAGACAACAACTTTCCCAGGTCGGGACACTTTTCCCGTGGTCTCTCACACTCCTACAAGTCTTGCCACACCCTCATCTCTCTTTACCTGGCCATTTTTCTGAGGTTCTGTTTGCAGCAAGCACTCTTGGGAGCTGAGATAAAAATCTCTCTTTGTTTGCAGGCTGCTCTAAGGCAGAGGCCCCGTGTTCCTCCCCTGGGTGTAACTCGCTGGGTGTGGGCTCCCTCCTACCGAGACTCACCTGTGGGTTTTGGGACTCAGGGAACTGAGGTGAGCGAGCTGACACTATGGCTCCTGCCATTTCTTTAAGGAAGTCTTTAGTCCCTGACTTCAGAGTGTCTTGTCTTCTGTCAGCACCCATGTAACCATGGCAGGCCAACTTGTTAGCTTGCAAGGTGGGAAAACCTCAGCCCTTTCACAGTCCCTAGCATCTGCATTAATTTCTTCCACTTTGAGCTCTAGCAGTCTACTCATAGAACTCACAAACACAGGGAAAATCCCTACCTCTGTCCCTTGACATGTCCAGGATACCCATAGGTCTCTTGGTCTGTCTCATTTCTTACCACTGTCAAATCACTGTGTGCTTTTTGCTCATATCAGATATCATGTGGGACTCCCTGCCGCTCTAGACTGTGGATGGTGGATGCTCCACTCAAGGCTATGATGTGCCCAGTTATGGCCTCTGTTATGGCCTCTGCTTGGGCTCTTCCCACTGGAAACTTACATTGCACAAATTTTCTGTTTCCTAAAGTGCATGCCCTTTCAGGTTGCTCCTTCTGCCTATAATTAACCTTCACTGATCACGTTCCAGAGACACTTCCTCCAGAAAGCTTTTTCTATGGTCTAGTTAGCTCAGTTGACTTCCCTGCACCCCTACTATGTCCCCACTGCATGTTACACACAATAGCATCAGTTAGTACCATAACTGTGGCCAACTTACAGGCTTTTCCACTGCTGTGAGCCCCCTGGAGACAAGAAGTGTATCTTGCTCATCTCAACATGTACAGTGCTTAGGTGGTGTGATGCTCAGGAATTTTGAATAAATGAATATTGAAAGAAAGAATGAATGATATGAACTTATCTTATTCCTTTGAACTCCTCTAGGACTTCCTTTATGATAATCTATAAGGACTGAGTTCACACATCTCATCCAGCTTTGCTTTATTATCCTTGCATGTAACCACTGAGGTCAAGACTATAGCTTTTTTAGACTAGGTTAGATCTTTGGAATTTTTCCAACTTTGTTTTATAGATAGATTACTTAAAAATCTTAGCTCAATGATAGCAAGAAGAACTATGGAGTTTGTTACATTTTATTTAGGCTAATTTGCATGACTGTTTCTAATATAATAACCAAACCAATCTCCTAGGAAAAGAAAAGGGTAATTTTTTCTCACTTCCCTCTGTCTATTCACTACCTCTAATTAAGTTTCAGGAGGAGAATTTGTTTCAACAAATATTTATCGAGCATCTAATAACATTCCCACCCCCAGGTACTTGGATGATGTCCCAGTCAATGCATTGGCAGAGAGTGGCGCTCTGATCTTATTTATAGGTTGGAAGACTGAACAGAGCCTCGACTGCAACATCAAAATGCAAGCTGCTAAGCAGTTGATCTGAGAATCCAAAAGATCATGAATAAACATATGGATAGTGGATGGCCTTTTTTTTCTTTCTTTTTTTCTTTCTTTCTTTTTTCTTTGTACTACCAGAGATTGAACTCAGGGGCACTCAACAACTGAGCCACATCCCCAGCCCTTTTGTGTGTGTGTGTGTGTGTGTGTGTGTGTGTGTTTAATTATTATTATTTAGAGACAGAGTCTCACTGAGTTGCTTAGCGCCTCGCCATTGCTGAAGCTGGCTTTGAACTTGCGATTGATTCTCCTGTCTCAGCCTCCCAAAGTGCTGGGATTACTGGCGTGCACCACAGTGCCTGTCATGGATGGCCTTTTGACAGCTCCACTTAGAATGTGCTTCACCTTACTCCATTCTCCACTGGAAGAGCAAGCATACTTCTTCCAGAATGTTCAGCAGTTCAGCTCAGAGGAAAGCTCTCTGCAAGCAGTAGCAGAGGGCGGGAGGTCAGCAAACACTGAGCAGAACAAGTCCTGAGCAACAATGCCGTTGATTTGTGAGCAGAGAGCAGGCTTCCTTGTCAAGTTACCATAAATCTCTTTTAAACTCAATTTACTTCCTTGGGAGAGGAAGGTAGACTTCTTGTCTCTCCTGTCACTTTTATCTTTGTGACATGGAAGATAACACTATTTCGGGGTTAGGAGTACAGTCACTTTTCTTCACACACCATTGAAGGATCCAGTGGGGTCTGTGATCTGAAACCCAAGAGCTGGACATGGGTGGTAAAATTTCAAGAAAGAGAGGTTTCAGTCAAGGGCTTAGCAAAGGAAGAAGAAATAAAAGCCCTCGCTGTTTCCATTTCCCCTTGATACGAGTGAAAAGGAAGTTAAGAAAAAAATGCCTACTAACCAGCGAGTCAGCAGGACCAGCTGAGAACCAAGTCATCAGTTTTTTTCCCTAGGAAGCCAGAAAACACTTTGTGAGGGTATTAAAGATAATCAAATACAATAATAAGACTTAATTAGGCACCAGCTCTGTCCTTAGGAAAACCGAACCCAAAGATGAAAATGAGTAGGCTTCAAAGAAAATGTTTTCTGGGGAATCAATAAAAGAAGCCAGTGTTATCTTATTGCCATTTAGAAGATGAGAAAACAATTTATTTTTTCTAATGTGTTTTATTCTTATCTAATATCAAAAGGCCACTCCTCCTCACCCCACATACCCTTGGTAATTTTGCAAACCCCCATCTGTGTAATCCTGTTCTGGAAATGATGAGATGGAAGCCTATGGGTTAGGCTCATCATGAATGCCTTTAACATCTGTTTATTGGGAAGAAATTCAGGAGTCTTCATCAGGGATCTCAAAAGAAGGAACTAAAGGGGATATGACTTGTAAAGAATTGGCATGATGAAATGCAAAGTTCTTTTAAAAAGATTTTTAAAAATCCTAATACAAGGTATTTTTAGTTGTTCTTCTAAATAAATAATTCATAAAAATACTGGGGAAAGAAAAAGATAAGGTTCTGCTTAGTTATTTATGTATTTCTCTCGGGTGGTACTGGGATGCTTATAAATCAGGGGTGCCCCAAAGTGATCTGGGGGGCAGCCAGGCCACATCTCCTGTTCTTTTACAGTGCCAGTCCTCTCAGAGGCCCTGTAGATTTGTATTATGTTTTCTCCTGGGCTTTGAAAAATATCACACTCCATCACCTCTTCACTGGGCTTTTTATCATTATAATAACCAACAACCAATAACCAACTCAATTCCCTTTTTTATTGGTTTTTGTGTATTGGGACATGCCTATGACTTCATTTTTCAAAAGGAATTCTGCTACTAAAAAGAGTCTAGGAAACTCTTGGAGACACCATCCAGAAGGAAGAATGAGGTGATTTTCACTTCTTGGTGAGGCATTCACCATAAACTTGGACACTCTCTCCCCAGCCCTAACCAAGTTCACTGTTTCCCTTGCAATAGAAAGAAAAGAAAAGAAAAAATCAGTGGCCTATAGAGTTGCTCTGAAAAGGTGGATAATTCACCTTCTCCCACTTTTACTCACAGAAACTGTTGTTCAGAGAAGAAAGCCCAGGTGTTCTGGCTGGAAGCTCTGATGAAAATTTCTGTTACGGCACTTTAAAGCAATAGCAATTCTAAAGCTTCTGTTAGAGAGTGTGTATGTGTGCACACATGCACGTGGCCAAGGATGGCAACTCCTGAGTAGGCAATATTAACTGCCCTTTCAGTTGAGGCCCGGGACACGGTTTGAATGAGGAGGTTGAGGCGAATGAGGGAAATTTCCATTTTCCTCAGGAGGCATGAAGAAGAGGGGATGAGAATGTGATCTGGAGACTGGAGAAGACAGGAGGGGAATAAAGGACTCAGTAGGGAGACCAGGCAGCACCATGGCAGCATCCCTGGGCTGAGGGAGGGTTGGCCAGTCAGAGTTACTGTGGAACGAGTCAGCTTTAGCAACAGTGATGCTGAATATTCAAGTTCCTGGCCCGTTCCTAAACCACCCTCCCGTTAACTCCAAACCTTCAGCAAAATCTGTGACATGCCTCCCCTGGAGAGCACACATGAGGGAGGACTCTGTGAATGTTCTGGAGCAAGTCAGGAGGCTACAAAAACGTGGAGAGGGGACAAAGAGCTGCCCAGAAAGGTTAGGCAGAGGTTGGAGGCAGGGTTTAGTCAGGGTTGTTTACCCATTCCTCTTCTGTCCTAGAACTTCCCAGACACAATAGGGATAGTCCTAGACTTACCACATTTATGCAGGAAATTAAAACAACTGTTGATCCCATAAGACTGAACAACTTGGGAATAACTGGGACACACGATGATCTTGAGCGGTTTATCCTCTAATATGCTCTTCTCCAATATCTTCATCATTCCCCTTTACATTTTTCACATCTGTGTCTTTCTCCTTAGGGAAATGATATATATATTGTGATCGGAAAGTTGGCATCTGCCTTGGATTTTGGCCTTTCTCTTTTCTTCTGTCTTACAAGATGTACAAAGTAGCTACAAAGTGTTCCATTGTTTCCCTAGCTGGAGGTGCCCTGCCCTAGAAATTCACTGCAACCATGAAGTAAACACTGGGGAGCACATAAAAACCATGTTGAGATACCACTTCATACCTACTGGCATGGCTAAGATGAAAAAGATGACGATAACACATGTTGACGATAACACAAGAATATAAGGAAGGGGACCTCATATGCTTTCGGGGGAATATAAAGGGGGGTAACCATCGTAGGAAAGAGTTCTGGCCATTGTCAAAAGATGAAGCATAGATTTACCACTTAACCCAACTGAAACACATATCCATGCACGAACTTAACCACACACGTTCATAGCACATTATTCATAATAGCCCAGAAGTGGGAACAATCCAAATGTCTATCAATAGAGGAATAGGTAAACAAACATAGATCCATGCAGTGGAATTTGCCCATAAAACTTAATGAAGCGTTGGCACGTTCTATAACATGAAAGAACTTTGGAACCAAGCTCAGCAGAAGAAACTGGACACCAAACACCAAAAATTGTGTGATTCCATTTGTATGAAATGTCCAGAACAGTCGAATCCAGAGACAGAATGATCTGTGGTTGCCTAGAGCTGGGGGTGGGTATCAGGAGAGGGGAAGGGGAGTGGCTACTGACAGGTACTGGGTTTCTTTTTAGGATGATGAAAACGTTCTAATGTTGATTGTGGTGATGGTTGTAAGGCTCTGTAAACAGTCTCAGAACCACAAATGATACCACTTTAAATGGCTGAGTTATATGTTATGTACTTCATAAAAATTTTGAGAGAGGTATTTTTCTCTAAGTCTTCTAAGCACTGGAGTTTGGTTTGGTTTTGTTTGTTCAAAACCATTAACTTCTAGCATTATCTCATGTGGTCAGAGAATGTTTCCAAAACAACTTCTTTGATATTCAGAATTTGTTGTGGTCTAGTCTGTGGTCAATTTCCTTAGTCTTTCACAGTGTTTTGAAACGTGTATGTTTAATCACATATGGAGCACTTAGTGTGTCAGATACAGTACTGGATACTTTACAGACATGAGACTGCTTGCTTGGACTTCGAAGAGGCCGCCTTCATCTCACAGTGAGGCCAAGGCCCAGGAGGAAGCTCAATTCCAGAGCTGGTGAATGGAGAATCCAATCCAGGAATTGAGCCCAGAGCTGTCTGGCTCCCAAAAGCCTGCTCACTACACTGTCACAATTTTTTTTTCCAATTGCTTTTCTTAATGCAAATCACCTTCCTCTACAAGGGCATCGGGTCATTTTTTCCTTATCTCCAGCTCACACTGATAGAGTTAAAAGACTATTTTGCAAAAACATTTCCTTCTTTACATTATTGTTTCAATCGGGCAGTTAAAACTAGCCTGGGGAATCCAAGGCATAGAAAACTTGGAAAATAGAAAAACTGTTCTCCAAAAGACATAAAAGAGCATGTAACTAAATTAGCAGATTGAGTAGGGCAAGGCTAGAAATTTTTTCTCAACTAATTCAAATCATATATTTGATATTCCTGTAAGATTTTTTCAATCGTCTTGAAATAATCCTAAAACTCAGAATGAAAAAATATAACTTGAACAGCTAATTTTTTAAAAACTAGAGTAATGAGAAGATCTTGTTCCATATAATATTAAACAGTATCATAAAGCTCTGCTCAAGATGCAAGGAAACAGGACTGCAGAATCTGATGCACAGTTCTAAGGAACAGAAATAGATAAGAGGAAAAGAAAACTCAGTAGGAGAACTGAGTATTTGCAAAGGTGGTGTTTAAATCAACAGGGAAAGACAAAGAAGCATAATAAAAATGGGATGATCAATTGATTCTTTTGGGAGAAATTGAACTTGGTTCCTCTATAAAACTTTAAAACTCCAGTACATTCATAAACAGTATGCAAAATTTAAGGACAAACTTTAGATTGGTAGTATTTTATAACAAATGTGCTACAAATTTGTTAGTTTTGATATATTACAAGCCAATCAAGAAACTACTATTCTCTCCCAGTGGACAAATGACATAAATAGGCTTTAAAAATATTAAATATATAAATAGCCAATAAAACCTATAAAAGAAGGTTCAACCTCTGTACTAATTGAGGATGTATAGATTAAAAAAAAAAAAACAGTAAGACCTTCTTGACTCAACTGTCAAAAGTGACAACTTTCTCTATTTATTGTTTTTCATTGTAATAATTTTGACAGTTTTAGGACAAGAGTCTTTTCGTTGCTATTGAGAGTATAAATTCATGAAAACGTTCAGGGGCCAATTTAAAAGTATGCATTGAAAGTCTTAAAAATATATGTTCCTTTTGATCTGAGAATAATAGTACAGGTTGAGCATCTCTAATCTAAAAATCCAGAAGACCCCAAATCCAAAACTTCTTGAGCATTTTTGTGATACCATAAGTGATGCTTTCAGTTTTATCTCAGTTTGATGAGTTTGTTCATTTATGTTCTTCTGATTCAGGATCACATGTGGGATCTCAAATTACATTCAATCATCTGTCTCCTTAGTCTCTTCCCATCATCTCCTTGTTCTTCATGACTGGAGCACTTTTGAAAAGTATCCAACTTGATCAGGAGTACCAAAGCATACCAAATACTTGGTCAGGTGTTGGTAGGGAATATCACACAACTGATGGATCAATGTACTCAAACTTTGTTTCATGTACAAAATATTAAAAATATTGTCTCAAATTAGCTTCAGACTGTGCATAAGATATACACAAAACATAAATAAGTTTCATGTTTAGATTTGGGTCTCACGTACATGCAAATATTCCAAAATCTAAAAATAAATCCAAAATCCAAAGCACTCTTGATCCCAAGCATTTTGGAAAAGGTATACTCAATCTATACTATCAATTCTTCCTTTAGGAATTGAAAAAGGAAGGAAAAGGATAACCAAGTAGAGGATCAGTAAAATACATTAGGCTACAAGCTTTCAGTGAACTACATTTCAGCCTTTAAAAATGTTGTAGCGCAGATTTGGCAAAATGCTTCAATGTGAAGTCCTTCTAAAGTGGGCTGCCCAGAGAGAAGGCTGGGCTATGTTGAGAGGGATTCTTGAGGCCTTATCTGGGTTGCAGTAATATCATAATTGATAGTAGAAGACCCCATAACGACATGGAAAGATGTTTCATGCCTTTTTATGAATATACACCTTAAGAATATGCACATGCCAGTTTCAGAATGTATACTTTAAAAAGGGCAAAAGAACCATGGACATGATGTGAGAGGAAGGGCCCTTGACCTCCTGGTATGCTTCCCCCAAATCCTCAACCCAGGTAATATTATGAGAAAAACATCAGATTAACCCCAGTTGTGTGATATTCCCTACCAACACCTGACCAAGTATTTGGTATGCTTTGGTACTCCTGATCAAGTTGGATACTTTTCAAAAGTGCTCCAGTTGGACTGGGATTGTAGCTCAGTGGTAGAGCGCTTGCCTCGCATGAGTGAGGCCCTGGGTTCGATCCTCAGCACCACATACAAAGCAATAAAAAAAAAAAATACATTGTGTCCGTCTACAACTAAAAAAATATTAAAAAAAAAAAGTGCTCCAGTTATGACAAACAAGGAGATAATGGGAAGAGATTAAGGAGACAGATGATTGAATATAATTTGGGATCCCACATGTGATCCTGAATCAGAAGAACATAAATGAACAAACTCATCAAACTGAGATAAAAATCTATAGTTTAATTGGGTGCAGTGGCACATGTCTCTAATCTCAGAGGCTCAGGAGGTGGAGGCAGGAGGATCGTGAGTTCATAGCCAGATTCAGCAAAGGCAAAATGCTAAGCAACTCAGTGAGACCCTGTCTCTAAATAAAACACAAAATAGGGCTGAGGATGTGAATCAGTGGTCAAGTGCCCCGGAGTTCAATCCCTGGTACCCTCCCCCCCCAAAAAATAACCTATAGTTTAATTAATAGTGTTTTACTAGTGTCAATTTCTTAGTTTTGACAAATATATCAGTTTTGTAAAGATGATAACATTATAGGAAGCTGAGTGAGGGTGGGGTAAATGGGAGTTCTTGTGTGCTATCTTTGCAATTTTTCTGCAAATCTGAAATTATTACAAATTTTTAAAAATTTTTAAATGAGGGAATGCATATAAATGAGTCTATAGTCAAACAAATGCTAACTTGGAGCAATGCTATTTTGAGTGTATTATTATAATAATCAGATTTTTAAAAAAATTAATAGTAAAACAAATAGTTGTTAGCACAGGCAATGAAATAATATTACTTGTGCTTATTGTATTTTTAAATTTCCTTTCATGAGTGTGTTTATATATATGTGTGTGTGTATATGTACACATATATTGATTTTTAATAACTACTTTTTAAAGTAAACATCTATTTTTAAAAAGATAAGGAGAAAAACTGACCTACAATCCGATGTGGATTTGGAAAAGGCCCCCGAGGCCAGTGGACCATAATCCAGGATGGCATCAAAAAAGCAAAGCAATGCTACACTGAAGAGAAAACAGAGGGCTTTCCAGGAAAGCCCAGCATTGCCATGCAAAGTGCGTTCAGGCTCTGACACCACAGTGGGACAAAAAGCCCTTCAGAACTGTTGGCAGACGAGCACTCTGTGTGTGAGCAAGAAAAGCATCTCAGGCCACCTCTCTCTGTCCTTCCTGCTAACAGCCAGGAGGCAGAGAAGGCTTTCCAGGCTCACGTGGCCCATTGCCAGTCCCCAATATGGGAACAGCAGAAGCATGTTCTAACTGCTCGGTGTGAACAGGGCAAATGCCAAGGTGGGCTGTGGGCAAGAGCAAGGTAGGGCGGTCAGAGCTGTGCCTGGCTGATTCCTCAGGAGCAGAAGGGCAGAAGGCAAAGGACAGTGTGGTCAGACCTCAGAAGGCAACGTTCTAAGGTTTATCCAGAGAGTACTTCTGCCCCATCCATCTGTTCTTGCAGCCCCTCTGCGTCCCCAGTATGGTGCTTAGGATTAAGGATGGCAGTGAGCTTGCTCTGATGGCACTCTGTCTATTGGGGATGATGACATGCCAAGCCCCATGCTAAAGGTACATACAGGCAGCACAGGTGGCAAGTGTAGGAGGAAGGTCTGCAGACCCCAGCTTCACCTGTGCCTCCACTACCCCTCCCATCACTTCTCCTCCCACCATCCTCTGTGCTCCCACCAGCCATACCTACATCCTCAGGCTTGCTGACCCGTGCCTGCCTCAGTCACGTACCTCTCATGGTCCTGGTAAAAACGCTGTTGGGTTATTGCTTCTTTTACTTAACACATTCAGTCTTCAAACTAATGTCTATTATGCACCTACTGTGTACCAGATGACAACAATCCCAAAGTGCCCACCTTGGGTAAGCTAAGATTTGAACAGATCCAGACTGAAGTGGGAGTCAGGAAGAAAGGAGATCCATCTAAGGAGCATTGCAGCCAACAGTGTGCTAAGCCTGTGGCTTGGAGAGATTCCCCCAAGCAAATCAGCAGTGTGGTATTTAGTACAGTATGGCCTCAGTTTTTTTCAGATTCTCTAACTTTGTCCCTTAGAAGAAAAGAAAAAAAAAAAACATGGCAAAACAAAAGGTCTTTTCAGAATGAAAAGAAAAACTCACATGATTTTTGCCGTGGCTTCCGGAGTTTTCTCTCATTGGTATTGAATCATGGCCCAAGTGCAGAGGTCAAACGATAGCTTTTGGGCCACAGTGAATATGCAGGATGTTTCAAAGATAATTTCAAATGAGTTTAGGTGGCAGAGCATGAAGTAGGCTTTCTCCCATCCCCAAGCCTCAGTTTTCTCTTCTGCAAAATCGGGTATGGTAGGACCCTTCTTGCCGCAAGAAGAAAGAGATGCCATCTCTGACTCACTCAGCACATATCTGGTACATATAAACATGTGGCATGTGGATATGTTAAATTCCATCATGTAAACTACCAATTAAATTTTACCAAAATATGACCATACTCCAGGTATGCAGAAATTCTCACTTCACTAAAAATACTTACAACATTAAATACTTTGCTGAGTTTTTAAAAAGTTTGTATTCACTCAGCATGTGTATGTTTATCTACCGGCTGACTAGCAGGATCAGTTATTTGAACATTTGGAAAAGAGGCTGAAATTGAGTCCGTTCTAGCTTTGGCTCATCATTTCCTGTGACATGGAAAACAGAGGTCCTTATTTCATGTAAGCTGCAGAACTATTCCTTTGGGACTCCTTCAACAATGTTTTATGGAAACAGAGTCTTAAGAGTCACCAGATGAGACAGAGTCTTTAAAACATCTTCCTTGGATTTTAAAGAGAACTATTTAGGGTTGGTTATGAGATCTTAAAAATCCTGCTGCCTTCTGCCAACCTTTCCCTGAAATATAATAAATCTGAGAATTCCCAGAACTTCAGGAAAATAGTTGTGCAGATGTGCAGGCTGCTGAGCTCGATGGTGAGACCTGAGATTCTCCTGCACAGAGGGCCTTTCATTTGTCTTATCATGGACAAGACATTTTCACCGATGAAAAAGGCCCTATTAATAATTATGCAAGCAGAGCAGATAAACATGAAGCTGGCATGGTCAAACTGGGACACATGGTAACCTTCTCCCCAAGCAGCTGCCCTGGAGTACATCATGGCCATCAGTAGAGTAGACACTCAAGGGCATATGTGTGCTGGGTCCAGCCAGTACAGATGGTCCTGGACCTAATGGTGGCTTGATTTGTGATTTTTTTTGGACTTTACTATGGTGAGAAATAGATAAGTATTCAATAAAAACCATACCTAGAATTTTGAACTTTGATTTTTTTCCCCTTTGGCTACAAATCAACTGTATGATTCTCTCACATGATGCTGAGGCCTGGCACTGAGACCAGGTCCCAGTCAGACATGGGATCACAAGGTAGACAACCTTTCCTCTAGAGTGTGATGTGTTGCTAAGCTAGGGTGTTTGGTAGCAGAGGACACCGGGAAGTTAAAACTCCCACCCCCCTCCCAGAGACAAGGAACCTTCTTCATGGGTGTCCACCAAGGCCCAGTGGGGAGCCTGGATTTCCATCTTACCCTGGCAGTAATTAGATGGTGCCTTAATTACTTCCCCTATTGGAACAGCATCACAGAAAGCCAGCTACAACAGAAGGTTTAAATGAGACCCAGAGTTTCACTACATAATAGAAAAATGCTCAGTTTCTAATTAAAAAAAAAAATCACTTGGTATAATGAGAACTAAGAAGATCTCAAACTTAGTGAAAAAAAGACACTCATTGACTGAGATGTTAGAATGAGGGATGATTTTAAAACAGCCAATAGAAACTCTTCAATACAAATTTTAGAATTTTTCTCTGTGAAGACCCTCTTAAGAGGATAAGAACTAGCTGCAGAGTGGGAGAAAATATTTGCTAACTATATTGCTAATGGAAGGTAAATATCTAGAATATATTTTTTAAAGTCTTAAAACTGCATAGTAAAAAAGAAAAGAATTCAAGTAGAGCATGGTCAAAAGGGACATATCACCAATGAAAATACCCAGATATCGAGGCAGCCATGAAAACATGGGCAACACCATTCACACTAGGGAAATGCACACAAAATCCACGATGAGATAGTACTGTGCACCTGTCAAAATGGCTAAAATAAGACACAACGACAACACCAAATGCTTCCCAGGTGGAGGGAGCCTGGATCCATCATGCATGGCTGGCAGAAATATAAAACTCATTCTGGAAAAGAGCTTGGCAGTTTCTTTAAAAACTAAATGTATGATTCAGCAAAGGGTCTCCTAAGTATTTATCTCAGAGAAATGAAGAGCTGAGTCCATTCAGAGACCTATACACAATGTTTATGCCAACTTTATTCATAATAGCACGACACTGAAAGCAACTCTGATGTCCTTCACTAGGTGAGTGCTTAAACAAACCGTAGCGGGTCTCTACCGTGGAGTTCTGCTTAGTGAAAACCAGGAACGTGCTATGGATGTGCATGACGATTTTGGTGAATCTCCAGAGAGTTACACTGAGTGAAAAAAGCCAACTCTAGAGGTAACTTACTGTATGATTTCACTTTTGGAACGTTCTCAAAAGGACAAAGTTATAGAAACAGAGACAAGATTAATGTTTTCCAGAGATTAAGGAGGGGTTAGGGAGGGAGAAGTAGGGGCAGTAATGAAGGAGTACAAGGGTACTTAGGGTGCTATGTCCTCACTGTGTCTGTGTCAGGATCCTGACTGTGATATTAGGGCATTGTTTCATAAGATGTTACCATCAGGGGAAACTGGCAAAGGGCAAGATTATGAATGACTTCTTATAATCGCATGTGATTTATATGACTATTCCACAATAAAAAGATCACATATGTTATGATTTCACTTATATGACATTCTGTAAAAGGCAAAACTGAAGGGACACAACAAATTTCTGTCTTGCAGGAGCTGGGGTGGGTAGGCTTATAGCTGCCTACCAAGGACAATGAGGAGATTTTTTTTGAATTGTACAAGTGTTCTCTATCTTGATTATAGTGACTATATGTGATTATCAAAAGTCAGACCAGACCACCAATAAGAATGAATTGCACTAAAGCTTGGCTTCAGTGTAGCTGTTTTTTAAAAAAAGATCATGTGAGAAAAGTAATTTTCTTCTTCTTCTTTTTTTTTTTTTTTGGCCTTTGAACACTTTCTCCAAAGGAAAACTCATGTTTTTAAATATGTAAAGTAGATAAAATTGGGGTCTCTACTTGAATCCAGTAGCAGATACCCTATGGATTCCCTTCCTTCACCAGCCCAGGTGGTCCCCAACATCTTCAAAAGAGTTGAAGAATGTTGTTCAAAGTCACTCAAAGTAGGCTTGTCAAATCCTCCGGCTCTGTGAGTTGTGGGGCCCAAGGAGGCAGCTTGAGGAAACAGCTTTAATTCAGGAGCTGGGGTTTCCAGTCATTGACACACGGAAACCCCGTAGCTAGCACCAGACACCAGCCTGTGAGTGAGAAATCTCCACCAAGAGCTGAAAGCTGCCGCTAAATGTTGCACAAGGGCTGGTGGGGGGTGGCATTATTAAAAGCTCAGTGTGTCACTGAAACAAAGCAGCTGAACTCCATGTGAGGATCCCAGAGGCACTCAGAGAGAAATCAAGGAACCAGAGCAAGGCAGCCTTGGCTGATGGTACAGGCAAGGCCAATGTGATGCATCCAAGGACAGCAAGCTACGGTCCACCCAAGAGACACAACCCCTGCAGGCTGCACCCCCTCCCATGGCGTTCTCTCACCTGAAAGGACACTGGGAATTGCTTATGTTACAATGACCTAAGAAGCAAGAGGTTCTTGTGAGGCATCTACATATTTTAGCTCCATCCTTAAAAAGGAATCCTCTCTACCAAGCCTGCAGCTTCTGGATGACCCTGGTGGGTTCTGCTCTTGTGATTTACTCCACCGTTGCAGCTATCACCTGCATAGCCCTTCTCTTGGTGCTTTTTTTCCTGAATCTTCTTTGGGTGATGGAAATTTGTGAGTTTGGTGTTGACAAGGTGGATTTCCAAAGAACTGCCTTCATACAGTCAAAGAGCAGAGCCAGGCCATTCTATTCCAATGACCAGGGCCCCTAGGGATTAGACCACCCCCACGCCAGACTGGCAGCTTCAGTGGATCTCTTCTGTCCCTGATAGACATATGCTGCTAAAGAACGTGTTTGGAGACTGAAGTTGTGATGAAGTGATGAAGATCGGCTACTTGCACAGTACAGGGTGTCCTATATATTTAGCAGTAGCAATGAGAAAGGCTGAAGTTGCCCTCTGCTTGGGAACTTTCTTGTCTGATATGAGCATCCTGAAGATGCAGCCCTTGGAGAAGGGACTAGTGAAATTCTGGTTAGGTCTGAAGACCTCTACCTGGCTCAGTCCAGTCTTCCTAACCAGCCTGATTTGGAGGAGGCAGATGGTAAAGCCTGCCCTGGATCTCAATCAGAAGTTCCGACAAGCTGGCCTTGTCACTGGAAGTCAGTTCCCACATGTTAGGCATTAAGCGAGGGGTGTGTACATCTCCATGGACTCCCCCTAATGACCCCAGAAGCAGGCATTAATGACTGTGCTTTATAGATGAGAACTGGGGCTCAAAGAATGTAAGTAAATTGATCAGTACGCAGCTGAGTGCAGCTGAGATTACAGTCTTATTTTAAAATTCTAACTGAACCCTTTCCAGTTCTTTGTTTTTTCCTTTTTTCTTTTTTCTATCTGCAAAGTAATAATAACACAAGGTCTCACCCTTGTTGTTAAGTCCAAAGGAAATGACAAATAGATTCAGGCAGAGGGCAGATGGGACTGGCTATAGACTGCAGGAGAGAGGGAGAGTGGGCAGTGACAGGTGCAGAGGCTCCAGGTATTGAAGAAGAGAGTGGGGCTTTCCAAGCCACAGGGGAGCAAACCTTAGGTGTGGGGATAAAGAACTGGCCCAGAAACACTGACAGAACACAGAGTCCAGAAATAAGCATAGTGCGTCTGGGAACAGGCAGCATTTCACAATTCTGGAGATAGATTCTTCCAGCCATGATGCTAGAACAACAGGCCAGCTGTGAAGAGTGACAGGAAGCAGCTCACCCAGGCTGAGGGTTTAGACATCCCAGTCACTGCTCCTTGCTGTGTAGATCATCTGTTGACTTCTCATCACACACTCACCTCAGTTATCCCCATTTTACCAAGAAGGAAGTAGGGACTAAGAGAGTGTAGACAACTTGCCCAGAGTCATAAAGTTTGTATTCCTACTTCTGGGGTTCCCAAAACTGGTGCATTAGGCATGTTTATAGAATATGACCAGAACCCTATCTTCCTACTCAGATCAGAGTAAATTCTCAAAGGAGAGAGGATTTTGATATAAGAAGAAAAATTTAATTTTCAGAGGAAAACACACCTGAACATTTTTATAGTCTTCAAGCGGCAAAGGCCTTTCAAACATGATCTGAAGGCTAGAAACCATAAAGGAAAAGACTGATAAATTTATCCACACACAAAAAAAATTTAACATTTCTCTATTAACAATAGAACACCATAAGCAAAGGCAAGAAATTTAACCACCCCCAAAATTCTCAAACTCTTTAAGATACAGTGCAAGGATTTATTTTTTAACTAAAGTAATTTATAGCTATGAAACCCCAGATGTAATAAAAAAAGTCAATCAGTACATTTTGGTAGGTCCATAAAATGGAATGATGAATAGTTTGTGAACTGATATTGAAAAAGGGCCAAGATGCATTGTTAAAACAAGTTGTAGAAGAATATGCACAATATGCTTCCATTTTGTTTATAACATTAAGTTGATAACATTTTAAGATAATGCATACATAAAGTAGTAAAAAAAAAAAAAAAGACCATTTCTGGTGATTATCTCAGAGGGATTTATGAGGGACTTTTACATCCTATGTAACTCAGCTTTGCATGTTCAAAATATTTTGAAGCCAGAAGTATAGTGGTAATCATAAATAAGAATAAAGATGTAAGTCACCATGGGTTATTAATGCTCCACCAACATCCCACTGGCGCCTGTGTATAATTCTTGGAAGATGACATATTCCCTCTGAAATGAAGTAAAGATATTTTTGATAATAATATTTTTAGCTCAAAATAATAAATAATTAGAGGCTGGAGTTGTGGCTCGGTGGTAAAGCACTTGCCTGGCACATGTGAGGCACTGGGTTTGATCCTAGCACCACATAAAAACAAATAAATGCATTGAATCCATATACAACTAAAAAAAATTTAAAAAAAATAAATAATTAACAATCAAGACACTTTAAAATCTCCAATCCTGCCATTAATTAATTCATTTTAAAACAACAGATTTGCATTTTTACAATGGGTAGACTTTTTCTTTGCTAAATCATTTGGAACTCAGCAAAGGAATGTTCACGAAACAGGCTGTTTTGTAGCATAAGCTCTTTTCTCCCTCAGGCTAGTCCATCCTCCAGACTGCGGCCATACAGTTGGTTTGCAAAGAGATGAAGATAGTGGAGGTTCAAGTCAAGACATGGGGCACAGGAATGATTGCGGTGTTGCCTAAAATCACCCCAAGTATGAATAAGACACAATAGGTCTTATACCAACGTGGGGTGCCAGCCCAAGGGGCAAATATGCAAAAGAAGTACTCAAACACAGGTTTCATGACCCTTATATTCCCCATCAACATCGAAAGTTTGATGGTGGGAGGCTGGGGTTATAGCTCAGTGGTAGACAGCTTGCCTAGCACATGTGAGGCACTGGGTTTGCACTTTAGCCCCACATAAAAATAAATAAAACAACTGTCTCTAAAATACAAAAAAAGGGCTGGGAATGTGCCTCAGTGGTTAAGTGTCCCTGAGTTCAATCCTTGGTACCAAATAAATAAATGTATTGTGTCCATCTACAAATAAAAAATAAAGAAAGGTTGATAGGATGGGGAGAGACCTTTTTTAAAATTTTTTAATTTATTTTACAGTAGACTGTATTTTGACATATAGTACACAAAAGGAGCACAACTTCTCATTCCTCTGGCTGTACATGGTTCAGAGTCACTCCACTAGTGTAATCATACATGTATATAGGGTAATAATATCTGTCTCTTTCTACTGTCCTTCCCATCCCCATAACCCCACCCCTCCCTTGACTCCCCTCTACTCAAATTAAAGTTCCTTCATTCTTCTCTATCCTCCCACCTCACTATGGATCAGCATCTGCTTATCAGAGAAAACATTCAGCTTTTGGTTTTTGGGGATTGACTTATTTCACTTAGCATGATATTCTCTAGATCCATCCACTTACCTGCAAATACCATAATTTCATTCTTCTTTAAGGCTAATTAATATTCCATTGTGTATATGTACCACATTTTCTTTATCCATTCCTCTGTTGAAAGACATCTAGTTTGTTTCCATAATTTAGCTATTGTGGATTGAGCTTTCATAAACATTGATGTTGCTGCATCACTGTAGTATGCTGATTTCAAGTCCTTTGGGTATGAACCAAGGAGTGGGATAACTGGGTCAAACAGTGGATCCATTCTAAGTTTTCTGAAGTATCTCCATACTGCTTTTCATAGTGGTTGCACCAGTTAAGTCCCACCAACAATGTACCTTTTTCCCCACATCTTCACCAACACTTATTATTGCTTGTATTGTTGATCATTGCCATTCTGACTGAAGTGAGATGAATTCTTAGTTTTGATTTGCATTTCTCTAATTACTAGAGATGATGAACATTTTTTCATGTTTGTTGATTGATTGTATTTCTTCTTCTGTAAAGTATCTGTTCAGTTACTTAGCCCATTTATTGATTGGGCTTTTGGGGGGGCAGTGTTAAGTTTTTTGAGTTCTTTATATATCCTGGAGATTACTACTCTGTCTGAGGTGCCTGTGCTAATGATTTTTTCTCATTCTGTAGGCTCTCTCATCACATTATTGGTTGTTTCCTTTGCTGAGAAGCTTTTTAGTTTGAATCCATCCCATTTATTGATTCTTGGTTTTACTTCTTGTACTTTAGGAATCTTGTTCAGGAAGTCAGGTCCTAAGCAAACATGAAGATTTGGGCCTACTTTTTCTTCTATTAGGCACAGGATCTTTGTTCTAGTGTCTATGTCTTTGATTCACTTTGAGGTGATTTTTGTGCAGGATGAGAGATAGATGTTCAATTTCATTCTGCTACATATGAATATCCAGTTTTCCCAGCACCATTTGTTGAATAGACTATCTCTTCTCTAATATATGTTTCTGGAACCTGTGTCTAGTATGATATAGCCATATTTATGTGGAATTTTCTCTGTGTCTTCTATTTTGTACCATTAGTCTACATATCTATTTTGGTACCAATACCATGTCATTTTTGTTGGGAGGGACCTTTAAAGAGGACTTTCAGATCCAATATGGTGGCCTAGACAGATGCTATGTTCCTAGTCTCTCCATGACCTGGGATTAAGGCAGTGGGAATACTGTTTCTGTGTGAGTTATTAGAGGACCCTGCCAGCTGCTCCCACACAGGAATTCCACCTGCATGCCCACGTGGGTCTCCAGGCCCCAGCGTTTGTGCAGGACCCCAGTCGCTCACCCACACAAGACCCACTCCTGCACAGGACACTCAGTTCCAGTGCCCACCCATGCAGGACCCCTAACCAACAAGGGAACCCCGGCTTCTGCATAGGACCCCTGGCTGCTGCTTCCGTGTGGACTTCCATCTACCAATGTGGAGCTCTCCTGTTCGCCTGCTCCTGGAGACACTGAACAGGATCTGGAGATAGCCTCTTACTTCAACACAGCACGCCACAGAGCTGTATCACTGAACACATTGCCCAATGCCACCATCCAGGATGGATGACCCCCTGTCTCTGAAAGCAGATGCCTCCATTGTGAGTCACCTTCATTGCCATCTTGGAGTATCCTCAATACCGCAATCAGCATCTTTAGTTGGGGAACTCCCAGCTTGGCACACTGTCTGGGGCACAGAAGCAGTATCAAGGTATGCATAGTTTCCCAGCTCACTTCTCTCCCTTGAAGCCACTAATTGGCACAGCACTTACAGCTATGTGGTCAGTCCATAGCTTGCAAAGCCTGGTCCTGAACTACGTAGCACAAAACAGCTCTTCATGACCTCTGGAGAGACAAGTTCCCAATTGACAAGTAGAAAGGGAGGGGTGAGAGAGACACAGTTTAGAGACTAAATGAAAGACCAGGAACAGTGAGGTCTACGGGTGATATAAGGAGATAAGTCCAGGTGCCCAAATCAAGGGGATTCTTGGAGTGGAGTCTTCCCACAGGGATTGGCAAGCCCTAAATCCCACCTTCAGCTCTGCCTCTAATACCAATGCACAGACACTAATAACCTGCACCATCTTGAGGGGGGAGATATAAGTAAACAACAGACAACCCCACCTACTGGATGAGAAGGGAAGTAATCCTTTTCATTTACCTTGACATTTTTCTTTTCTTTTTCCTCTTTTCTCTCTCTCTTGCTCTTTTCCGGCCCTCATGTCCCCAACATTTGTGAAACCAAGTATTTTTCTTGCATTAGGCTACTGAGCACTGGGATGTCTGATTAATGTATTACAGTTGTATTATATAGTCTTGTATCATCTGTCTTTACCTCTTTTATTTTCCTTAATTTTTTAAGTTTCCTTGTTTGTTGTACTCTGTTTTCCTCCTACTTATTTGTCTTCCTCAAATCTCTTTCTCTCTTTTCTTCAACTAGCCAACTTCTTTTGGATTCCTCTTTCACACTTTCTCAGATCTAATTGCTCCATATCCTCCCTTCTTACCTCCCTAACATCTCATCCTACACCCCACTCCCTGTTCTCTCTAGTTCACCAGAAGAAACTCAGGACCCTTTTGCAAACCAATTGTATATATTTTAGATACTAATTGAACTCACAATTTCTGTATATTGTGACAAAGCCATAAATGCCCTATTAGGAGTTTCTTGGTTAAAAGTTAAATGTGGTTTGTATTGGGATCTGTTAATATTGATCTCCCCCTAAAGAAGAGGTATTAAAATCCTGAAGGGAATCTATGAGCCTATAGGATAAAAACTGTAACACCTTGAAGCTGCAGTGCTAGAAGGGAAGAAACACAAACAACATGAAACCCAAGAGAAGAAAGTACCTCAAACAAACCAAGAGACTCCATTATTAGAATCCATGGCCCTCATAGCAGAAGGAATGTCAGAGAAGGAGTTCAGGATATACATAATTAAAATGGTCTGTGAATTAAAGGATGATATAAGAGAGCAAATACAGGCAGCAAAAGATCATTTTGATAAAGAGCTACATAGGCAAATGCAAGAAGCAAAAGATTACCTCAATAAGGGACATAGAGATTCTGAAACAGAATCAAACAGAAATCCTAAAAATGAAAGAAACAGGAAACCAAATTATAAGCTCAATAGAAAGCATCACCAACAGATTCGATCACTTGAAAGACAGAACTTCAGACAATGAAGACAAAATATTTAATCTTGAAAACAGAGTTGCCCACACAGCAAAGATGGTATGAAACCATGAGCAGAGCATCCAAGAATTATGGGATAACATGAAAAGAAGAAATTTAAGATTGGGATAGAGGAAGGCAAAGAATTTCAAACCAAAGGAATGAACAATCTATTCAAGAAATACCAGAAAAAATCTTTTTCAAACATGAAGAACAAATTGAATAATCA
>CM053407.1:83596890-83709633 GCA_028644305.1 Xerus rutilus | reverse complement strand
CTGATGTTTTTGAGTTGAGAGCAGGAGCTTAACCTAGCAGAAGCTTGGTCTGCTTGAATATTGGACTGTGAAGTTTACAGTCTGGGAAAACTCAGCTTTTCATCTGATTTCACTTTCTGGCTGATCCCTTATGCCCTTCCCATCTAGTAGGTAGAACTGGTACTTTGATCCCAATTTTACAGAAAACGTTACTGAAACTTTTAAAAGTCACCACAATTAGTTCAAGCCCATAGACTAAATTCAGAAGCATGTTTTAAATCCACCTCCTGTGACTGCCCCTTCTCCATCATTTCCTGTTTTCCCCAAAGGGAGCTAAGCATGGCCCCTGTCAGATACTGTCCCTCTTGTATTCTTTCCTGGCACCCTGACCCTTTAGTTAGCTATGAATTTCGCTCTGAGCTTTGTCCTCCAATCTAAAACTTGTTTTTAACTTTAGCAAAGTACATATATAAAATCTCTATCTTAACCATGTTTAAATGTGCAGCTCAGTAACATTAATTACATCACACTATGTGTACACACTACCCTTAATTAATTAGTGAATGTAAAATAAAAACAAAAATAAATTCTAGACTTTACTGCTTGTCAGTACTTTTCACAAAACAAATGGAAATAAATGTTTTTAATATTCATAAGGCAAAAATCTCTGCTCTGACTTGTTCCCTCTGAACAGCTCCCGTCTCCTCCTGATTTGGCCCCTCCCTCCAGGCCCACAGCCCCAGCGCACCTTTCTCCTCTGCTAGGTTCAGTCCCCACAATCCTGTCTTGAGTTTGCTGGTCCCCAGACTAAAAACTTTGACAGTTTCTCCTATCTTACAGAAGAAAGTTCATGTCTCTTAGTGTTTTAGGCAGCTTTTTCACTGCTGTGATTAAAAGACCCAACCAGCACAATTGTAGAGGAGGAAAAGTTTATTTGAGAGACCACGTTTCAGAGGTCTTAGTTCATAGAAGGCTGCTCCATTCCACAGGGCTTCAGGGAAGGCAGATCATCATGGCAGAAGAGTATGGCAGAGGAAAGCAGCTCACATGATGATCAAGAAGCAGGGGGGGAGAGGGGAGGGAGAGAGAGAGAGAGAGAGAGAGAGAGACTCCACTCTCCACATAGAAAATATATATCCAATCCAGGCCCCCAATGGACCACTTCCAGCCACACCCCACCTGCCTCCAGCTACCACTCAGTTAATCCCATGAGAGGGATTTAATTCACTAATTAGGTTAAGACTATAACCCAATTATTTCTCCTCCAAACCTTTTTGCATTTTCTCACATGTGAGCTTTTGGGGAACACCACATCTAAACCATAACACTTAGGTTAGTGTTCATGAATCTTTTCCAGTGACTCCAGTGTTGTGACATTATTAGACTGCCCCAACATCCATATCCAAGTACTTTCTTCTTTGTTATCTTCCTTTATAAAGTCTAGTACTTTATAAAGTCTAGTACTTTATAAAAAGTTGCTTTCACAGTCTTTCTTGCAGCTAAGAGTGACTTGAGGAAAACTTTTACATTCTTAGTTTAAAGAACAAAAACACCTGGGACCACCTCCTCATCTCTCTTCCTATCTTGTATGAGTATGTGATCTCAGGAACTGTGCAGCCATCTTGTGACTATAAAGCAGCAAGCATGAAAGATGGAGAGGGTTTTGATGACACCATTAAGCCTCTGCATCAATTCTAGACTGCCTACCTCTAACCTAAACGAGAAAAATAAATGAATATTGTATATTCGTTTAAGTCTGTTCATTTTCTGACTATTCACTAACTGATACATATACTCTTTCCCTGAAAATAGAAAGAAAGAAAGAAAGAAAGAAAGAAAGAAAGAAAGAAAGAAAGAGAAAGAAAAGAAAGAAAGAAGAAAGAAAATCACTACATTGATGTAGGAGCACTCTCCATACCTTCAACCCCTCCCTTCCATCTTTCCCCATTCTATGCTAACGGACTGTGCACTTGACAGAGAGCACCTCATTGTTTGTAACTTTGGGCCATGATTGGTCCAGCACTGTATATAAGCTTCTGTACTTTCTGGAATAAACGGTGTTTCTGTGTCTCACTCCAGCAGAACTGTTTACTTACCCCAGAGCCTAGGTGGAGTGAGTCCTCAGACCGTCACCCCAAAACCTTGTCCTATTTCGTCTTCCCTGAGGACCCCTTTTCATCTCTCAGGACCCCAACTCTTCGAGCGGACCCATGAAGCACGACTTCAAAAAATACATTGAAAAATGATTTAGTGAGTACCAACGGCTATGGAAGTCATTTGGCAAAAGTTAATGGGAAAATTTTTATATATAAGATCAGGCTGACAGCACTTCAACCCTGGTCAAACTTAACAAAAAGAGCAACAATTATGTGCACCTAGTGTGCACAATTGTGAGTATAACGCTATTTATAAAGAGTTTTTGCCCAAAACTGAACCGGAATCTTACTGAGCACTTAAAGTTCATTACCAGATTTCAGGAAATACAAAGGAACCAGGAACAAGCTAAATACTAGCATGGTATGCCATCAGGAAATCCAGAATGTGGAGAGTTCTGCAGAACATACCATGATTCTTCAACAGATGAAGAACAAGGCAAAGTCCCTTGGCCAAAAATGAAAAAACTAAATAGCAGTGAAAAGAAAGAGGGAAAGTAGACGGGCGCGGTGGCGCACGCCTGTAATCCCAGCACTTTGGGAGGCTGAAACAGGAGGAATGCAAGTTCAAAGCCAGCCTCAGCAACGACAAGGTGTTAAGCAACTCATTGAGACCCTGTCTCTAAATAAAACACAAAATAGGGCTGGGGATGTTGCTCAGTGGTGAGCACCCCTGGGTTCAATGCCCGGTACCACAAAAAAAAATAAAAAGAGAGAGAGAGAAAGTATTGATTAAAGGAACTAAGAGACATATCAGTCAAATGCTATGTTTCAACTCTGTTTAGTACCTTTTTCAAACAGACCCACACTTTAAAAAACTTATCAGGGCTGGGGGTATAGCTCAAAGGTAAAGTGCCTGCCTAACATCTGTGAGGACCAAGGTGCAATTAAGAAGAAAAAGAAAAACCTTATTAAAACAACCTCATGAGGAATTTGAACACTGACTGGATACTTGATGTTATTGAAGGATTACTGTTAGTTTTTACCTATAGCAAGAGTATTGTGGCAGTATAGTTTAAAAAGCTAAGTCTTTACAATACTGCAGTAGCAGTCCAATTAATAAAGATAGAAGGAATGACAGAAATAGGAAATTACCATGTGACAGACACCATAGTCACAATAATTGTTCAGGCAATAATCAATAGGTGCTAAATTTAGTGAGTAAAAGTAAGAAAACAAATATGAAATGTGTGTGGTATCAAAGTACCTTTCCATAACTGTAAAGGTAAAAACAGAACTTTAAAAAACGATCTGTAGTGCACACCTATATTAATATCCCCATTGCTAGTGTAACAAATCATCACAACATTTTAGTGGCTTAGAGCAACACATAAGTATTAGCTTGTAATCTTGATCAGGAGTCTAAAAAAGAAAATTTCCTTCTATTTCTAGTTTGCCTATTTTAAAAAAAGAAACTTCAAAGCACATCTATGAAAATTAATAAGAGCATGTAGCAAAGTTACTGGACAGAGGACAGAAAAATTATATTTCTACATATCTACAAGTTTTCATGGTAACTTTAAATATGGCATTTATAATAGTATCAAAAATATTTTAAAATACCCAGCAATAAATCTAATGAAAGATGTGCAAGATTTGAATGGTGACTATTATAAACTTCACCGAAACTACTGAAGATCAAAATAATCTGAGAAATGTATCATGTTAATGTATCTGAACAGTGGGTTCCTAAACTTCAGTGTTCATTAATACCCTGAAAATACCAAAAGACCCCAGAAAGAGTTTTTTGGGGGAGGGAGGTTATCAGGGATTGAACTCAGGGGCACTCAGCACTGAGCCACATCCCAATAACCCTATTTTGTATTTTATTTAGAGACAGGGTTTCACTGCATCGCTTAGCACCTCATCATTGCTGAAGCTGGCTTTGAACTTGCAATCCTCATGCCTTGGCCTCCAGAGCCGCTGGGATTACAGGTGTGCACCAATGCACCCAGCCCAAAGAGATTTTGTATGAGTTAAGTGTACCTCTGTTTACCATATTGAGTTAAAATTGATATTAAAAAATATGTATTAATTCATTGAAATATAACTACAAGCTCATCATATGCTAACATGAATAACATTTTTATGAAAAAAAACTTTTTTAAAAATAGTGAGGTAAGTAATTGCACTGCATCTGGCAGAAAGTGGGTCCTTCAAGTAGGATATTGAATACTTCTCAATCCAATCATACCAACAAAGCCTCAGTTCCATTTTAACAGGATCAAGTCTACTTCCGGCTCGTTAGGCTCACTTCCGGTAAGCCAGGCCACCTTTGAGAGGATCAAGTCAACTTCTGAACGGTGCTTCCGGCTGGTATCTTCTGGAGGATGAGGACTGCCTTAGGCAGCCAGGGTTTGGGTCTCTGGTACTCCCTTGGCTGTCAGGGGAGGTTAAACCTGTGATGTTTGGGATGTCCCTCACTTTGGCTAGTGCAAGAAGTGGAAGGCAGACAAAACTCTCTATACTGGTCCAGACTGCTCGAGGGGAAGGGGCGGGTTCTCTGCACACCAGTATTATTTCTACTTGGAAGGAGCCAGAGAGGAGGCAGCCCTGACAGGCTCTTCAGCTACTGCTGCTACAGCTACTGCTGCTAGAACAATTGCTAGCACCAACTGCACTAATTCTATTAATGGTAACTGCCATGTGTGAGCCCTTATTGTGAGCTGAACTCCATGTGAGGAGATTTAGAATTCTTATTTAAACCTCCCATTAACTCTAAGGGGTATACATGTTAGGACCATTTTACAGGTCAAGAAATTGAGATGCAAAGAAGTTGGGTACCTTTCCCAAAGCTTCATAACTAGATGTGTGACAGCTGGTCTGAGCTTTGCTTTAGGCCTTTTGGGTCATCATACCTTCCAGCTGTTGTCTTAAAATGGTACACAATATTTCTGTCAGCTACAGAACTCCTTACCCTCAGGGGAGAAGCCATTTCCAAATGCAGCCTCATCTGGAGAGGGAAAAAAAAAAGTTTTTTAATAGCCTAAAGCCTGTCTGGAATGGATAAATGTACTTATGAACCTGTCCTGGTACTCAGAAAACCTACGTAGCTCATGATCCAGCCATTCTACTGCTAGGAATATCTCCTGAGGAAATCAGATGTGAAAACACATTTGTTCACAAGGTACGCACAGGAGAATTTGTTTATATTAGTGAAAACCATCTTCATGTCCAATGATAAAATGCTGATTAAATTATATATATAATTCATATACATCCATAATATAATAATTGAGAAGATGTACTGGATGATTTACCATGTGCTACTCACTATTTTAAGAGCTATATATGTATTAATTCATTTAATCTATGTGAAAGGTTACAAAGTGATCCTTATAAATAGATTGTACAGGGATATTTATGAGTTGAGATCTATTGTTCATGTTAATGTTCATGATCTATTGTTGAATGAAAAATACTTATTACAAAAATTTTTAAACTACAGATGTGGAAAGACAATAATCAGGACTAAAACATGGAATTACTGTTTTTATTTTCGTCTTTATGATTTGGATAATTTTCCACAATAATGATCATTCATTGCTTTTTAAAAGATAAATACAGAGGGCATGAGACCATGCCTGAGGAACTGATGGCCCAGCAGTGTCAGGTCTCTCCAGAAGGTGGGGCCACCAATGAACAAATTGGAGCCTGAGCCTAGCTGGCGCCATGGCCAGGGAGCCAATGACCCCTGGGGCTGACCATGAGAGTCCTCAGCAAAGCCTGGAGACCCAAGGGCAGCCGTAGTTTACCCTGGGCCACACCCCCTGCCCAGAAGCTCCCTTGCTGCAGCGATCACCAGTGAGGGCACCAGTCATTTTGGCCAGCACTGGAAAAGTTCCAGAGCCTGATACGCCCAGGACTGAGATCAAAGTTCTTGTTCCAGTTTTAAGAGGCACTCACTGTCCTGCTCCTGCTGACTCTTGAACCATTTTCCATGACTCCTGAGCCCTGCACTCCAGAGAGGCCATTTCCCTCTGATTTCCCACGTATCCATGGTGCTTTTTCCTCCTCCTCTACATTTTCCAAACTTTCCTTTTCTATCCATCCTCTACTCCAGAAATAACATTTTCATTATTCTAAGCCAAGGGATGATGCTGACAAAAATGATCACAATGTTTATACACTTGTTGTAAATTTAAGTGTAGTAGCAAGCATTAAGTAATTTCTCCAAGGTCAGCCCAGGCCTGTCTGTGACACAAAGCACTTCCATATCCATGACCTCCCCAAATCTGTGAGGATGGCTGGGCAGGTAGGATTGTCTTCGTTTTATAGAGAGAAAGCTGAGTGAATCTGGTTGCTGGGAAATGGGGCAGGGTGGGAGCACTGAGGATCCAGGTCCTCCGAACCCCTCTGGGTAAAGAAAGCATTATCCTGGTGGCACACTTGTCACAGCTGCCTGAGTCTGATTCAGATCTATCTGAGGTTCAGAATTTCATCTCCTCTCCAAAATGCAATTCTGAATTCATCCGTGCCCAGGAAAGGCACCGATTTAGAAGTCAGTCTGTGAATGGAATATCAGATATGGGTATACATGTGTTCGATCTATATGAATCTATAAGCCTTGTGAAACAGCAACTGCCAACAAGTGGGGCTTGAAGATATTTAAGGTTAAATGCAAGGAGAAATAAACAATGTTGCTCCTACAAACAAATAAGCAAAACCCCACCCAGGTCCTGTGGATGAGGAGGAAGTTTCCCTATTGCAGAAGTATGACTTTTGGCCCCCGTGATGTGGAACTAAAGCTACCTCCAGGCGAGTCCTGTGTTCCAGGATGGATGTACAGATAGGCCAGGGCACAGTGATTACTTATGAGTCTGAGTGGCTTGTCTCCCTGGCCCTTGAAGTTTTGGACAGTTATTTGAAATATCTTCCTTCCTTCCTTCCTGACATATGTCTTCCTCCTGGACCACGAGTTTGTTGTACTGTGTTGGTAGATTGGGTGCTGGGGCTTACCTTTTCCCTACCTTTCTTATAAAAGTGTCTGAGTTGATGACTTCTGGTCAGTGTCTCAGGAGAGGCTGAAAGCAGCAAGAAAGTAGAAAGAATTTTCAGGAAATTCTCAAGCCAGTTTCTTTTTATGACTTCATCTATCACCAAGCCTGGGGCTCAGCCCACTCTTAGCAGTCCTGAGCTCAGCCAGGCCCCTGTGTCCTGCTCAAGGCTTGGCAGAAAAGAAAACTTCAAAAGCATGAATCTAACTTGAGGAGCTGCATAGAAAAGATCTCTGTAAATATATTTTTGACATGTACCTGACCAACATTATTTTTTTTCCACAGAGGATGTAGCACTTTGTCAGGGAGATGGTATTCACAAAGGAGTATGTGACTACACCTTTTGTTTTATTTTCATACACAGGGGTTGACTGAATTAAAGAATCGACATCTTTTTACAGGTGCTCTAGATAGGACGTCAATAAAGTCAGTCCAGACATATATCCACACTTCTTTGAGCAATTCATGCCTTAACTATGTAGGAATTGAACCATATGTTTATTTTTTTATTTTACTTTTGTATAATATTTTTTTAGTTGTAAATAGACACAATATCTTTATTTTATTTATTTTTACATGGTGCTGAGGATCGAACCCAGTGCCTCACACATGCCAGGCAAGCACTCTACCACTAAGCCCCAACCTCAGCCCCTGAACCATATTTTTTAAATGCATCTATTACATTTGAAGTTAAGAGAATTCCACTATGAATTATTTTAAAGTAATTTGCCCCTCAATTTTTGGTAAACAGCTTTGTCAAGGTACTCACTTGCCTTACATTTTGCACACTTAGAAATGTGTAAGTCTGCTGGATGTGGTGGCCCACACCTGTAATCCCAGCAGCTCAAGAGGCTGAGACAGAGCCAGGCGTGATGGCGTAAGCCTGTAATCCCAGCATTTAGGGAGGCTGAGACAGGAGAATCGCGAGTTCAAAGCCAGCCTCAGCAACGGCGAGGTGCTAAGCAACTCAGTGAGACCCTGTCTCTACATAAAACACAAAATAGGGCTGGGGATATGGCTCAGTGGTTGAGTGCCCCTGAGTTCAATCCCTGGTACCAAAAAAGAAAGAAAGAAGAAAAGAAAGAAAGAGAAAGAGAGAGAGAGAGAGAGGGAGGGAGAGAGGGAAGGAGGGAGGAAGAAGGAAAGAAAGAAGAAAAGAAAAGAAGAAAAGAAACGAGCAAGTCAGTAGTTTTAGGTATATCTTAGGTATATGTGACCATCACTACAGTCAATCTTAGAACATTTTCATTATCCCTAAGAGGAACTCTGCACCCTTCAGCTACCACTTCCCAGAGGTAGGCAATCACAAATCTTCCTTCTATCCTTACAGATTTGCCTGTTGTGGACAGTTCATATAAATGGAGTCATGCAACCTGTGGTCTTTTGCAAATGATTTGTTTCATTTAGCACAGTGTTTTCAAGGTTCTTCTGTGTTGTAGCATGTATCAGTACTTTGTTCCTTTTTGTGACAAATAAAATTCCATTGTATAAATAAATATACTCTATTTTGTTTATCTATCACCTAATGAACTTTGGGTTCTTTCTACTCTGGGGCTATTATGAATAATGCTGATATGAATATTCATGGGAAAGTTTTTTGTGGACACATGCTTTCCATTTTCTTGGGTGTATACCTAGGAATGTGTTAAAATGATTAATTGGGAGGCCTTAGGCCAAGACATTTCTAGTACCTTGGGGTTCCTTCATAAGCAAACCCAAATGCAAAGCAAAAAAAAAAAACAAAACTTGAGTTCCACCGATCAGAAACCACCAACCGACCTCTAACAAGAGACTTTGCCAGTCAGAAAGCTCCAACTAACCTCCAGCAAGGGACTTTCCACTTTAACCAATCAACTTTATTCTTTGTCTTGCTTCCCTGAACACCTTCTAAAAGTGTCTTCTCGTGCGCTCTTGCTGAACTTCATGCCAATTCATGAATCACTGAATGCTCAAATGAACTTGTTAAAATTTTAATAAGCCCAGGTTTATAGTTGAACAAGTGGAATTGTTGGGTCAAACTGTATCTTCACTTTTTGGAGGAACTGTCAGACTATTTTTCAACATGGATTTCACATTTCTACCAGCAAAGTATGCTCTCTCCATATCCTAACACCTGTTATTATCTGGCTTTTTGATTAAAACCACCACAGCAATTATAAAATAACATCTCTTAGTTTTGATTTGCATTTCCCTTAGTGGTGCTAAGCATCTTTTCATAGATTTGTATATTTGAATATCTTCTTTGGACAATTGTCTGACACCCTTTGTTCACTTTTTAATTTGTTATTAGGTTCTTTATCTTATTATTGATTTGCATGTATTTCACATACAGGTCCCTTGTTAGATATATGATTTGCAGCATTTTCTCCCATTCTGTATAATGACTTTTCACTTTCTGGGCAGTGTACTTTGAAGCACTAAACTTCTAATTTTGATGAAGATGTTTTTTTCTTTTGTTGCTCATGTTGTTGATGTCATATCTCAGAAACCATTGCCAAATCCAAGGTCATGAAGAATTACCCCTCTGACTAGAAAACTCTTGGAGTTCTTTTACATTTAGGTCTTTGATCCATTTTGAGTTAATTAGGAGTCCAGGTTAGTTCTTTTGCATGTGCAGTTGTCACAGCACCATTTGTTGAAAAGACTATTTCTCCTCATTGAATTGTTTTGACACTATTGTTGAAAATCAGTTGACTATAAATGCAAGGGCTTACTTCCGGATTCTCAGTTCTATTCCATTACTCTGTATGTCTGTCCTTATGCCAGTATCATACTATCTTGATTACTACAGATTTGTAGGTTTTAAAATCATAAATGTGAATCTCCAACTTTGTTCTTCTTTTTCTTTTTTAAAAATTTTTTTCAGTTGTTGATGGACCTTAATTAATTAATTAATTAATATGTGGTGCTGACAATTGAACCTCACATGTGCCAGGCTAGTGCTCTACCACTGAGCCACAACCCCAGCCCCTGCTCTTCCTTTTCAATGGAAAAAGCCGTTTAAGTTATTCTGAATCCCTTGAGTTTTTATGTAACTATTAGTACAAGCTTGCTCATTTTTGCAAAGAAGCCAGCGAGGGGCCTTCCAAGGATTGTGTTAAATCTGTAAACCAATTTGGGAAAGATTTCCACCTCAACATTTACTCTTCAAATCTACAAATATGGGATGTCTATTCATTTAAATCTTCTAGTATTTGTCAACAATGTTTTATAGTTTACAGAGGATAAGTTTTATACTTCTTTTATTAAATTTATTTCCAAGTAGTTTGTTCTTTTTATTATATTATGAATGGGAATTGTCTTTCTTAAATTTAATTTTTAAATTTTTCATCATCAATATATAGACATTTAATTTCTTTTTGCATATGGTGCTTGTAATCTGCACCTTAATTAACTCATTTATTAATTCTAATAGCTTGTTAGTGGATTCCTTAGTATTTTCTGTACACAAGCTAATGTCATCTTCAAATAGAGATAATTTTACTTCTTTTTTAATCAGCTTGCATTTTATCTCATTTTATTATACCACTAATTTTTATTTTATTTTTGTGCTATGTTATTTTATTATTTTATTTTTGTTATTTCACATCATTAATTTTTTTATGTTTTTATTTTTTTTACTTTATTTTATAATATTTTATTTAATTTTATTTGGATGGGGTCTCACTATGTTGCCCAGGCTGGTCTCGAACCTATGAGCTCAGGTGATCCTCCCTTCTGAGTAGCTGCGATTATGCATGTGAACCAGCACACCTGGTCAATCCTAATTTTTAAAAATAAATCCTATATTCATATTTTGGTTTGCTTAAAACAAAGTCAAAAGAAAAAATAGAATAAAAAAGAAAACAAAGTTAAATGTCAAGTACATCTCATTAAAACTGCTTTTAAGGAAACAATTGAACTTTTCTTAAAGCCATCCCACAGAGGGAGGGAAAGTGTTTAATACGCTGGTCCATTTCCTTACAAGTTTTTACTAGGTGTATATTTGGATGTTTAGCTATAAATAAAAATTGAACTCATACAGGTAATTTACAATTCTGTTCTGGGAAACTCATTGTTCAGTCAAGCCCTTTTCTGGATTAAGACATTTTATAAATATCTTTTTTTAAAAAATCATAGCCTCATGGGGTGAAGGTGTTCTGAAGGGTTTGTGGTTAAGGCTGACCTCAACTCTGCTCAGTGTCCCATGGCCACCAGGGATGGCACCCTGCCACAGAACTTCCAACTGCCTTTTCACCCATGGAGAGGGGATGGTCCTTTCTGTGGGGTGAAAATGAGTATCCCACTGGCCTCCTGGATCTCTTGGACTCTTAAATGTTCAAATACCCCTAATGTCTATTTTTTTCTGGTGCTCTTTAGTCCATAAATGAGAGTCCAGAGGCTGTTGCAGATGACCTTGAGGCCAGGGGCATTAGGAGATGGGAAGACATAACCCTGCCCACGGCCTGGCTGGGGAATTATCACCTCTCCAATCACTGATAGCCAATCACCCTGTGGTCTGTCAGGAATGAGGCTCTCCTTCTGCATGATCCTGGGCTGATCTCCTCTGGCTCATGAGGTACAAAAAGCAAACCAATCAGCTTTGAGATAGAAAACAGTTTGTCCTGCCAGATTTCTTTCTAGTAGCTTCTTTATGTGGCTTGTTTGTGCTTTTGTTCGTCTCTCCAATCAGTTTGTGCTCTGTGCAAAGGCACTCCCTAAATGTTATTTAGATAGATGTGCATGTCTTATTAGCATGTTTCCATGTCAATAAGAATACTTTCATAGGTGCAAAATATTACATCTTCTGGTTACATTGTAACCAACTTAACCACTTCCCAGAAAGAAGCTGGAAGCTCTTTGGAGAACACAGTGCTAAGTTCTTAACATATTTCTTTGGAGAAGGCTGTGTGTCACCAGCACCGTTGATCAGAACTACAGTTACACCCCAGCTTTCCAACAAGGACAATCCACTGACAAGCTCCAGCACTTAACTGTCAGCAGCCAGATGTGGCCAGGACTGTCCAGAGTATGGCCCTCTGTTCAGGTTCTTCCATAAAACCCACAAAATCTGATAGGGTTGGGGCCACAGAAAAACAGTTTTCCTAATGGGGTGTGTTGGGAGTCAACATTTAAGGAGAAAATTTTATTTTTAATGTCCATCTTGAAAGAAGTTAGTGAGGCAGTTCCTGTCAGACACAGGTTGTTCATGGTTTGGGGAACTTGAGAAAATGTCAGTTGAGCCAGTGTGGACCCACCTAGATACTGAGCTCTAAAGGCATCAACCCTGGGCACTCAGATTGAAGGCCAGGGTGCAGAAATCTCTCTGTGTACTCGACAACTTCCTGAAGTCTCGTAGCATTGCTTGTGGTTTGAAGGTGCCTGGACAGACCCTCCATGGTTACAGCCCACCCTTCTCTCAGCCCTGTGAGCCATCTCTGCAGAGAGCTGCCCCTGTCATGCTCTCAATCTTGGGACACTATCATCACTGCCAGGGCAAGTAGCACTCTCTTGCTTTTCTACTTATGGATTCTCATTTGTCACCACACTCCTCTGTCCCCAGTGTGCTTGAGATGTGTCCTCAGGCTTCCTTGTGTGTGCACCTGTATTGTAATTCAAGTGAATAGTAGTGGACATTTGCCTCATTCTCTTCCCCACTGGTGGCTGTGTGTGGACACATTCATCACTTTTCATGCCTCTACCAGTTTCATGTCATGAAAACCAAAACCACAAGAGGAAAAATACTTCAGCCATTGTAGCTGGTGCTGACTTGTGGAGATCCCCCAACCTAAGCAAACGTTATCCATATTATCTCTGCATGTCACTCACAGGGAATTAGTCTCTTCAGGGTCAATTGTTACCCCCTCTGGTTTATTGTGAACTGGTTCCAGCTCCCACTCATGAAGCTGTTAGGTATTTCAATCAGATGTTTGAGGACTCTTCCTTTGGATCCTACAAAATCCCTGGGTCATGGCGCGGGTTCCAGAACCCTGAAGAGGTCCCCCCGGGTGTTCAGACCTGGGGTTGCCAGGTCAGGGCAGGTCCCACATGCCCACTCTAGAGTAGCATTCATAGGCCTTCCTCTGCCAAGAAGGGAGCTCCAGGGCCACTTACGCCCTCCAACAAGGCCCTGCCTAGGCCTCCACAGGCCCCATGGAGCAGCAACCATCTTATTCTTTACCTTGCTGACTTCACTCAGCTCTCTACTTGTTCTTCCTTGACCCTAGGAGACAGATGACAGGCTCAGGCCGTGGTCCGTTTTCCAGTCTCCAAAACACAGGGCACTCGTTCTGCCTCTTTGTACCACAAGAGGGCATCCGTCTTAAAACCAAAAACGCACCTACTTTTCATTTCTGGCCATGGCAGGACAGGATAGGATGAAGACCTTGAAACAGGGGCCAGGATGTATCTCAGTGGTAGGATGCTTGACTAATATGCATGAGGCCCTGAGTTCAGTTCCCCAGTACCACAAAAACAAAACAAAACAAAAAAACATAAACCAAAGACCTTGAGAACAGTCAATCTGGCTTTCTTCCTAGGAGGGGGAAATACCTTCATTCTTTCTTAATAAGGCATAAACCTACTCTTTCCCCATTCCACAAGGATGAACAGAAGGATTTACACAGCACAACACCCCTGGCTTCAGCAGCTACAGGAGCTTTGGGTTCCTGGGGCCATATTAGTGTTTTTGGATTTTAAGAAGTAAAAAGACATTTTTTCCTTCTCAGTCAGTCACTCAACATCCTGTGGCAATGATATTTATTGAGCATGTACTGCATGCTCTCAATGCTCTGCTAGGCTTTTTTTTTTTTTTTTTTTAATCTTTACAACAATGCTGTGAGAGAGAGGTAATAGTCTCCATTCTCCAAATCAGGAACCTGAGACAAAAAAAAAAAAAAGAACTTGTTTAAGGTTAAGCAGTAGAGCCAAAACTGCCACCTACCTGGGACTTACAGTTGAGATTTATGTAAATAATCTGAGTTGAAGAGAACTTTATATAATCTCATGGCTTTTAGAAAGTTGCATTCCATCTGCAAAACCGTCCTCTGGCTAAAAGTAAGGATGAGTCAGTAAGCAAGCTTGCCCTCATTGGGTTATTCCAGCACCTTCTGCTCCCACACACCTGGCCCCCCTGGGGTGGTATATATTCAAAACCTGGCTCTGCTAAAGCTCTGGGAATTCATCCTGAGGTTGTTTTGCCCTGTGCTGGCTTCCCTTAGCTTTCAGAAAAGCTTGACAAGGAGTTCAGTCACCAGAATCATCTCCTCTCACTTTCAGAGAATGGGTTATCAGGAGGCATAGAAAGGAAGGCTCTGGAATTGGACATCCAGTAGTGGGTAGCCACAAGCTGCCCCCCACTGCTGACCCCCATGCACCCACAAAAGAGACTCCCAGAGGCTGCTGAAAAGTCCTCGACTCAGTTAACTGGTAGAAGAAACATCTCACCACCCTTGTGTGTTTCCATCGGTGGAAAATGATTCCAAAGGACAGCTCTGTCAGGGCTCACCACCCTGGCTGTCTTGTTTCTTTACCAGAGGGACTTAGTGACTAGGCCAGCTGCCTCTAACATAGGGAAATCATTTCTTATCGGCTGTTGCTTTTTGCACAGGAGATCTTTGAGCAGTAGGTGAGAAGAGGTGTTTCAATCTGGCAGATGGAGAAACTGAGGTAAGGAGTAGATGAACTGTGTGCTTTTCATCAGATAGGAGAGCAGAACATGATCTCATGTTTATTCCTCAGACCATGTTTTTCCACCTGCTCCTGAAAAGATCTGCACCAAGTTCATGGCTCTTAAAATTTAATTTAACTTCTTCAAATTCAAAAACATTAGTATGGGCCCAGGAACCCGAGGCTCCTGCAGCTACTGAAGCCAGGAAGGCTGTTCAAGGGCCTGGCGCTGGGGCAGCACTGCCCCCTGGTGCCCATGCGGATGTATTCCCAGCTCTCCCAAGGGTCTGGGTCCACACTTAACCTCCTCCTGGTTTTCTTCAGATTCACATAGTTCATCTAAATGGGAAGAAGTGGGTAGTGTACACCCTCCCATGCCCATAACCAGATCTCCTGCCACACGGTGCCAACAGGCTTTTCGAGCCAGAATAACCCTGGTGAGGGCCCAGTGTGTGTGGTCACAACTCCACAAGGTCTGTCCACAAGTGTCTGTCAAACCCAAGCTGAGATTATCTTGTTCCAGAGAGGTCTTCCTTCTCAGACCAAGGACAGGGTCTGAGAAGGGGCTAGTGCTTCCTTTTTCAAAGTCACCAGAGAACTGATGCCCCTGCCTCCTGTCCTTGACCACTGCTCCAAATGGGAGCCACTACAGTGATCTGCCTCCCACTCCTTCCCTCCACACTGGTCACAGCCTCAGCCTCCCCCTTCCTAAGCACTTCTCCAGCTCACTCTGGCTGCCCTCGCTCCCTTTCCACAGTTGGCAGACTTCCCTGGTGCAGGCTGGAGGTTTCCACCTTCTGCTCTCCCTAGCTCTTCTTAGCCTCCCATGGGAGTGAGAAGCTGCAGTGAGAAGATGGGTGAGCCGTATGCAGGCAAAGTGGAGCCAGATTGAGATGTGCAGGCTGCAAACCCTTAGAGATAAGCACTGCCCACGCCCACCCAATTCAATAAACAGACAATCTTAAACTGCAAACAAGTGCAAAGAAGTCCAACAAAACCCTGGTTTCCCGTGATAGTAACTTAATATCTTTTTTAATCTCAAAAGTTAACCTTTTTCCATTGCAAATTTTTGGAGATTGAAGCAGCACAGGGCAATGTGTCGGGCAATGTGTGTGGGGTTAGAAAGGGAGGGAGGCTTGAAAGGTACTTTGAGGTGCAGCCCAGTCCAGGCCAAGTGTCTGCGTGGTGTGCAGAGGAGGCCGCCCACCGTGAGCTTGTTGGGTTTGCCATTAGCTCAACTCCACTTTCCAGTTGCAAACCTACAATGAAACCTTTTAACTGCCCTTGGCCTCAGAGATAGAATGGAAAGCAGAGAGTAAACTTAGTGTGTTCTTTGGTTTTTTTACTGTTTTTTTTATTATGAATATATATACATACTGAATTTTATTATGAATATATATATAACATAAATTTTGCCATTTTAACCAATTTTTCAATTCAGCAGCATTCAGTGTATTCACTATGTCCAATTCACTGCTTTTCCCCAAGGTTTCCATCCTCCCAAACAGAAACTCTGCCTAAGCAATAATTCTCTACCCAGCTCTCGTCCCTGATAACCTCAAATCTACTCTGTCCTTAGAAATTTGCCTACTCTACATATTTCTTTAATTTTTTTTTAGTTGTATGTAGACACAGTAGCTTTATTTTACTTATTTTTATGTGGTGCTGAGGATGGAACCCAGTGCCTCACACATGCTGGGCAAGTGCCCTACCACTGAGCCACCACCGCAGCCCTACTCTATATATTTCATTTGTGGAATCATACAGTATTTGTCTTTTTGTGTCTGGCTTCCTTCACTTTTAGGATAATATTTTCAAGGTTCATGCATGTTGCAACATGTATGGACCCTGATTTTTTATTTTTATTTTTTGGACTTGAATTCAGGGATGCTTTACTCCCAGCCCTATTTGTTGTTATTTTGTTTGGTTTTTATTTTTTTATTTTGAGACAGGGTCTGCTAAGTTGCTGATGAACTTAGGATTCTTCTGCCTCAGCCTACCCAGTCACTGGGATTAAAGGCATGTGCCACTGCATGGGGTTGGACTCTCATTTTTTAAAAAGGCTCAATAATAGTCTATTGTATGGATATACCACATTTTGTTTATCCACTCATCCTTCCATGGGCAGGAAGGGCAGGTACTGCTCCTGCCCTTTGGCTATGGTGATGGGGCTGCTATGAACGTATGTGTGAAGTCTCTGTTCTAGTCCCTCCCTGCCTTTACTTCTTGTGGACATAGCCTGGGATTGGAATTGCTGGTTCATATGGCAATTCTGTGTTCACCCTTTTGAGGAATCAAAACTGTTAGTCTTCCTTATGCTCGGTCATATGTTTTCTTTTGAATTTCATTTTCTTTTATAATATTCCTAAACCCCTTCTATATATATATATACACACACACATACACATGCACACACAAACATATAAAGTATGTATATATGTGTATATATACACACATATATACTTTTTTTTTAATGTTCTGAAGTATGTTTGAAATGAAGTGACATCAGACTGGGTGGTGTATGTAGGAGGCACGCGCGGGGAGCCACCTCAGGGTGACTGCATGCCACCACCACCTGCATGAGGCTCGAATAGCAGTAGGGCAGAGGCTGTGAGGGGATAAGATCCGAGCCCCCGCTGGTCCCCTTGAGACCCGGGATGGGGGAAGCTCCAAGAGAGAAGGGGCTCAGGAGGCAGGGCTTTTGCGCAGGCGGCGGCCGCCAGGGGTCGCAGAGGAGCGCACTCGCTTGAGGCCACCACCTCGGTTTCGCTCTGTCCTCCAGGAGGAGGCAAGCAGAAGTTTTAGCACCGGCAGAGGGTACTTGGAACCCAGCCGGGGTCCAGCGCCGCCTCAGGCGTGGGGACTAGAGCCTGAAGGATTGGGTCTTTACTGGGCCCTCAGAAGGGCTTGCAGATGTTGACCACACTCGATTTTCTGCACATTGTGACCCTGCCCTTTGTCCCTCAGGAGGCTTCGTGCCTGCTTCAGAAGTCGCGGGTTCATAGTACAGAGTAGAGCCCAAGCATGCAACCCATGCCTTCCCTATGACCCTGTGATGCCCCAATACTCAGACAACCTTCAATGGAATGAAGGAATGAACAAACAAACATGAAAATAATGGGGATATTCCACTTGGTGTTGAAAGAAGTGAATTGCGAGCTTGGACCCAAGACCCTAGTGTCAACCTTGCTGCTGATTTTATTCAGTCAACCTACAGGGTTTATTGGCACCCAAGGGGCCCAGGATCAAGGGCTGGAGATTACCCTCCTGAAATTCATTTGAAGGAATGTAGTTTAATAATTTAAAAATAGTTCAGAATAAAAGCACTTTTGGCAATATTTAAGTCTAAAATTATGCCAAAATTGAAAGTTAAAAGAAGAAAAAATTTCTTGGACATTGGACAATCTGTTGTGGGTACCAGCAGGAAACCAACTCTGGGATGGGGGTATGCTGGGATGTAGGCTTCGGGTGCAAGCATGGCCTGTGGGGGACTGTACATTAGGGGCCAGTGTACACCTACATCCAGGGAAGGAGAGAAATGGAGTCTAAGAAAGGCTCAGGCCCAAGGGCTGCCTGAGTGTGGGAAGAAGGCCACAAGCAAACACAGGCAAAGTCTCAGGATTGCCCATCTGTTAGGTCTGGAGCTGGTACTTGAGGTGTGAGTCAAACTGATTCAAAGACTCAGACATGCTGCAGAACTGGAATCTCATTTACCCACAATCCCTAGGGGCAGACAAGTTTTCAGGGCAGGGGAAAGTGCTGTCTGGCTTATATGGTTTTTAGTGACCATAGCCAAGCCACCCTCCATACTGAGACTGTCACAGTTCTTTCCTGAGGTTTGTTAAGTACTATGGCAGAAGGAAGACCAAGTTCTCTTGTCTGGTTGTAAGCCTGGGGTTAATCAAGAGCTGAGGGTCTGTCCTATGAGGACATCTGATGTTAAGTGGGGAGGGGACAAGGGATAAAACATTCTTCATGATGCATCCCAGAAAACTTGATAAGAGCCATGATTAGGGGACTTTTCTATAGGCTGATACACAAGCCTATAGAAACTGTTACTTTAACCAAGATGTATACAGAAATGTTCACTGTAGCATTATGTGTGAAACTATGAAACTGTCTATTAACCAGAATATGGATACAATGTTGTGGTTGCAGCCCTCTAGTACTGGAGCTCTTATACAGCCTCCTCCCACCCTGAACAGGACTGAGCTGCAAAAGCAAGAGCACATTGGGAAATGATATTATATGACTTTTAAAGCTGGGTGGTAGAAGACATTGCAGCTTGTGCCTTACTCTTGGATCGCTTTGGAAGAAAAGCTGACCATCATAACACAAGGACATTCAAGCAGCCCCCATAAGTCCACGTGGCAAGGGACTGAGTCCTCAATGTCAGCTTGCCAGTGACGTTAGAGAGCCTCCTGGAAGTAGATCCTCCAGCCTCATTCAAGTTGGCAATAGCCTGGGCCAACATCTTTACCCAGAACCTGATAATCTGCTCAATTCCTGACCTGCAGAAACTGAAATAACAAATGTTATTAAGGTTTTATTGCAGCTTCAATGTTATTGCTGCCAGGATGGAGGGGCATTTGCTATGCAACAATGTATAACTCATGTTATGTAATCATACAGTAAAATTTTACTTTGGTTACAAAGCGGTTCAAATGGCCATGTCATAGAATTCTTGAGTTTACTTGGCATGTAGCAAGTACTTCACAAATACTTGTTGCTGCATTTTTCTGACTTGTTCTCTCCCTTCAGATTTCTGTAAGAAGCATATGCCATAGACATGCTTGGACATGCCAGGACTCACTAAGTTGCTGGCCATTGGGAACAGCAGCCATGGACATGCTTAGTCATGCCTGCTTGCAATCGATAAGGGGCTGAAAGGGGCACTAGCCATAGGCATGCTTAGCAATGACTGGTTACAATTGATAGGGAACACAGCTCCATGGACATGCACAAAAAATATGCCCAGTTGTAATTACATCATCTTGCTTGGACATAACCGATGGACATCAACCTTCATTGGGTGCAACTAATCACCAGCTCACACCACCAACTTGGAACTACATTTAAACATTTTGTCCTGCCACATTGGGGGCTTCTGCTCCAAGGACATCAGTGAGACTGGCCACCTTGCTATTCGTCCCTGGATCAACTGCACCATTCCCTGACGTCCAGCCGTTGGCTGAAGAGAACCACCAAAGACAACTTCTGCTCTTTGGCTAAGAGAAATTGCATGGCACTGGAGGTATTTTGGGGCTTGTGGTTGCCCTAGGATTATATGAATTGCTTATAGTGTTTAATTAGTGCACAATGAATGCTAGTTGGAGCGCTCCAGCACACCCAGCACTTTTTGCATTGTTTATATTTGATGATTGGTGTGATTGAATATACACTTGCATTTAAAGACAATGTGCCTCCAAGTAATTATTAATAGTGTCGCTTATGACATTTCCAAGTGAGTTTTCTCTCCCTTGATAGTCCTTCTCAGTTTGAATATTGTCTAAAATATTCACACTCAGTAGGATGAGTTGGTTCTTGGAATTAGGATCAGTTCTTATAAGACCATTTCCTCTTCAGGATGTGAGGTGTAACCAGGCCAATCTAACCCAAACCAAGGTCACAAAAGGTGAATTCTCATCAGTGACCTCCATTCCATTTATCCAGAGGGATGGGGTCTAATTGGGCATTGAGGAGGTAGAAGTTCAGGTGAGAAAATGCCAATTTGAATTCCAGGAACCTCTGCCCAGCAAACTTGAGGGCAAAGGATTTCATTTTGGTATCTGAATGAAAGAACATGTTCCTGAAATGTCGACTGTAACATTAGTTGTTTTTAAGTAAAACATAATATAGATCTGTACAATCACACCAGATTTATCCCTGGGAGGGAAAAATTGACAGTTCCTACTGCTCCCAACATATTCCCTGATTTGTGAAAAGCAGGGGGGAAAAGCTCCTATTAACACAAGGGGTCATTCCGGAGTACCCATCACTTCCTCCACCACTTGTCTAGTTGCTTAAGTCACTGGATTATTCAAAACACAGGGAACTTCTCTGTGCCAGCACTGGAGTGGAGCAGGTATTTAAATAGGAAAGAGTCCAGCAAAATTCAAGACAATGGATTTAATTAAGGAAAAAAAAAAGTTGTTACTATCTCATAGTTAGGAAAGACACTCAACCAAGGGGACTGTGTGTCCTGCTTTTTACTTGTAAATAATCAGGGTGAAAAGGTGCTCCTTGAGACACTTCTGCTTAGTCAGGGAGCTAGGCAGAGTCCACTTTGAAGAGAAACAAGTTGGTTGACAGCATCTTAACCCTCCTACCTCAGCTAGCCCCCCCATCCTATGCTAGTTTTCATAGACCTCTGCTCTCCAAGGAATCACCCTAAAGAATTTCAGGAAGCATGAGTGGCATTATATTCTACCAGGTCTACAAATGCTGACTCTAAAACAGAGGTTGTATGACCAGTAGTTTTTCAGGCTACCCCCTTGAGAGCTGGGAGCAGAACAAGGTCTCCTTTCACTTGACCCTCCCTTGCTAATACAAGGCTTTCTGGCTGGGTTCAGAGCCCTATGGGGCAAATGTTCAGGCCAAGAATAGTTTTCATTCTTCCCATGAAGCTTTGAAAGGCTTCTAAAGAACACAGGAAATTGTCAACTACTATTTTCTGCTGCGAATGGCTGACACCCAACTTTGAATATTCTATGGATTAATCCCAAATTACAAGGAACCAAATTTGTTTCTTCATAAGCAGCAATGTTTTAATCAGCAATGACTGACAAACCATCTCAGAATTACCTGCAAAGAAGAATGACATTTTTTTTTTTGTACTGGAAATTGAACTCAGGGGCACTCGACCACTGAGCCACATCCCCAGCCCTATTTTGTGTTTTATGTAGAGACAGGGTCTCACTGAGTTGCTTAGTGCCTCACTGTTGCTGAGGCTGGCTTTGAACTCGCGATTCTCCTGTCTCAGTCTCCCTAAGTGCTGGGATTACAGACTTGCGCACCGTGCCCGGGTATGGCAATTTTTTTTTCAGGGTTGAGGGTAGAACCCAGAGCCTGTGTGTGCCAAACCCCCAACCTCAAATGGCATATTTTCTAACTCCCATTCCTCTTTGACCTTTCCTCTCTTGACCTTATTTCCACATAGTGTCCTAGTGTTGAAATATAGTTCATTTATTAACTCCAAAAGGCTGTGTACAAAGAAGCAGGTATGGTCATATCACAACACCATGTGTACTTACTGAAAATGAACCATCACCCAAACTGGGAAGAAACCATACTTTTTGGTCAGCCATGGCCCCAGCAGATTATCATTTCCACTGCCATTCAAGGAGGGACTATCTTCAAAGGTCCAGACATGTTCAAGCGAGTGTAATCATTATCCTGAATTGGCAAGAGGGATGGGCTCTATTTATTTGCTAAAGAAATGAATATCCAGAAAGAGGAATAATAAGCCCAGTTCACACAGAGCTCAGATTTAAACCCCCCTCCCTTTTGGTAGGACAATTAATTTTAATATATTCATACAATAGAATTCTGTGAATTAATTAAAAAGACTTGAGTACAGCTATATACATTTTATTAAGATTTATGAGCAGAGTGTTGAAAAAGACAAGTTGCAATAAAACCATATAGCATAATACTATGAACCTGGTGTTTTCTACTTCAGGTTGACCACTCTAACCAGTGAGGAAATGCTTTGTGCTAACAACTGTAGAACCTCGTATTTCATGAGTGTGGCAGTATAGCATAAGACTGAAGCACATAGGCCCCACTGTCACCAAGACCAGTTCAAACTCAAACCTGGCCCGTTACCGTTTATTGGTTAAGTCACCAAACATCTCCCAATCATATCTGTAGGATTCTCTATTAAGGATTAATAGAGAATGTATGCAAACTACTTAGCTAGCTTACTGCCTAGAACAGTAGTTATGGTTGGTTATACAAAATGGTCAGAGGAAAAAGATCCTGAATAAAGTACAGGGGACTTCTGCTTACACCTGTAAGCTATTTGTTAGAAAGAACTTCAATTTACTGGAGTGCCAAATTTTCCTTTCAAATCAAGTAAGCTCTCACAGCTGTCTTTCATTAGGACCTTCCTCAGGGATTCAGCAATAACTGAATATTAACCATACTACTGAGAGCAATGACCTCTAGGTGGAGAGTACTAATAATTCACTGGGGCTTGGGAAGAGAGCTAACCTTTTAATTTCATGCTTTGAACTATTTCGTAATGTTCATGGTAACACAGCAGTACATTTATGTATTTTTAAATTAATACATATAATTACAGATACAGTCTCAAAAATACTTTAACAAAAAGAGTCAGGTTTGGAGACAGTGATCCAGGCAACAGTCTGGGTCAACACTGTGCTCTTGCTGAACTCTGGCAATTGTGCCATCTTTCCTTCTTTCCTTTTCTCACCTGACTTACTCCTAGTTCATTTTCTCTAAAAGGTTACAGTGTATGAAAGGTGCAGCAAATATGAAGCTCATGTGACATCCAGCTAATGATCTTCAGATTTCAAAATTACAACCCACGCCACAAAACAAGCAATGTCTAAATTAATTATTGATCTAACCTGTTAAATGTAAAACCTGATAGGGAAACAGATCCCGTTCCAGTAGGTGGCAGTAAAACCCTACACAAAGTTTCCAGTGATTCAATGGGATTAGTGCCTACTTGATATTATCACTCCATTTGATTAGCGGAAAGAAAATCACTGAAATCCTTAGACTGTATAGTGAAAATAGCCCCCATAGACTTGAAAATCCTAGAGTCAACAATGAAAAGGCCCAGTAAAGCTATAGAGGTCCTTAGCCAGGTAAAACCCTGGACATGACATGGATAAAAGACATAATAAAGTTTCACTACGGTGGTAGAATAAAGGTGATTAAACAATATATCATAATATATAAAATTTTTAAATGGCAACTATATTCCAGAGGCAGCAGTACTTCACCAGTTAGGAAGGCAGTCTACGTAACTTCACTTGGCACTCTCCAAATTCAGTAGGTTGTTCCTAATTCCCTAAAACCAAACCTTTGGGGCTAGGAGTGTAAACTCAACCTCTTAACACAAGAACCAAACCACCAAAAAACATTCAAACAAAAAAAATCTTGCTATTGTAGTTATTCCTGAACATTTGATTCTGGACTTGGAGTAACAGCCACACTTAGGTGTAGGGAGAAAAACCAGTTCTACCCTGCATGGGACATGCGTAGCATACTTCTAAGCATATTTAGTAAACATATAATCCCACTGAAATTTATTTTTTAAAAACTCACACATACCATCATGTTTTCAAAAAAACAGATGACATTTTAGGATCAGCAATACTTCCAAAGCAATTTTTAACCAGTCATAGCCATCAAATAAGGGTAAATGTTTAAAAGTATTCTAAATCATGTTTTTAATGCCTCATGAAATCTACTTTAAAAAATGCCCTGGAGGGATGGGATTTAGGTAAAGTTAAGATTCTACGAATAGTTTTTGTAATGTATGTCTAAAATTCAGTTCCAAAAATCTTTGAAAAACAGTAAGTATCTTTTAAACATACTAATTTATTTAAATACGTCAGCCTCTAAATTAAAAATAGTGGCTAATTAGAATGATCATTTACTTCTGCTTGGGTCATTAATTCAAAAAAGTAAACATGGTAAAATATTTTGATCTTAGTAAAAATAAATTATATCACTTTCTTTCCAGTTTTTTTTTAAACAAAAAAAAGTGCAGTTTCCAGAAACTTGAGAGTGTGCCAAATCCAAATTGTTCTGAGAGAAATAAACTTACCAGTGAGACAGAGATGCTATAATTCTTAAATTAGAAAATCAGCACATATGCACTCTAAACAACAACACTAGAGATGCAACACTAGAGAAGTCTCTATGGTGGAGACAAATTCAAGTTGAAAAGTTTCTTCCCAAACATATTCTACTTGTGTTATCAACTTCAGAATATTTAAAACTCTGCACTCTATTACATCACAACATTGTTTATTATGTGAATTTTTACAATACAACAAAAAATACAGAAATGCAATATATGGATACAGCTAAATGCAGAATGGTGACTTTTTTTTCTCTTTAAGAGGCCAGGATGCCCATTTCTAACAAAATAAAGAGACTGCATATAGGTAGAAACAGGTTGGTCGTTAGCTTCACAATTTGCCTAGAAATGATCTATAAATGCGTTTTCCCCCTGCTACTTACCATAAAATGTAAAAAGGGAGTTAAAGAAAAGTTTCCTTGTTGTTTCCTACCATATGAAAGATGCTATATTCTATTTTAGCAGGGCCAATATATGGAAAATAACTAAATTAAATGTTATTACAAAAATGAAGCAGTAATGAGATTCTGGCTAAAGAGGGCACTAAATGAGAATAATATATATTTAAAGAATCCAAAACAAACAAAAAAAGAGGTTGTTATAAAAAAGCTCTAGGTGCACTGTAAGCATATAGGTTTTTTTTTTCCATGTGTATTTTTAACAATGGAAGTGTCAAAAAATAGGGTCAACTGTGTTAGACTAAATTACATTATTGTATAGGCTGCATTGAATGGAACCTTTGTATTATAATTATCATAGAGAAGCACAGTTTGCATCATATTATGGCAATTTATCCTCGATGAAAACCTTCCAGAGTCCTTTTATTTTGGAATATCCTGTAAACAATCAAACCACCAGAACATGATTGTACAACAGTAAAATGTTCTCTTGCATTAAATTGAAGACATCTTTTTAATAAAAATTAAAAAAAAAAGAAAATGTAGAAAGGTACTTAGAGCTGTTACTTTCTAAGTACACAACACCCTAGACAATTCAAGGCATCTTAATCTCCATCAAACAAGAACAGAAAAATAATTTTTGTCATGCTGTTAAATCCATCATTATGGATGAAACTGGTGCAAATTGGTCAAACGGATCCAACAAACACTGATGTCCAAGCTGGCATATTGGCAACTAATACGTAACTGGTGGTCAATAGAGAGTTTAAAAGATCTTCCCTTTCTTTTTGTTCTTTTCCAAGGTCCTGAGTGATTAGAAGAAAACAACTGATGAGTGACTATGTTATAAATATGAACAACAACATATGGTAGCAATTGCTAACCCAATTACATATATTAGATTTTCAAACACTACTTTTTCATTTAAAAAATTATAAAATATAGAAGTAAACTATGAAGACAATGCTACTCTATATTAGTATTTTCAGACAATCAAATATTACACAAAATTTCAGGATAAGCATTAAAAATATAGCAAAACCATCTTAATAATTTTAATATTGAGAACAATTCTTCCCAAATAAAATAGCACACTTTGAAAAACTTTAGCTAAGGGTGGTGCCCTTTTCTCCCACTGCTATTTGCATTATGAAGTACATTTGATTTTCCAAATATATTTTTTATCATCTTTGAGCAAAAAGTTAGTATAAAGATAGTAAAGTTAAGGAGGAATAGATTAACTATTAGAAATCAGATATACACCATCATATCTTAAGCTTATCTTAAAGAACCATTCAATACAATTAAAATACCCTTAAATGTATAAAAACCTTTGTAGCAGTGTTGTTCTCTATGCATACCAAATTCTGAAAATGACCATTATGTCCAACAATTGGGGGGAGGGAGGTAAGAATCAATTAAGGTGAGTTAACTGGAGAGAACATTATGGTGCTGTTAAATTGTAATTATAAATTAGAGATTAAGTCATGGAAAATGTACTAGAAAAATACTGTTATACTACACTAACATCTGTCCATGTAAAAATGCCCATGAAAACAACTGTGCACAAGGATGCATGGTAGTGGGTGATAACTTTAAAATGGTAATCTAATGTTTTTAAAATAGGGAAATAAGTATTTAAAACATTAGTACACATATTTCTTAAGAATTTGATATGAGTTACCTCGAAGAGTTCTGTTGTTCTAAAATACGTTGTTGAGCTTCCCAGTTTGCTTTCTCTTCCTCAAACTGACGGCGTTTTTCTTCTAATTCCTTATGCTGGGCTTCCAAATTCTTTTTCATTTGCTCATGGCGTCGCTGCAGCTAAATCACAGTGTGACATATAATAAAAATTGTTTAAGAAATCAGAAGAAAAAGAATGTTCCATCCAGGTGTCCTAATGTTAAGAATATGGGCACTGAGCCATACTGCTATACATTCAGAGTGCCACCTGAAAAGCACCGCTGAGGATTCCTCCTACTGCAGGACCTGCCACCCAAAGTACCAGCGACCCAAGAAAATAATCTTGGGAGACAGGAAAAAAAATGCAACAAACTTACAGTTGTGTAGTACTTTATAATGGACAATTATTATCTTATTATCTCATTTTTCTTTATTCACAAATATGTTGGAGGCTGAGCAGGAAAAACATCATTGCTTCCACTGTACAGATGAGGAAATAGTTGCAGAATTTAAGTGACTTGCTCAAGATCACTAGCCAGAAAGTGACAATACCAGGACTTGAACCTAAGTCTCCTAATTCCAAGTTCAGAAAGCTGAGACAGGGGGAAAGAAAGAAGTTAGTTAAGGACCTAAGAGCCCAAGATCCCAGTAATGGGTAACATTCCCTAATTCTTGTAAAGGAGTGGTTCTCAAACACTGGTCTTCATTTTAATCATCTGGGGTGCTCTTTAAGAAAACAGAATCCTGAATCCATCTACTGAATTAGAATCTCTGGGTGTTATGTCTAGAAATACTGGTTATTAACAAGCTCCAGTGATTCTAATGCAGATAGTCCTTACTACACTATTAATGCTGTAAACAACTGCTGGCTAAGAGATGTAAAACACTCATTCAAACTAACTTCAGAGCCAAAGAGCTTAAGTATAATGGATTATTAGGTAAAAACTAATTTCATAAGAAACTATTCAATCTATTTCTGAATAGTCAATAAACTGAAAAAATCAGATTAAATCTTACTATACCAAATGCCCAAGGACTATTCAAAATCTTCAATTGTCCAGAAATTATGTTCTATTAAAGACTTACTGGTGAGTTAATACCTTGAATTTGGATTATAATTCTGCACACAATTTTTCTTATTTTAAAATCCACAAAAACTAACTTCATACTTATTGCTATTACAAATACTTCAAGCAACTCCTACAAAAGAAAATCGCCTAAAATACATTTAAGCAAAGATGAGTCAAATCTGAAGTGAAACCTTCCTGATGACAGCAAGTTAGTAAGAAAATAACAGAAAATAGGAACATAAGATCATGCTTCTAGTTATTTTTAAATGCCAGAGAATCATGCATATGCAAATGATGCTGGATACTAGTTACTTCTAGTATGAGGAAAGAGAGAGACACAATAAGGGAAAGATTTTAAATGAGTCGATATGGTTCTATTTCTTAAGCTGGGCAGTAGGCTCACAGACATTCATTACTCGTAAATATACACTTATAATACAAATAAAAAGTTATCTTTTGTGTTAACTGCATGTAAATAAAGGTATAGGTCATAAACCCTTACTCTCAAGAAACCCTTGGGGTCAAATGTGTATTGAAGTTCACAATTTTTCACATATTAAAGAAGCAAAAACTACTTAAGGAAGAAGTATGTAATATTTAAAAACAACTTCTGGGCTATCTGGGCAACAACTATAATCAAATACCTTGTTTTTTGCTGTAAAATATGAAAATATTCACAATAAGCAGGATAAAAACTTATAGTTCACATTGCATTTTTCACAGCCTTCAAGCTTTTGAAATTGTGGAAAACAAGACTGTGGACCTGTCTTGTGATTAACAGCAAATTTAAGCATTAAGTGGGTTCAAATGCTGGCTTATGACTATATAGCTCTGACCAAGTTAATTATCCTTCCTCTCATCTATAAGAGGCAGATGAGCAGTAATACCTACCTTGTAGGGCTGTTGTGTGGATTAAATGACAAAATACACGAGAGATGCTTGGTACTGTACCTGACACCCTGTACTGCTAGGTATAAGTGGCTGTACCCACAAATATTTCCAGCAGAATGAATCTGTATTAAGCAAGGCTAAAAAAGTTTTATTTTTCAAATCTACATGTTTATATACGTATTTATATAACATGATGCTTTTCAAACTTATTACCACAGTGATGTTCGTAAGCACATCATGGGGTGGAGTTCCATGAAACAAGAGGAATGAGCACACTTAAATAGATAGGCTGAGTACAGGGGGGAACTTGGCTCAGATTTCTTCCCAAGTCCCTTTCAATGCTAAGATTCCATCTTTCAAAAAGTAATTTCCCAAAACTGTTCTTAGCATTCACAGTAATTATGAAGGGTTAATTAGAAGGGTTCTTTGGCTACTGTTCCACAATTGTCTGTCTGTAACATTTACTCTTTAGGAATAGGTCCTAAACTATGTATACATCAAATTAAGCTAAACTGTATTTAGAGTTTTTAGTGGAACCTCATTGTGGAGAAAAACAAGTTGACTCATTATTATTACTTTTTCCCCTTTATTTGGATATGGATTTTCCATATTATGCATTAGTGAGGAGGTCAAGACTCAAAAGGATATACTTAAATAATAGGCTGATAAATAAAAAGAGTAAACTTAACTCCAAAATATCATCTTAATAATTTTAATTATTCATATTATAATAACCATAAAAGAGATTCTTAATTAATTCTTAAGTAAGGGCATATGCCTGCACATTTTGGTTGGGCACTACTATTGGCATTTAGTGGCAGGTGACAGGGATACTAGTCCTGCAGTATTCAGTAGTTTTAAACCCCAGAGGAATTATCCTATATGCCTGCTAAATTAAACTCACAATAAATATGCTAATAGTGAGGGTTTTCATAAGAAATTACAAGAAGCTGGGTGCAGTGGCACATGCCTGTAATCCCAGCACTTTGGGAGGCTGAGACAGGAGAATCGTGAGTTTAAAGCCAGCCTTAGCAATGGCGAGGCGCTAAGCAACTCAGTGAGACACTGTGTCTACATAAAACACAAAACAGGGCTGAGGATGTGGCTCAGTGGTTGAGTACTCCAGTTCAATCCCTGGTACCAAAAAAAAAGAAAGAAAGAAAGAAAGAAAATAAAAGAGATTACAAGAAAAGCCCAGTCATGCAGGAGAAATGTTGTAGAACATTTCCTCGAAGTTACTGGATACTTATGAAATGCACTCTACTACAGTACTTGTGGTTATGTCTTTGAAAACTTTTTTTAAAGGTTTCAGTATTTTATTCAATAATTACAAAACCAATGAGATCAACTGTAAGGATATAACAAAAGAGATCTGAATATCTTTTTTTTAAATATATTTAGACATAAACATTACTGGTGAAGCCATAGAAAGAAATCTCACTAAAGTTTATCACTAAAGATTGTTTTAAAAATATTTCTTATTGCTATCATTCCGTATATTTAAAAACAATTATTAATTTATAATTTTTAAATATGGATTAACTTCATTTATGTTGAGCAAACTTGATACTGACTTATTCTGGGCTGAGTTTTCTTTTACTGTTCTCAGACATCTATCAAAGCAACTATTCTAGAGGTTCTTACCTTAATCGTTTTCTCCACCTTCTAATTAATAGAAACTACATGTAAGTCTCAACATCTACAAGGATTTCAAAACAGCAGGCATGTGTGCTGGGAGATTTTGGCACCATTGTGTCCCAATGTTAGGAATTACTTCGATACTACCTTATAAATAAGGTCCAACTTATTCACAAGAATAATATTCCCTCGTTTACTCCCTTGCCACTGTCCATTTTATTCAGGTATGCCCTTAGTTCAATTAAGGTTCTTTCTTTCTCATTCACATATAAATAAATTTGTTCAACTATTATTGTCCTAACATAATTTTTTATTATTAAATCCATTCATAACTCTGATCTTCAGTTTTTTAATATTGATTATGTAGAATGGCTTATATTTTATTTTTCATAACTCAAAAAAGTTTTTCATTGCTCATTATAACTCTAATAATTCATTATAAGTATTCTAACTACTATATTAGGTCTCCCTACCTAGCATACTGTGTCCAAGTCCTTACATATCGAGTATATATTATTTTATAATAAATGTAATACTTGTTTTGATTTCTCCACTTTATTATACTAGGGCATAAAATTAATTTTGAAAAAATGCATGCAGAAAGTTTATATTATTTTTAAAAGAATGTCATAAGAGATGGAATATTAGACAAATTACCTCAGCTTCAGAGTCCTTCAGTTTTTGAACTTTTTCTTTGACCTTCATTTCAAATACCTGCTCCATTTCCATTTCCATTTTCTTCATCTTGGCTACATGCTCTCTCCTTTCTTCTTCCATTTGTGCCAGAGGGCTCCTGTCATGAACATTAAGAATAACCATTAAACATTTGTAAATAACAATTGTAACACAAAAGCCTGAAAGAAGTGATGAAACACATGAGATGCTACAGATGCCATTATTAATTTTTGACATATTTTACTTACATCATTTTAAGTGACACACACAACATGAATTCTTTTTTTTTTTTTTTTTTATGGTGCTGGGGTTTGAACCCAGGGCCTTATACATACAAGGCAAGTGCTTTACTAACTGAGCTATATCCCCAGCCCAACAACATGGATTCTTTTATGTACAAATGGGTTAAAAATCCTTAGAAATGTTAAAATTTTAAACTGGGACTTCTTTCTATGAGGATTCACACATAAACTGCAATCACTAATAACTCATTATTATAAGAAAAGATCTAAAATAACCAAAGCAACTATGAGATGGTTCTTTGTGAACATCAACTGTAATGATGACACATAAACTATAAAGGAAAACAGGAAGGAAATATTCTCCAAATACATTCACAAAATAGAAAAAAAATTTAATTTTGCATTATCTTTAAAGAAAAATTGAAAGCATGAAAAAAACTGAGTAATATATGAAGCACATTTTTAGTTCTACTAAAATTTCAAGTTTTATAATCTCTGCAATGACTATTGGCATCACAATTACATTTTATTACAAAAATTCAAACTATCTGATAACTGAACTGATACTGCTAAAAACAACTAGCAGTCAATACCTAGAATACTATTCAGGTATGTAGAATATTTCTAGGCTTACAATTTTAATGCTTTTGAAAATTCATTCTACTTCACTCAAATATTTCAGTGTTTTAAGTTTTAAACATGTTCAGTAGCTTACACACATAAATATATGCACAGTGAAATAATAAGAATTAAATATTTTTATATTTATTTTTAAAATGCCAGAAAATAGGCATTAAACAGAGTTAGATAAAAAATAGTTTATTTAACATGGACATTAAAGTCCATGGGCTCAAATCTCTTTGCATAATTATGTTACCATTTTTCATATTGTAAAATATTTACAGGTAAGTTTTATGTTAAAGAGAGCATATTTAAACATATGAAAAAATGCCAAAGTATCCAGAGGAGAATGTTAAGTGGGCTCTGTTGTTTTGAGGATATCTGAAAATTAGTGAATACATTGAAGCATCTTGGAAGAAGGCAAGCCCTTCTCTGGCTTTGTTAATTAACACATTTATTTATTTTGGTTCCATATAAACAGTCTTTAACTGTTGAGCTGTACATCTTAAATGGGTGATTTTATCTTAAAATGGTGGATTTTTTTTTTTTTGGTTTGGTTGGTTGTTTTTTTTTCTTTTTTGGTATTTCTCCCATAATTCAAAGGAGTGATCACTTTAACCTTGATGTGGCACACTCTTATGGTGACTTCTCTCATTAGGCTGAATATTTGTGACCATCCATAGCACTCTTCTTTTCTATCAAGGAAGAGGACAAAATACTAGACAGAAAGTACGAAATGAGCAAACAGGACAGAATATCAGCTACTACCAATTTTTCTTAGCAAAAAGGAAGAACAAAGATGTACTGCTATGATCAAGATGATTTGTTTATATGGTAAAAATTAGAATAAAATGTTATTTAACTCAAGGATATTTCTTTTCAAAAGAAAACTTACTTCTATCTGCAGATCTGTAGTGTATTTTACCAATTAAACAACTAAGCAGAAGTTATGAAAATGAAACTGAACCAGACATGCTACCTTACAAGAGCCTGCATTTATACAGCAGTGTTTTTCAAGCATAGTATCATTATTTCATTAAAAGGTGACGACAGCCAGGCATGGTGGTACTTACCTGTAATCCCAGTTACTTGGGAAGCTAAAGCAGGAATACTAAGAAGTTCTAGATCAGTCTGGGCAGCTTAGTGAGACCCTTTCTCAAAATGTTAAAAAATAATAAAAATAAAGGCTGAGGATATAGCTCAGTGGTAGAATGCCACTGGATTCAACTTTCAGTAACACACACACACACACACATACATACACACACGCATCTTTCTTAATATTTCTCATACTAATGGCAGGTATTTTAATTTTTTAAAATTATTTTTATGGCCCTAGGGATTGAACCCAGGAGCACTTTCACTGAGCTATATCCCAATATTCTTTTTTAAAATTTTGAGACAGGATCTCATTAAGTTGCACAATTTGCAATCCTCCTCCCTAGTCACTGGGAATATAGGGGTGCACCACCATGCCCAGTTAATGGCAGTTTTTTTTTAAACACAGGGATCTCAGATCCCTTGGGCAGAGTATAAGTGACTGCCCTGAAGCAGCACACCAAATAGATGTGTGCTTGAGTTCACTTTTCTGGTAAGACGACCCAAAGCTTATTATTTATTTATTTATTTATTTATTTATTTAATTTATTGTTAGCTTTTCAAAGGATTTCAAACCCCACTTCCCTCAACTCTCCCCAAAAATCCTTGTTAGTCTTTACAGAATAATCTAATAACTATTCTTGAATTGATAGTCTTAAATAATTGAATACAAGCCGGGTGTGGTGGCTCACGCTTGTAATCCCAGCACTTAGGGAGGCTGAGACAGGAGAATCGCGAGTTCAAAGCCAGCCTCAGCAACGGCGAGGTGCTAAGCAACTCAGTGAGACCCTGTCTCTACATAAAACACAAAAAATATAAAACACAAAAAATAGGGCTGGGGATGTGGCTCAGGGGTCGAGTGCCCGTGAGTTCAATCCCCGGTACCAAAAAAAAAAAAAAAAATTGAATACACTATCTTACAATATAGCCATGATTCAAAAACAAATATTTCAATATTGCAAATATATTAAATAAATTAGGACTTGAGAGAGAATCATAATTATTTTAATGTTAAATACATATTCCTACTTATATCTATAAAATGCTAATTTTACTTATCTCTAAGAAGAAACAGGCAAGTCACATAAATATAAAGAATTTACAATAATCCATTTTACAAACAGCAAACCTTGCCACCTAAATTGCTATTTACATAACTCTTGAGGAAAAATTGGAAACTACAGAGAAACATTCAATGATGTTTTGAGATCTGCTTTTGAATTGAAATTTTAAATATTAAAAGTCTGTGCATAGTAAATAAAACTGATTATATCCTTGGAAAAACAAATAATCCTTTACATGCCTTCCAACTGCATCATACCTATAAGAATAAAAAATAAAGACTTAACATGCTTAAACAACACACACACACAAAAAACAGCAAATAAAGGCAAATGTATAGCTGAGAATTAAATAATTAAGCTATGTGCCTAAGTTAAAATCTTATGATAAAATTAATTTGTTAAAGCTAATTTATTCCCCACAAATTCTATTATTAGTAACTATTCAAAAATCATGAAAATAAATATTCTATGCAATTACTTTCTGACAGCCTGTCCAAAGTTCCAAACCTATTAAATATGTGTACTTTCAAAAGAAATCTGCAATAATTGATGTCTCAGATACTTCTTCAGCCTTGTAAAAATGCTTGATCCCTGACCAAATGAACTGATATTCAAGTATTATGAGAAAGTGTTCATTCATACCTAAAATGGATTTTTAAATTGTTTATTTTTTATATTAATCAGTATTCTACTTCCAGTTATTCTTATTTAAGTGATATTTTAAAAACTATAATACAAAATTGTGCTTACAATGTAGAAAATGCAGGAAGAAGGACCACTTTTTGTCATCACATTTAGCATTTCTTTTTTTTTTTTAAAATTTTTTTTAGTTGTTGATTGACCTTTATGTATTCATTTATTTATATGCGGTGCTGAGGATCGAACCCAGTGCCTCCCACATGCGAGGCAAGTGCTCTACCACTGAGCCACAGTCCCAGCCCCACATTTAGCATTTCTTTTTCCCCAGCTAAAACTATCTGATGGCTGGAAAAACCATTTAAGTTATACTATTGCCTGTCTGTTTTTTAAATGGGAACTTCCCCTACCCCACAGATATGCTAAAAGCTTATAAACCCAAACTTGTCAAAGAAATTAATAGCAACTCAAAGAAATGAAAAAATGTCTCATAAAAGGAAAAAGAAAAAGCAAAAAGCAATCATGTAAACTGAATATCAAACTAAATCCCCAAAGATATAATTTAGTTCCTTTCAAGGTTTTCTTTAACAGGGTTAGAATTTTTTAAAACCACCAGATAATTCACCCTTTGGGTCACTCACTAGTAACAGAATTATAGCCAGGGCCACATGAAGTTGACTCAGCAAAGTTCTATGGTTCCTGTATTTCATGACCCACATTTCATTCAAATTACGTGTGTGGTCTTTCCTGAAGAACACATTAAGCTAGTACATTAAATACTTTTACTCCAATGGTTGGTTAGTTACTATATATCTGATACATTGTAGTTTTCATGTAAAATTTTCCAAAGGAATTTCATTTTTTTTTTTTTTTTGGTACCGGGGATTGAACTCGGGGGCACTCGACCACTGAGCCACATCCCCAGCCCTACTTTGTGTTTCATGTAGAGGCAGGGTCTCACTGAGTTGCTTAGAGCCTCGCCATTGCTGAGGCTGGCTTTGAACTCGCGATTCTCCTGTCTCAGCCTCCCTAAGTGCTGGGATTACAGGCTTGAGCCACCGCGCCCGGCTAGGAATTTCATTTTAACAGATTTCAAAGACAAACAAAAATTTCCAAAAATTTTGGAAACAATATGTGTCAGGATTTTATTTTGCCAAATAAGAGCATTAAAACCAATTATAAACAAAATAAATTCCAACTATTATATTTTTATAAAAGGATATTTGAACAAAGAGTGAAGGACATAACTGAAAAAATTTAATTTTAGGGAGAAACTTTTATAATTGAAAATCTTTCCATGAAAAGTTCTGTGGATCAACTTTGGAACCTGTATTTTTAGTTATTTTTAGGAACTCAGTTACCTGTAAAGTTATCCTAATGCCAAACATGAAGAACGCTATAGAAAACAGAGAAATGAACTGACAAGCAGGAAAGAGCTAACAGGTTGTGCCCCCAAACTTGGAGCATGTTATCAACTGTCTTAATTAGTGCCAATGATAGAAAAAAGTTCAGAGACAATCAACAATGATTTTAAGTAAAAGGTACAAGATAGATCAAGGAAGAAAGCAGCAGATAAAACTCTAAAAAGCAGATTAGCAAAAAAAGAACAGCTCTTCTCTTATTGGGGATCATCTCCTTTCTTTAAGGATATCTACAGTCTGGATATGGCATGCTTTTCCCCTTTCCTTTACAACCTCTTGTTGAATGTGTTTGGTGGAGGAGGTCTCACTTTCTGTGGCTTCTGACTACCTGCCATCCCCATACAGAAATGCACAAGATATACTTTCCCTGAAGATTTAAGAAGTACCAAAAAACTGATGACTTATTATTTTCTTTGTCAGATACAGGTAATACTTTATCTGGCTAGCTGTTAAGAATAATAACCCTTTCTCCAGTCTCTAGAGAACCTTGAGACAAGCTAGTATTTGACTAGACAAGCTCAGCTACCTTTCAGAATTTAACCATACATTCCCACTCTTGATTTCCTCAATTTTCAGATATGTAAACCAAATATATTTTTATTTTTATTCCATAGTTCAGCACAGTTTGCCTAAAATAGTCTCAGAAAATTAAAAATAAGATAAAATTAATCCATTTTACTATCCAATGCCTAACATTTTTAAAAGTTTAGCTTACATTGTAAACCAAAATGTGATTAGCACTTCATGAAGTGTGCATTGCCACATAATTTAACAATAAATTTTGAATAGGTTCTCATGTGCGTATACACACATATATGTGAGTATGCACATATATATATATGTATGTGTGTGTGTGTGTATGAAGTATTGTTTACAGGGCAATGAAAAAACAGGTCCCTTAGCAATCAAAAGATCAATAAATAACATTATTATCAATTTTATTTCTTTCTCAAGTTGTCTACATTAAACCCTATTTAGATTCCATAAAAAAATAATTTTTAAAAAGAGCTATCACATCTTTTAAAGAGACCAAGGAGATTGTCTAGTTCAATGGTCTTCAAAATTGGGAATCTATATGAAGTCTTTTAAGAGTTAAACTGAGTAATTTTAAGAGAATCAACTTCCAGATCCTCAACTTCCATACAAATTCTTGGCTTAAACTGGTCTGCCTGAAATTTCCCAAGTTTCCAATAGCCTTTCTCTCATCTTAGAGAAGACTTACTCCTTTCTCTCATTTACTGAGGTATATCTTCAGTGATAAACCCATAAAGCATCTGTATTTCCCAGTATTAAAAATGTTTGTATTAAGGGCAAAATGTGGTTTTAGATGTCAGAAACAGTGCTTTGAACCATGTTCAAATGCTCTAAGTACATATACATAGTAAAGTGAGATGATTGGTGAACTGGCAACTTTTTTTTTTTAAACAACTCTGCTTCTTCTAAGACTTGATTGCAACTTCAACCTTTCCCTGCTATCACTGTCAAAAGACACATTGCTGTGAGAGGGAGAGTACCTTAGAGCAATCCAAACAGAACATCAATAAGAAGCCTAAACTCACACCTCATATATTTAAACATTAGTCTTCTGTTTTAGATATCCATGGATATGTACCCAACTATAAAGAAACTGCTGATACTGTTTTTTTAAAAATTTTTTTAAAATTTAACTTTCTGGAATTGCCAAAACTTTCAAGATAACATACAATACAACTAAAATACATTTAAAGTAGATTAGAATTTTATGAATATTCACTATTAGAAAGTCTTCTATTTTGTGCTAAAATTGTTTATACACATTTTGTCAAGGAAAAAGAAATTAAAAAGTCATGCACCACTAAATCTTATCTCAAATAGAATCTTGTATTTTTAAATATGAAAAAGGGATATTTTTCTATTCCATTATAAGGAATGCTGATAGCCACAAAAACACAGTATTGCTACTTTAAAAACTTTTCTCATTATATATATATGATTCTTCAGGATTCTCTCCAAATGATAGATATCTGGCTGCAATGTACATTATTTAAAATAGTTTTCATTATAGTTTTAGTCTTCAACAATCCAAATAAAAGAAGAGTAGGGTATAGACATGTTTACCAAAAACCCTACGAACTTTCTCATGCATCTTTTTTTCTGTGACCATCATAAAATCCATCACAATTTGCAATATGAGCTCAGTAGGACAAAGCTACATGCTTGATAATCATACTATTCTCATGATCAACAGAAGAAATCCAAATGCTAGCTAATTTACTTCTTGGAAATACATAGTAAGACAATATGAATAAAGAAGGTAATAAGACTACATTCATCAAAATATTCTTGTTTGGTGCTTTCCAAATAATCTTGGTTATCTCTTTCAAAATGGTGCATTTAAAACTTCTACTTTTAGCAGAAGCTCTCTTTACTCTCCTTAAAGATAATATAAGAAGAGTCAGTGCTTATGCACAACTGAAGCCACAGGTGGGCTCCAATACCTGGTTCCAGTTCCCTTGGAGGCACACAGTTCTCTGAGGACATTTTTTTTGGGGGGGGGGGAGGGAGTGGGGGAGGTACCGGGGATTGAACTTAACCACTGAGACACATCTGAGCCGTCGCCTTTTTTTTTTTTTAAGTATATTTTATTTAGAGACTGGGTCTCGCTAAGTTGCTTAGAGCCTTGCTAAGTGGCTGAGACTGGCTTTGAACTTGTGCTGCTCTTGCCTCAGCCTCCCGAGCCACTGAGATTATAGGTGTGCGCTACCATACCTGAACAGGACATTAAATTTTGAATGCCATAATGAATGTAAATAATGCCCTACCCCCTAAAAAAGAATATTTACCTTTACAGTAAAAAGAGTTTAAGAGATCTTAATGATAACTATTCTCTTTCCCCAAGAAACTTATTTGCTAAAAGATGTTTAATTTCTAACTGGAATTCTATTAAATATGTCGTGTATGGATTATTAAGATGATGGTAAATGACCAGAAGAGAATGCATGATTCTTTAAGGAACAAGATAATTAAAAAATTCCTCCAACAATTAAAAAGCAATATATAAGACTATCAAAACAAAGTTTAACAACACAATTTTCTGCTGTTGTTCACAGGGAATATTATCCAAATTTTCTAATGAGCAATAAGAAGGAATCTGATGAAAATGAAACAGTATGATTATTTACTATATAAGTGATACCTTTTGTGGAGGAAAAAGTATATATACTTACTTCGTAAGTTGCCCTTTATTCTTGTTGTTATCAACTCCATTGTAAGTCACAGCTGCCAGTTTTCTACTTCTGTAGTTCTCATAGTGTACATTATTAGTAACATCTTTCAAGTCCTGCATGTGTGTTCTGTCATAAATAACAAGAGTTTGCTTTTACTGATGCAAAGTTTTACCAAAACAAAAATTTCATACTTAAATAGAGCAAAAGATTATTCTTAATGAAGATGGTTTTTATCTGTCTTTATTTATACTCAAAGCAGACCAATGTAAAACACACCAACTTAACCAACAGAAATTTAGATTCCAAATGAGATTTTTAAGAGCCACAAATCCCTTAAAGCAGTTTCTGAAGGATGAACTGTCTACAAGAATATTCACCTTGATGGTATATATTTAATTTTACTAGAGAAGGGAAAGGAGATTAGTTAAAGCTCCTACAATCTAAAAGAAATTGCTTTTCTTTAGGTAATTATTACCATATTAATACATAGGGACACTTTAGATCACATATCAAGCTGTTTTCAAACTGGGGAATGAATTTAGATTCCTGTTTATTCAAACTCTCGCCAATGAGGAGCTATTTTAGTTAAATAAATTTTTGCTTGCCATATTTTTATCATATATAAAATCAATACATAGAAGATAAACTATACAATTTATTATGAGATAATTTCATCATTCTTTAAAGATTAGAGTTCACTGAAGATACTCTGAAGCTGCTTTACGGATATCATTTTTCAACACAGTGTTCTTAGATATATGTGGTATGGCAGTAATCTATCATTCAATCTTCTCTTTTCTCACCACCCATTACATTTTAAATTTCTTGCATCTGCCATCTTCCAGCCTTAGTACTTTACCACATTTTCCCTTCTGAAAGACAAACCTAAAGCTATGCTATTTTCATTCTTCCTTATATTCAGAAAATATGTACAATTACTTCACTACCAAGTTTTTTGAAGTACTTTTAGAATGTAACATTTAATTACTCTGATTTCATCTCCTACTTTCTGACATTTCCATATAGTTCTCTGATAGGTTACTCATCCTAGTCCTAAGTGAGTTTTCCACAGTCTAATCTCCCTTAATACTTTATCTCTTAATAATACATCATCTCTTATGCCACAACAGTTACATTTAAAGCTTTACTGCTTTCCAGTCAAGGCAGAGAGCTCTCAATTCCTAGCATATCTGATAGGTGAAACTGAACCTCATGCTAATTTGTCACTGATTCTTCGAAGATTTCTACTTTCCACTGCCTTGGAAGTCTTCTTCCCAGCCTTGAAGTTAAGGTACTCCAATCCATGAAGATTTTGTATTTGGTCATTACACATCTTTTGGGGACCAACATGTCATAGGCAATACTATCTTACCTCTTCAACTATACTGTGAAACGCCTTTTACCAGAAACATGCTATTTCTTTTGTATCCTCACTATAGATAAATAGTAATTTCAAAAAAACAGACAACTAAAGAATGAAGCTAAAATATAATTAATGTTGATCCTGGGGATAAATTACTGTTATTAGTTTAAGTAGAGAATTAAAAAAAAACTGTGCCAACATAAACTAATATTTTATAATTTTAATTATTATACATCACGTCACTGTACCACTGAAAAATCTTTAGAGCACCAGAGGAAAAGTATTTAGTAAGTGAAATGCAAGATGTATAAAACAAAAATAAGGCAAATTTACTGTTAAGCTATTTGTGTTAGTGTCATCTAAAACTTTAGGTAAGGAAATATTTTCCTTTTCACTTAAATAATCTTTTATATGACTGCATACTTCTGACTTTATTGGGGGGCAGCAATACTGGGGATTGAATTCAAGGCCTTGCATGTGCTGCTAGGCAGGTGCTCTGTCATTGAACTACATCTCCAGTCCTTAACTTTTGCCAGATATAAAAGCCTTTATTTCTACTTAATCATGCTTTACTCTATCCTTTTAAGACTTAACTCATTCCTCCATTCTTAAAATACTTTGATAATTAGCTATACAGTTTCTCCTAGTTTCAGGAATGTCTTTTCCTTTTCCCATTGCTGATATCAAAGCTCTCTTTTTTCCTTCTCTCTGTTATTTCTGTACCACCCATTCCCACACCCTCAAAATATCTAACCTTTTCTTCCTTTTGTTTTCCTTGATTTGCCTGCAACATCCAGTTCTCTTAATTAGCAAAATGACACTTCTTTTAGGTTGAATCTTTCTTAAAAGCAATCACTATTCCTATCTTTGGTCTGCAAAATTTCTATTACTTGGGATTTACAGTCATCTGCAATATTCATATTGGTATTTAATTCCTTCAAGTATCTGCTAAATATTCACTAAGTGTTTCTGTTTTGAAAATATGTGCTATAAAATACACATATTTCTGACAGCATATCATCTCAGATTTTTAAAATATTTTTGTACATGTATACTGTCTTGCTGCTTTGTTGATTAAATGTTCCTGTAGACATGCTCAATTTGCTCTATTACACTTTTGTGCTAGGGAGTTCCCTTCATCAGCTGCCAGCCTGTAAACATTCAAAGTAACTTTTGGGCTGGAGGGTATAGCTCAGTGGTAGAGCATTTGCTAGTTGAGAGGCCTTGGGCAAAACAAAACTAAGCAGCTTCTGGCTCAGTAAAATTAGTCTTCCCTTGGTAAGGGAAGATATGTAATTGTTGATTATATACTTTCAAAATACACAAGAAAAATTTATAGAGTACCACTAAGTCAAGCACCAAAGAAGACTTAAAATCCAGAGAAAATGCAATGGCAATTAATATTTATTAAACAATTCCTAAACACAGGCTGCCATGAAAGATTGCATTATTATCTCTTAAAGTCATACCTTAAGAATGGAAGAGAAAGAAAACAACTTGTAACAGAACCTGAGGTGTTGTGTTCTCAAAAACCTGAGAATACCCTCTCACAATGTGAGGCCTGGCAACCCCAAGGGTTTAATCAATCTTATTATCTACTTTCTACCAGAAACATCTGAGCATGTTTTCCCCTAAAAAAAACACCAATTACATGCCAATTTCTTTGATTTCAAAATTTATCTTTAGTTTATTTTCCTAAAGTATTTCTTGAGATAGCAGTCTTAATTTCTTAAAATTTCCTCCTCACTTGTAAGAGTGAGCTTTTTGTTATTCCATGATTTCCAATTATCACCCATGTGTTTATTACTATCTCTAAATAGCTCAAAAGATGCCTGTATATTCGAAAAGTGGGCAGTCTAGTTCTACTTAATTAGAAGGGATATAATGGGTCGTTGAAGAGCGTACAATGTGAGAGCCTGGAAAAGCAAGATGAAAGGGAGGAGAATTGGAAGGAAAAATGAGGTCGGGAGAGGAAGCAATGTGTCTCAACAAGAAAACACTGCAGTTCATTCTGTTCCCTTTTCTGTTTCTTGCTAATGTCTCTAGCACTATTAAACATTTTCTTCTCTCTGTTGCTGCTTGTTTTGGGGGGATGGGGACAGTCTAGGGATTGAACCCAGTGCATCACGCATGGTAGGCCAGCAGTCCAACACTGAGCTTATGTTCCCAACTCTCTCGCGCTCCTGCTTTTCTAATTCAAGTCCCTGGGCTTCTAATTAGGATGATCTCAATATCTTAGGCTTTGTTTTTCTTTCACCAGGTGTGAAATACACAATTTAGGGATGTTTTCTCACCAGATAGGAAGGCTGGTTTTGTTCACAGTGTTACAGTACAAAAAACTGCTCCACTCACCAGCTACTAAACTCTGTACCTTTAAACATACAAAGTGCAGCTTTTACAGTTTTCCTGTCTATTCCGCTTTTCAGTTTTAAACCTCAAAACAATGTATGATAATAGAGAATGATTTTCCTTTGTATCTCCAGTCACACAACTAATTTTGTATTTTTGCTAAAACAAACCTTGGAGAAAGAATCCAAGGTGTCTCTATTAAGTACTTATTTCATTGCTAAAATGAAAATACCAATTTAAATTAGCCACATTTATAGAGGCAAAAAGTAAATCTGTACAATTCTAACTTTATTTAAGAAAACAGTGATGCTATTTTCATCACTGTCTGTACTTACCTTATCAACATATTTCTTAGAATTGTAAAATCACAATGTTCACCATTTTCAACTACAAGAAAAAAATAGACCATATATATTATTTCCACTAAACCCAGTCTTTTCAAAGAAAATTTCACAAGAACTTGGGGGTAAAAATAATGAAATAATAGGTAGAAATGCTTAGATCAATTTTTCATTAAGGTACAACCCTAACAAAGCACTCAACAGAATGACAAATAATTGCACTTTAATGTTACTTTACTATAATTGAATCCTCGGTGATAGATAATTAAACATAACAAAGGATCTCTGTGGAAACAAAAAATTCTAAAAATTTAAAAGGAAAATGTATGTATTTTCTCATTGGTAAAGAATATATTTATTCTGTAATGAAATATATTTTTAAAAGTTAGTAGTCTGGATGAAGGGAGAGTCATTTCCTAAAAATTTCCTTCATAGGTAAACAGAATAAAAAGATGAGCCAAGAGCTTTAAGCTTATTTAAAAAAAATAAATTGTGTGTGTGTGTGTGTGTGTGTGTGTGTGTGTGTGTGTATGTGTGTGTAATAGGAACACTACTTTGAGGTGAGGGTCAGACAGCAAACCAGATACAATTTCTCCAGTATATATTGCTAAGGGGTACACAAACAAGTTCTAAAGTCTCAGGTCAGCAATTAGAGATTCCCTGGGTCCAAGAGACAGCTGGGAACAAAGGGCAGTGTCACTGATGGGATATCTAGAATGGATAATAATCTACAATGATATCCTAAAACTCACAGAATTGTTCAATATAATACCAATAAAGAGATAAAATAATTATGGGAACTTATTATAATACAGAGTACTAAGTATTAGATCAAACCAATGTAACAAGATAAATTTGAGGAAACATTTGTATTGCTAAGAGGTATTCTAAGGTTTGCTGCTGTAACATTTTATTGGCATTTAAAACCTTTTACAAAACCAGTAAAAAGGATATCTTATAATAAAATTTTTCTATAAAGATGTGATGTCAAAAAAAGTGATTTCTGCTTTGAGGACAGAGTTTATAAATATTTTCAATCATTCTTGAGGGTCTGTGACCCATCTGAGACTCAAATAAAAGTGATGGGTCTTCTCTCCGAACTGTTCTATTTCAGAGGGTTCATTAGAATTCTGGGAAGCAAACTTTTGGCCCTGAGTAAAGAAGTCCTGAATTATAAGAATGTTTTCAAACAAGCAAACAGAAATTTACTTAATGATAGGATGAAGATGGGGTGAGGCACTGACAACAGACTTTTAAAGTATTATTATGTTAGAATTTAACACATACCTCCCTGCCTTAGTAAGACAGAAAGTTTGAAAAACAGAATGTACTTATGAGGAAAAAAAAACTAAAGGAAAATAAAATTAGAACTATCCTTGAAAATCTGGATTGTTTCAATGCAGTATGTGTATTATACTAATTATAATATAATATTTCTATAAATTAATTATAATTTCTATTAATTTCTATAAATTAATATTTCTATAAATTTTTATCGCATTTATGAGATCTTACAAAAGTCATTCACTGAAGAAAACCTTACCTTCAGCCACACCCCAAGGATACTGCCTTCCTCTGACCCTTTTGCCATTAACTTCAATGATAGTATTACTACCTACCACAGCAAGAGGTAAACGGTCCTATAAAATAAAGTATTCTTGTTCAAATACATCTCTGTTGTCCTTCCAAATCCAGGAATAAAGTTACATTACTCAACAGATTAACAAGTAAATTGATAATAATTCAACACTTTTGTAGGCCATCAATAAATATTCAGTAAATTGTGATTACAAGATATTACCACCAAGGTAATCAGTGAATACAATTAGATCTTTTTCTGAAAACTTAAAAATACTAAGGCAGATGCTATCAAACTATTTGCTAAAAATCACTCCAAAAAACTGTCCCATACAGTGAGGGAAAAGGGTAAAAAGTATATTGGCATTTAAGGGGGAAAAAAATTGGAGCTTGTGATTGATTTTATCTGCCCTATCATAAATCAACACTAACAACACAATACTAGAAACATGAAATATTTTATTTGCTAAACTCTAACTTCAAAATTTCTTATCCAAGAAACTTGATTTGTATTCACCCACATTAACTCAGAGTATGAAACTTTCAAAATTCTTGTGGCTTCCAGAAACACATTAAGTAGCTATTTGATAAAACCTCAGAAATTCTTCACTGGTCAGATATAAATATTTCATTAATTCAAAGATAACTGGGTTATTTGCCTACATAATGCCATTATTTGGTATACCATTTTTAGGTCCAGGGTACTTAGACAACAATAACAAATTAAAAACCAGAAAATTTGTTGGTGTGGATTTTTGAGTTGGCTCTTATAAAAGGACAAACTAAATACATTTTTGTATGGCTCTTACAAATTAAAACATAACAATGGTTGGGCTGAGGATGAAACTAGGGTGTAGAGCTTGCTTAGCATGACAGAGGCCTGGATTAGATCCATTGCAATCAATTCATCAATAATAGAATGAATCAATTCATCAATTCTTATCATTCATTTCTTAAGGGGAAAAACTATATAACATGAAACTGGTTAACTAAAAACCATTTAAGATAGGAATGTGTTATTCACCTATTTTAAGCAACATCTTATTACATGTAACAGCGAATCAACAAAGTTAACTGCAAAGTTGAATTCAACATTAAACAATCTTATTTTGTAAGCCAACTCCTTAAAACATTGATATTTTTGGTCTTTCCTGTGGAAAAGATTCCCAACTATTTTCACACACACGTATATGCATGTATATATATTTATGTGCATATATAAATATATGAATGAATCTACCTTTATCTTTTTAACCAGCTTATTTTCTTCTTCATCATCTGTTTCTGGAAATTCATATATTTTAATTTTATGTTCTTGAATTTCTTTCATTATCTAAAACGGAAAAAATAGTTAGCAAAAGAGCTCCATACATAATTAATATATTGGCCCTATTTTTATTAAATATTTCTTGGATTTTTACATGAGACCACAGCTTCTGGCCCTTTACTATTTTTCAATGATGTAAAACTGTAATTTAAAAATGACAACAACAACAAAAAACTATGCTAGTTTCTCTTTTTTTCTGGGACTGGGGACTGAACCCAGAAGCACCTTACCACTAAGCCACATCCCCAGACCTTCTTAGTTTTTTTGAGTCAGGATCTCACCAAGTTGCTGAGGCTGGCCCTGATCTTGCAATCCTCTTGCTTCAGCTTCCCAAATTCTATTTTTCAATAAACTATCAAGTTGACATATAAAAACCAAACTCCAGTTGCTTCAAAAATGTTAAAAGTCATTTGGTTATAAAAACAAGAGTTCCAGAACTATAAGATTACAGAAAGGTATTTCACCAGTTGATTTCTACCACAATAGCTTTAGGTCATTTATTTAGAAGGACTGACATTCTTATTCTAGGTATAATTCATTGTCTTATTCAGGAGAATCAACAGAGGTTAAACTCACCTAAAAATTTTATACTATGTGGCCAGGATAAGTAAAACCAAGTATAACATTGGCCCCAGGAAAAAATTACACTCTGATAGGTAAATATCCTTGTGTGTACAAGTGTATACACACAAATCAAATACCAATATAAGACTGAACAACACACAGGAAGAAAATATGCCCTAGAAATTAAGAAACTTGAGAGTTAACAAGAATGCAAAAAATCAAAGAAGACAACTTAACATCAGAAATCACAAAGACTGAATTAAATTATCCTGTCTGAAATCACTCCAGTTTCAAAATGGAATACAGACATCCAAATAATTTTCAACTACTTACCCTATCTGAACTTGCAACAAATGAACAGCTAACGTACCTAGAACTCACTTTCTTGCCTACATTTTAGTGCTACTCTCAAGGCAGGTGTTCTCAGTAGCAAAGATAGTAAACTAAATGAGTTACATGGTTACTCTACTAGATAGAAATAAAGAGAAGTAAAAATTGTCACTGGGGGGAAAAACAGGGCCACACATCTTTTATAACTGGGGCATGTTCTACATAGAAAAAAATAGTAGAATAATTGATGAGATGACAAATAAATGACTAGCAGACAAAAAGAAGCAATAGTATCAAGCTCTAAGAGTAGTGACTCTCGAGTACACGTTGTATATTAAAATGATCTGAGTGAGCATTTCCAAAATAAATACTAAAGCCAGTAACAACTGGTAGGGATAAGCCTCAACAACTCATTTTGAAAAAGTTCTCTAGATGATTTTGATAGAGACTTCTGGATAGGAACCATTATTCTAAACATACAAAAAAAGACAACTGGGGCTAAGAGTATAACTCAGTGGTAAAGCATGTAGGAGATCTTGCTTTAATTACCAGCTCCCAAAAGAAAAATAGGAAAAAAAGAAAAAGGGATCTGTGCAACTACTAGAATGTGACCAATTTGGAAACAGAGATCATTACTTGTCTTTTTTATCTCTAAGTTCTCAGTACAAATCCCAATAGAGATATATACAATGCAAGAAAAAGGGAGAAATGTATTACATGATTAGTATTTGAAACTTATACCATAGTATAAAACAAAAATGGGAATGATGCAAAACAGAGAAGCATACTCCTGATGGAAATATTATGTACAGTAAAAACTACAAAATATTCTCAAATTTACATTAATTTAACACAACTTCAAGGCAAATTTCAACAGGTTTCTCTTTTTGTAACAAGTTTCAAGGTATTCTAAAATTCATATTGAAAAAGTTAAGAACTATTTTTTTTACAAAGAGAACAAGAACAGTAAGATATAATTAACTCTAAAATCTATTTTGTAACTATAATACAAAGTTTTTGTGGTTTGAAAAATGTAACAGGCCTAAAACAGAAAATACAATTACTACAATGGGAGAGAGTTCCAGAAATTGACCCTACATTTCATAAAATGTCATGTTTAATAAATCAACACAACATAATGAGGAAAATGTGTCATTATTTAACTCAATATTATTGATATAACTCAGTATAAGTTTAGATAAAAGCTTAAACTATGTAAAATATACATCTCTAAGACATGGAGAAAACCAATCTTCCATAAAGTACAAAAGAAATAAGATATAAGCAGCAAAAGAGAAAAAAAGAAAATACAAAGTGAAAATGAAAGAGAACTAGCAGGGCATGGTGGCACGCACCTGTAATCCCAATGGCTCGGGCAGCTGAGGCAGGGGGATTGCAAGTTCAAAGCCAGCCTCAGCAAGTTAGCAAGGCCCTAAGCAACTTTGTAAGACCCTGTCTCAAAACAAAAAAATAAAAAGGGCTGAGAATGTGGCTCAGGGTTAAATGCCTCTGGGCTCAAGAAAAAAAAAAGAGAGAGAAAACTAAATATCCAAAATAAAAAGAATCCATACACACACATGCAAGACAATGCTTAATACTATTCTTCAAAAGTACAAAGACTTTGAACAGGAAGTTCATGAAAGAAATTTAAAAATGAACAAATTTGCTTTAAAAAATGTTCAGTCTTTCTGGAAAGTAAAATTAAAAGCTAAAGAATGATGAGGCACTACTTAATTCCAAAAAGTTTTTATAACAAAAATGACAAGTAATGTTGACAAGGTTAAATGAAACAAATATGCTCATTATAGAAATTTGGTTGTTTTATTGGAAAACACTATACAAAATGCAGAGGCAGGGTTAAAGGGCCATAAAAATAATTAGATACTTTAAATAAGCAATCCTAGTTGTGGTAATTCATTATAAAATAATTCTGTAAGATGTGAGGATGGTGGTGATGGGTGTTATTAAAAACATTTAAAAAGTCTTATTTAAAAATTGACAAAGCATCAGGGTACTATGATAATGGGTAAGAATTTTGAGGAGAAAACTAGGGCAGAAGATTATTTTCAGGAGTTATTTTCAATACAATTTGACAATAGTTTAAATCTAAAAGAGAAATGTACTGTAATAAATTATATGAAAATAGTAAAAACTGCAAAATCCATGAATAATGAGAGAAATCCAGGAGTTATCTTATTTTGCTCACCTGTTTTTTAAACTGTTGGCATTCCTCCGGTGTGAGTGTGTCTGCTTTGGCAATAAGCGGGATGATGTTCACTTTTTCATGCAAACGCTTCATAAACTCAATGTCCAATGGTTTAAGTCTGAAATATATAGTATTTAATATGACTGAACTGATCAATTTGGGAAAATGGATTCTTCACATTCCCAATGACCAGTAAATACAATTAACTGCTTGACTTACTTATCAGAAACACTCTCTGATGTGGTATTAGGCCAGCCAACAGTTAGGTAGAACAGGACTTCAATCAAGAAACACTGGAGTGACTAAGAAGGCTTTTTGATTCCTGCCCTTGAACACCCGGTTCATAGGGTTTTGGCCCTAATAAAGAATTGAAAAAACCAGAAAGGCTCCTAGTAGAATTTCTTAGAATCAGCTACTTATTAAATTCACAATCTTCTCAGACAAGATACTTAAGAGCATCTTCAAAATCTCTTCTGTCTAAGATAATCTGGCTGCTGCCATCATTTTGTCACTATATTTTTCAAGTCACAAATTTTTCCATATGGTGCTTACCATCACAAACTGCCCATTATATACACCTGACATCACCCCCTCATAAACTCTTCTACGATCTTTTAAGGTACTTTTTAGGATCCTCTTTGTAAGCTAGTCCCTTAAAGAAGTACACTCCTCAGAATTCTCTATCTGGCCCTCTTTTTATTCTATGTTCTGTATGACTATCATCATTACAATAGATTTTGATTATCCTACACAGACCAATAACTCCTAAATATTTATACACAATCTAGATCTTACTCAAGTTCAGATTTGTTTACCCAATGGTTAAACTAAAACATCCCATGGGCTCCTTAAAATCAAAAGCTTTATGTTATGGTTTAGATATGGAGGTGTCTTCCAAAATCTCATGTATGAGACAATGCAAGAATGTTTAAGGTGAAATGATTAGATTAGATAATGAGAGTTGGGTGTTGAGGTTTAGATGAGGTATCTATCCCTCAAAAGTTTGCATGTGAGAAAATGCCAGAATTTTCAAGGCTGAAATAGATTGTAAGAGTCACGATCTAATCGGTAGATTAATCCACTGATATGGATTAAATGGACAGTAACTGTTGGTAGGTAGGTTGTGGTTGGAAGAAGTAGGTCCCTGGTAAGTGGAGATCTCTATTTCCTTCCTGGCTGTCATGTCCTGAGCTGCTTTACTCCACCCCACACTTCCACCATGATGTTCTGCCTCACCTTGGACCCAGAGATATGGAGTTGGCTACCATGAACGTTCATGAACCTCTGAAACTGTGAACCAAAATAAACTTGTCTTCCTCTACAATGTTTTCGTCAGGTATACTCACCAGAGCAATGCAAAAACTAAAACAACCTGTCTCAATATTTCCTCCTCTTGTATGCTTCCTAGCTCAGTGAATTTACCCAATTACTCAAGCCTAAAATCTAGGATTCCTCTCTCCTCTAATCCTCACTTTTGAAGATTCACCAAGACCTGCTGCAGAAGGATGCATGCACATGTGCACACACATCCATTTCCTTTACTTTAGTTCAGGCCACCATACCTCTGGAATGGATAACTACATGAGCCTTTTTGGTTTTCCTATAAACCATCTACGCTGCAGTCATCCAAATCTGATTTAAGTTATTATTTGACTAAAAGTCTTACTAAAGGACGGATTCCTTAGTTTGTGTGGCTTACAAGGCTAGTGAAGACAAAGATCCTCCAGCTCGACTCATTTCTCAGCATTCTTGGCCTATCTTTTGCCATCTCCCACTTCTAATGTGCTAGCCTTTATTAATTTCTCACAATTTATTGAAAGTACCATAACTGAACTGCTGGCTGCAGGCTACTACCTTTACCTGGAACGCCCTCGAATCCCATCTTCCTCCTATTTGATCTGACTAATTCCTACTCTTCCTTTTGAATCTGGCTAATTTCCTCTGGGAATCCTCTCTAATTTAAGACTATGCATTTTTCTAAGTGGCCATAACACTTAATGAACTGAATATTAATTGCCTGCCTATGTATTTGCTTTGTCTACCTTCTTACTAAAAGATCCTCTAGAGTCAGGGTTTTTTCTCATTCATCTATACCCTCAGCATGTATCACAATGTTGGATACTTGTGAAGGTGCCCAAACATTTGTGGACAAAAAAAGTAAACTATCATAATTTTTTCTACATTGTTTAGGAACTATAAGTGAAAAGCAAAGAAAGTCCTTACATCTACAGTCTACTTAGGACTAAATATTAATGTTCCAAAAGAGTAAGTGAAAGATAATAAAAAATATTTTTTAAATTATTTTATTTAAAAAATACCATTCTAAAGTAATATTCCTTAATCTTTATAAAGCAGTTAGAAAAACTGGAATAAAGGTCTGTTATTCTATTGACTATTATTGACTTAATAATTATATTGACTACTATTTTTTAATAAATAAATATATAGTTAAAATTGGGAAGACTGGAGTCCATTGGAAGAAAGACTATTATACCTTATTGTGATAATGAGGCTGACCAGCACAAAAACAGAGGTGAAGAAGAAAAGATACAAATATGAAAATTTAAGATGGCTGCCTCCTACTGCAAATCTCCCTATCTTAAATTCCTTGGAATTTATTACTGGCATTCAGGGAAAAGGAAATACTATGGAAAAGAGTATAGTTGGAATAACACTACACTAATTATAACAGTGTATTTACCTCACTAGTACTAACAGGAAAAAAAAATGTCTATCCATCTTTGCAAAAAAAATAAAAGTTTGCTAACTGTCATCAATCATTACATATATCCTTAAATATAAAGTCATGGCCTATTCAGGCTCAGATTTCTAAATACTTATGGTCCACTTTCCAATTTATACCAATGAAAAGTTTAAATTACCTTTGCTTTATTAAACTATTTTATGATAGGCTTATATTAACCAGTGTTAAAAGCAGAATTCAAGTAATTTTTTAATGAATCTTAAGAGCATTTAATACACAACATTAAAGTCAAAATACAAGTTAACTAGATTTTATATTTACAACCAAAACAGAAGAGAGTTCTGTTTTAACTGTTACTTTAAACTGAGTATTTATTATAAGATCCCAACTTTTAAAGAGAAAAGTATTTAAAAATCATGACAGAGAATCAGGGAAGTCAACTTTCTAAGTATAAAATAAATCCCCTGCATAAAGCTCACTGAATTATATTTATTTCTTTTTAAAGTGAAGGTCAGTATTAAAAGAATGAAACATCATTTTACAATTCAAGTTCCAAGGAACATTTAAATCAGTTTTTCCTTTAGGCCAAAAGACAAAACCTCAAAAAAGTCTTAATAAAACCCTTCTGTCTTTTTTAATTAGTATACAAATTTCACAAGCTTACAAAATGACAACAGCAGAAAACGTTTAGTTCATGTTGACTATATACATACTGGTTGAAATTTTTCCTCTGTCCCTTTAGTTTTGTACAGGTGTATCTGTTCATCAACAAATTTAGTTTTTAAAGCTTATTTTTAACCAACAGAAAATCTTTTGTGAAATTTTAAAAAGATAAACCTCCATTAGAGAGATTTGAGATTATTTAATCTCAAAGCCTATTTATAGCAAAATCACTGACTACAAGGCAAATGACAACTTCTCTCTCTTTCTCTCTCTCTCTCTCTAAAGTACCTGTATGTTTCTATGGAGAAAATCCCCTGCATAAAGCTCACTGAATTATATTTATTTATTTTTTAAAGTGAAGATCAGTATTAAAAGAATGAAACATCATTTTAAAATTCAAGTTCCAAGTTGGTTTTTATTTTTGATAGTAGCTACCTAACAGTAAATTAAAAAATGAAACAATAATAACTGAAATAATAAATTATTCTCATATCCTCATCCACTTGGTAGGATGAGGTAGAAAGCAATGAAATCAATACATTACTGGACCAATTTATTACTTCTTCAAAAAGCAGTCCTTCTAAAAAGGAAATCTAGGAACTACTCAAACAAGGTAGAAAAGACTGGATTCATTTACTAAATTGCATGGATTTTCAGTCTTGAGTGAGCAGAGGATTTACAACTCTACATAAAATTCAATGCCATATTCTTTTACTTAATTTACAGTATCACATAATGGGCAAACCTTTGCTCCATTTCTAAAAACAGTTAAACTAACTTTTCAAAAGCATATTTTTGCATATAGGAAATAAAAATTTTGAACTCCCATTTCTGTGACAAACAAAAAATGGCTCAAAGCCTCTACACATCCTTTCAATTATAATTTTTTTTTCTTAAAAAAAAAGTGGGGGGAATCTTCATATTTCCCATGCAATTTTAAGAAATAAGTTTCCCCAGGGGAGATGGGAGAAATGCAATTTCATGAGAAATACTAACGCTTGGAGAGAGTCCAAAACATCTAAAATAATAAAACTGGTTATGAGCTGACTAATTTTTATTGACTTAACTGCAGATTAAAATTTCATTCAGCTGATTTCCAGGAATAAGTCCTAAGAAGTTAAACTAGGATGATTAAAAAAAAAAATTTAAATTCAAGAAGTAGCTACCCAAGTACTCATAAAAGGCTTCAGTGTACCATTTTTTAAGATTACTTTTTTTGAGCCTTTTAACTAGATGAATCATTTAAATGACATAAATATATAAACTGCTGAGAACAATGCAGAATATTAAAAAGGACATTTTCACCTCTATAACCTGCCGTACAAAAATGTTAACTGTATAATTAAAGGTTCCCTGCTCTATCAAGAGAGAAAATGAGCATCAGACTAAAAGATGGAGAGAAAAGCCAAAAATAGAGGAGAAAGGGAGCCGGGTGCAGTGGCACACGCCTGTAATCCCAACACTTGGAGAGGCTGAAACAAGAGTTCAAAGCCAACCTCCAGAAGGGCGAGGCGCTAAGCAACTCAGTGAGACCCTGTCTCTACATAAAACACAAAAAATAGGGCTAGGGATGTGTCTCACTGGTTGAGTACCCCTGAGTTCAATCCCTGGTACCAAAAAAAAAAGAAGAGAAGAAAGGTGGCTTATAAAGAAACTGCTTTACATTACTGTAATTTGAGAATTAGAGGAAACTGCTATACTACATAATAGTCTAGTTCTTTTTGGTGAAGAGATGGTGACTGAATTATTCTGAGTCGTTGATCCAAAAAAAGATTGAAGAAGAGTAATTAAAAACATCTGCAATTGATAATGACACATATCTACTCAAAATGACAGAAGAGTAGGAAGGGAAAAAAGAGGGCAGGAGGTGTGCAGGCTAACTACTAACAAACAGAATAATCAAATCAGATGTACATCAAGACACATGGTCCTAACTCCTAATAAATAAAAGGTTAGTATAATGGTATGAAACCAAAATAATGTGACTTTGATAGCTAAGGTGAAACAGAAGCCAAATGGAATAACTGAGGACATGTCACTAGAGAACAGTGGCACTTCAGCTTTATTTTAATTACATTTTTGATCCATTACCAAACTATAATAAATAACATCTTTAGAGTTTCTTAGCACATGTCAAAACTCAAGTGTTATTGGTACTCCTGCTTATTTAGTAGTTCAGTTAGTTACAAAGTATGGTCAAAACAAACACTGAATTAGTCACATCGAGACCTCAAACCATGGTAGAAACCCTGTTACTTTCCATGAAGCAGGTAAAATTCTTACACATGAGGACCTGAGGAATAAAATCATTCTTAGTTTACTCAGAACTTAAAAAAGTTTGTTGTAAATCATTTCTGTATGTAATCTGGTGCTTTATTATTGGACTAGTTATACATACTCCGTAGAATAAGGATTCTAAAATATGAACATAAAGGTGAGAAATAATAAACAACAAAAACAAATGTATCAGAAGAATCAAGGTACTAACCCATGTCCTGAAGGAGCAACGAAGTATAAACAACACTGCACTCTGTTATCAGGCATCTGACGTCTGTTCACTCGAGATTCTGCATTTAGGTAATCCTCAAATTTACTATCAATGTAGTCGATAACAGGCTGCCAGCTGTAGAATGCAGATAAACAGAAGAATCAAATTGCAATTCTATAAGTGAAAAACTGATAACTATAAGATAATAATCAATATTTTTAATTAGGTAAAAACCAATCTACCAGTAGAAGGATCTCAGACTATTCTACTTCTCTTCAGAAAACAGGTAAAAATTATGTTGAATAAACCTTGTTCATTATTTCAAAACTTTTAAAATGAAGAAAAGTTAAGGATGAAGACCTAGTTAATTATGAGCACATTATTTGGATCGATAACTATATAAATGCTAAGATACTTTTCAATATAAAAACAATTACATACAATTTTAATTTTCAAATGGAGATTACTTTAAATATAAAAACATTAGGATAAACTTATTTAGGTGTTTTAAGAGTTGAGAGAAAATTACCTCAAAAACAATGTGGAACTCAAAGGGAAAAAAAATAGTTTATAAAATACTAAGAGAGACAGGCACAGAGGCTGAGGCAGGAGGATCACAACTTCAAAGCCAGCCTCAGCAACTTAGTGAGGCCCTGAGCAACTCAGCGAGACCCTGTCTTTAAATAAAATACAAAACAGGGCTGGGGATGTGGCTCAGTGGTTAAGTGCCCCTGCGTTCAATCCAAGGTAAAAAAAACAACAACAAAAAATCATTAAGATAACTACTTCAGACTAAAACTTCATAAGTTAATTTACTTATGACATGAAAAAACTGAAGGTCTAAAACTTAGATAAATTGGGATAGGACACAAAATAATTTATACAATTATAAATTATAGTAAAGGGAAAGTTTGACATTTATTATAATGAGAATTCTTGTATCTACCTGTGTTGCCTAAGATTTGTGTTAAAAATAATTATATGACAGGCATTAACTCCACTATATAGAAAATAAAATTGGTTCAAAGTACTTAGACAATATTTTCATAAGTGGCAAGGTTGGCATATGAATCCAAGTCACACCACTTAAAGTTCAATGTTCTTTGCTAACATAAGTTTTATTTATTTATTTTTGGTACTGGGGGATTGAACTCAGGGGCAATCGATCATTGAGCCACATTCCCAGCCCTATTTTGTAGTTTTTTTAGAGATAGGGTCTCATTGAGTTGCTTAGTGCCTCATTTTTGCTGAGGCTGGCTTTGAACCTGCAATTCTCCTGTCTCAGCTTTCGGAGCTGCTGGGATTACAGGTGTGTGTCACTATACCCAGCCTAACATAAGTTTTAAAGTGGTAAGCAAAAAAAGTCTACTTACGCTGGTATCTCAAAAGCCCTAGGAAGCAATGAAGACAAACACTTCTTACCAATTACTGTTATCCACAGCATCTCCAAATCCTGGGGTATCAACTATTGTGAGCAGCAACTGAACACCACCTTCTTTGATTAAAACTTTGGATTGTTCCACCTGTAGGAGTCATTGGTGCAGATGTTAGTGTAATGCATTATACCAGGCATTTCCTACAAGGGGCATAAACAGGAAATCAAATTTTTCTAAACAAATTTGGAAATTATTTACAAATTAAAGCTATACTCTGACATTTTCTTTAGAATCAATTATTGCAGCCATTGGAGTCCTCATTACTTGAGAGAAAAGCATGTATGTAAGTAGTATACCATTCTCTTGGTAACTCATACTGGGTTTATGGCTCGTCTTTGGTATAAAGAAGGAAAGAGGAAGTAATGAAGTAGCAATGCTCATTAAAGTCATATAATACTATATGGCCCAAATGCACAAACAATATAAATAGTTTGAATAATTCAGTCATTTATTGAGTTCAAATGTGATCAGACAAACATATCTCATCTGCCATTTATAATAAACATCTTCCTGGACTATTCTCCATATAGTTTGGTCCAAACTAATTACTCAAGCAAACTTATTGCCATTCTCAAATATTTTTCAACCTACTGACATGCTCCATATTCAAGACAATACATTCAACAAAGGTCCAAGTAGAGAAAATGTATTCTGATAAGACTGAAACTCTACTAATTAAAATCTTCAGCTATCACATTAATTTTCAAATATGTTCTGTTTGATTAAGGGTTTTAAACTTACACAACAATAGTTCTTGGGACAATGTTTTCTGGAATCCCAAACTCTGTACCAGGAGGTATGTATCCTGAGCATATTTTACTGCTAAATGCAAACTATCCATTTTTAGGAGCCTGAGATAAAGCAAATGCTTGATTCTAGAAGAAAAAGGGAATAATTGCACTAAATAACAAATGTTCATTAAGGCCTAAAGCTCCAGGCATGCTGACAGGCTAACTTAAGAGGCAATAATTATACTTAGTTCTTGAGTGTTAAATGCCATAAAATGTCATAAATTAAGACTACCTGACTAAAGGAGAAAATATGATCATGACCAAAAGGAAAGCAACTTCACTTATGTTGACTAACAGGGTTTGGGAAGGAAAAGTGATTAATTTCTGGGTAAGTTTGGCATACCATTAGAGAGTATGGAAATGAGAACTCTATTTCCCTTTCACATTTTTTAGGTACCTGCTCTTGCACATACAGAGACTGAGAGGCTGAGATTAAGATTGCTGAGCAAGAACACTGCAGCACTATACCCAACAGTACTGAGATAGTGGAATCATTCTATATCCTTTCTGCCCAATATTTTAACTACTTGGCAATGTAGCTACTCAGCCCATGAAATGGTGACTAGTGCAACTGAAGGGGCTAAATGTTTATTTTTATATTATTTGGATTAATTCAAAGTTAAATAGTCACATGTGGCTAGTGACTACCAAAGTGGACAGTGCAAATTTATAGCAATCAGGAAATTTTTATAAAAGAAGTTTATTATTAAGAAAAAATTTGTTAAATCTTGAAAAGAAAACACAAAACACTCCCTAAGATTTAGATATGCATGTCTATGGAGGAGCTTCCTATCTTTTAGACAATTAAGAATCAAGGTCTTATCTTTTAGATCAATGATCTTCAAAGTGCTTTGATCTTGGCATAAGCTATTAGTAAAAATTTTGAGCATCCCAAATATAAGCATATTAATCTAGCAAACTTGCAATGTGAATATTAAGTATTAATAAGTATTAACTTACCTGCAGATTTAAAAAGCAAACATCAATATGTGTTACAATATTCATCAGTATTAAAACAAATTTTTAAATGATGCTCTCTCTCCTGGCTTAGGAAGTTCACATTTTATTTATCTAGTGGTCCTCTTAGTCAAAGGACAACCTGGTCATGTCTAACATTTCAAAATATTTTGAATTATTTCCCAGATCCTTCATAAAAGCAGGTCATTTATTAATAACTGTCACTAAGCAAAAATGTATAAAAATAATCAGATTGTCCTTTTACTTGATGTAAAAATATTTATTCTACATGAATATTCTTTCAGTTTTACTTGAAATCATTTATTTTCCTTATTAATAAACAGAGCCCAAATGCTATATACTTATTACACACCTTAACACAACAGCTTAAATTTTAATTTTTTTTTCTTTTTTGGTGGTACTGGAGATTGAACTCAAGGGTGCTTTATCACTGAGCTATATCTCCAGCCTTTTTATTTTGAGGTAGGATCTTGCTAAGTTGCTGAGGCCTGGCATTACGGGTTTGTGACACTGTACCAGGCTAATTTTAAGATGTTTCTCGCTTTCAAAAAAAAGAAGAAGAAGAAGAAAGAAAAGAAAACAGAGACTAGGAATGTAGTTCAGTGGCAGAGTGCTTGCTTAGCATGCCTAAGACCCTGGAGTTGATCTCAAGCACAGCCCCTCACCCCCACCCCTGGCAAAAAAAAAAAAAAGAGAAAGAATGAAATCAGTTCAACCTAATTGTTTATTGACTTGATAAGAAAAATGAACATTGTATGTACTTTAAAGAATGTGTTTATAAAGCTTCTTTTCTTTTTTGGCCTATAAAATTCTGTGTATCCATACATGGTCAAATACAAAATCAGCAACATATGGAAGAGATCCAAAAAACTTAACTGTAAACAAGTGCAATTCACAGGATCCAACTGTATCCTATCATCTGGTTTTTCAAGTATCCTCATGGGATCCATGGAAAACAAATTAGTTCAAGTCCAGGAATTTCAAACTTTTCTTAACAAATCTATTCCAAATGGCCACTTTCCCATGCACTTTCCTTAAGCAGGTCACTCACATCAGCATATTTTATGGCATCACTCAGAATTCTAAGATTAAATGCATAATTTAATACCAAAGGAATGAAGCAAGGACATTTTCAATGGTTTCTCACTAAAGAGTAAATAAAATTAAAGCCCATTACATATTAATTTATTGAGGTTTCTTCTGGCTTCCTAGATTCCATAAGTCTAAGGTTCTCTTTTTAATACTGTTTAGTTTTCAATCTGAGAGGGAAAAACATCAAACTTTCAATGTTTATTATACCGTTTCATAACCAAAAGACTGCTAAGTACACTGACCTTTTCTAATCTAATGTTTATAGGCCATTTATTAGAATAAATTTAAATTAATTAAATGCATAAAATTTTGGTGAGAAGTTTAAAATTTTGTCAGGAGCTCACGTCTAACCAACACTTGCTTGGTAAATGGCGTTACAACCAAAGCTCAGAAAAGAACAGTCTGATATATTCCACTGAACTGTCTTCAACTTACTATATAGTAAACTATGGGGAAAAGAATCAGCAATCTGTTTAACAAGCCTTCCAGGTGACTGTGGTGCACACTGGTGTTTGAGATGTCAGTTCTCATCTGGAAATACACTTCCCAGGGCCTTAGGTCCAAGATAGGAGGTTAAGAACTACTGATAAAAAGGAGTCTTAGAATTAGCTCTCTGTTCAATGTAATACTTGATTGTCTTCCAAGACTATGAACATGAACAAATTTCACTTAAAGATTCAAGTCCTTTGTAAATAAATAATCCTCAGAGAGGAGAATATGACATTATAGTCTTTATGAAATTTCATTCCCTGTTTGGGCACATTGCAGGAGACAATTTTTTTCTTCTTGTTTTTCATTTTTGACAGATGGAAGTGTTCCAGAAAGCCCTGGGTCAGGAAAATTGAAAACATTTGCCTTCTGAAACTCAAGACTATATGTTTTTAGTAGTCTAATATGTCTGGTGATCGTGCTTCCTGCTGAAAAAATTTACTGGCTTCCAAGGGCAGATTATCTGTTAGACTCCTAGACTGGTGAAAAGACAGTCAACTGTAAAAGATGATCACATTCTATTTTCTAGGACTCTTGAATGATTCTAATCTAGCCTATGTCATGCTTTGTCCCAGATAAGTGGACAGAAGAGTACAGATGACCTTCAACTTGTTCCCAATATATAAAGGAGTACCTCCAGGATTCAGTCAATCAGGAAAGGACACTTCTCTGGGATTCTAGTGAGAATCATTTTGATTCTCAGATATTATAGGTCTTATTTTTGATAAAGAAGAAAAATTTGACAGTGGTAAACAAACCTCTGCCTTAAAAGATCTTGCTAAGGATATGCCCAAACCCCATTACTGCTTTGTCTTCAAGACAGGAAAGTCAGAAATATATTCACAATAGAAAAGGGCATTTTGGGAAAGTTTCTTAAATGAAGGCAAACTGAGTTTAGATGATACATTTTTTCAAGTTTGTCACATCTTCTAGAGTAGTAGGTAGGCTGGGAGAAGATACATATAATGCCCAAAACATAGGGATTTAGATTACTATTTAGATAAGAAACTCCTGTAAATTAGTAAGAAAAAGATAGCAAATATTAAAACAACCAGAGCAATTCAATGAAACCCAAGCAGTTAATGAGTAAAAAATACCAGTTCAATCTCATTAACAAGGAGACACCTTTATATTGTTATGCATATCAAGGGCTATGTTCACCAAAAGACATATAGAAGAATGTCCCTATTAGTAAGAACCTGAAAACCCACATGCCTATCTAAAACAGAAAAGAAGCCATGTGTGGTGGTACACACTTGTAATCCCAAGTGTGAGGCCAAAACAGGAAGATTACAAGTTACAGGTCAGCCTTAGCACTTTAGCAAGTATCTGCCTCAAAAATTGAAATAAATAAATAAATGATCTGGGAATACATCTCAGTGGTAGAGGGCCTCTGAGTTTATTCCCCCAGACCACAAAAAAATAAAATGAAATAAAATAAAAATAAATAAGAAAAAAGAGCTATGCTGTGATATGTTCCTACAAAAGATATTATAGAATAATGAAAAAAAACCTACAACTATAACCCACATGTATAAATAACACAGATATAATCTTTGGTGAAAGAAACCAGCTACAAGAATCTATGAGACATTCAAAAACAGGTAAAATTAATCATGGAGATAGAAGTCAGCAATGTGTCTATCTCGAGGGGTATAACACTGAAAGGAAACTCATGGAAGACTTCTGGGATGCTAGAAATGTATCTTAATTTAAGTGGTGATTACATGGATATATGTATAAATATTATGAAAATTCATAAAACTCTGCTTAAAATTTGTACCCCTTTTTTCCCTAAAATGCATTTTTCCAATTATAAAAGAACGCCCACTATAAAACTGAGTACAATAAAGAGGAAAAACACTCATAATCACACAATAATTCTCTAATCAGTGCTGACAATTTTGTATGTACCCTATTTAGTAGATTTCTGGCAATATGTGGACTGTGATAGAGTAACTACATTTGAGTAAGTATTTTGTTGTGCACATCAAACTAGATTTCTACGTGTTGAAGTCCTGAGATAATACATGTTCAGATACCAGCAAAGGTTACTGCATGGGTGAATCAAGAGAGCTTTGAAATACACTTCTATTGGTTTTATTTTCAAAGGGGAAAATAAAACGTGAAGTTCAAAGCTTTCAGGAGTTTCCTGACTTCCACGCTCTACCCAGCAATTTCAAATTTTAGTGAAACTAAAATTTCACATCTAGTACCTAAAAGGAAGTCAATATCTCCCCCTAAATCCAGCTTGCAAATCCAAATCTTGAAAACAACACATAACCTCATGTGTGTATCAACTGAGATTCAAAATATAAAATAAAAGTCCAACCTACTGTAAGTATCCTTCACCAAGTAGCATTAGACACAGGTCAGTCATGTGGCCTATACTGGTATTTTCTGAGTTTTGTTTTTGTGGTACTGGGAATTGAATTCCCTGTACCAAAAAGAGTTAAGGGGGACTGAACCACTGAGCTACATGCCTAGCCTTTTTAATTTTTAATTTTGAGACAGGATCTTGTTCAGTTGCTGAGGCTAGCTTTGAATTTGTAATCCTCCTACCGCAGCCTACCTAGCAGCTGGGATTACAGGGATGTGCCACCATGCCTGGCTTTATGTTCATGTATAATGTATCTATGATGAAGAGATGACTTCACTGATCAAATGCTTTTGCCTTTGTCTTAACTGCCTTCTTGGGAAAACTATGTCACTATGTCAGAATTTAAAAGGAAAATCCAAAATACACCAAAACACAAGTAGTAATTTGTAAGATTAAACATTATCCATAGAGGGAAAATAGTAAAGAAAAATTAATCTATTTATTAAGAACTGGTTAACCATTCATTTAACATTCATTAAGTATCTATGGTTTAGATACATACTATATACAGTTTGACAGAGTATAAACTGCACCTGACTGCTTGGATTTGAATTCTATCTCTGCCACTGACCAACTACATGATCTCAGGCATATCATCATCTCTGTACCTCAATTTCTTCAGTTGTAAATTGAGGATAACACTACTACGTAGTACATAAAATTTTAAGAATCAAATAGGTTAATGCATCTAAACTGCTTAGAACAGCACCTGGAAAATAGTAACTAAATGTTAAGTTTTATTATTAACATAGGTCTGGTAATGTGCATAGGTTAGAACAATAACAAGAACTTAGAAAGTTTGCTGATATTGAATTCAAATACCAAAATTAAGAAAGTTAAATTCATCTTCTTGCTTAGGATTAAAATTTCCAACGCTGATCACAAGATAGGCCATGTGGGATCAAATTTTTAGAGAACGCTTATGCAAGTTTTTTAAAATCAAGCCCTATGAAGTTTACAAAAAAAGAAAAAACCTAAGACAAACAGAAAATTTAATAAGGGAAAAATAAGATGTTTACTTCACAAAAATTACTTTCTAGGGATCTAATTACTAAACTACATCTTGCAGTTTGATATATGTGAGTTTCTGTCCAACTTATGAAGACTGTCTTTCCATTTGGACAATGAAATAATCACTGACTTTTCCAAATCCAGTTCTAAGCCTGACCACCCTCAATAAAGCTGCATCAGAAACTGTTCACTTCCTTCCTCTCTGCTCATATACTGTATAGTACCGCATCAGTCCACAAATTTTTCAAATAGTTTAAAGCATTGTTACCAAATAAAAATACGAACCACATAAATAAATTTAAATTTTTGGTAGTCACTTTAAAACAAGAAACAAGTGAAATAAATAAATGTATTGAACTCAATGTTTCCAAAATATTATCACTGAACTAAATAATCCATACAGAAATTATTAATTAGGTATTTTACAAGTGTTCAAAACCAGGGAGTATTTTATACTTGCAGAACATTTCAATTTGGATCACTCTCATTTCAAAAGCTTGAGAGGCAACGATGCTGAAAAGTAAAAATTTAGAGCCTAGACTCTACCGCTTTGCTATATAACGTAAAAGTGTAATCCACCATCCACCATCACCTGAAATCTTATTAGAAATTCAGAAAATAAGTCCTATCTCAGACCTTCTAGAATAGGAACTAATTTAACAAGATCCTCCAGGGGATCTGGACACATATTAAACACTGACAATCACTAAATTAAACCATACATAGCTTGGGTGTGTTACATAATTGCTATTGCCATTCACCTATCATCAGAAATTATTATCATATGGTCCTTTAAGTTCAGTATAGTATTGTTATTTAAATACTTTTCTTTAAATCATGTTTTCTTTACACTGTCCAATAGAACTTTCAGCAATAGTGGAAATACTCTATATATGTGCTGCCCCAAATGGTAGCCACTTATGGCTATTGGGCACTTAAAATATGTCTATTGCAACTGAGAAACTGCATTTTTAATTTTATTTAATTTTAATTGATTTAAACCTTGTCCCATGTGGTAAGGGGCTTCCATATAAGACAGAACAATTCTAAGGTTATCATTTACTGAGTCATGGCGTCATCTCTAGGAGTCCCCAGGACAATTCTGGAAGGTCCCAATCAAGACAACTCTTTTGATAGCTGTACTTTAAATTTGTTTTTAATTTTATGACAGTCATGTTTATCACTTTACACACTGGATAAGGTCAAATTTGCATCCTACTTCTAGGCAAATAAAAAATACAGCCATGAGCTCTCCCGTGTATTAACATTATTTCAGCTTATTAATAATATTAGTATACATACCTGCACAGTCTTTTTTATTCTATGGGAAGGACCTGGATACTCTGGAGAATACAAATCTGTGAGGAATAATGAGTTGATTAATGTTGATTTTCCCAGTCCAGATTCACCTAAAAGAAACGGGAGAAGTCTGTCAAACTCAACCATTTTACTCAGTGAATACTATAATCAAATTTGCTTCATGCAAGTAGTTCTTGATGGGAAAAGTAAATAACACTAGATAATATATTACAAAGACTCCCTATTAGAATAAGTATTTAGTCCTCAGTTAAATGTTATTGATCAAATGAGATTTGTATTTTCAAGGATTCTTTTATAATTGTTTTATAATTTTACCCACTTGTCTCTTACTGTATCGTACATATATGGCACAGCAAATCTCACTATTATGTATAATTATAATGTACCAATACAAATAAAATCATTTTTATTAAAAAGTAATGTATCGAGCTGGGGATGTGGCTCAGTGGTAGAGTGCTTACCTAGCATTCACAAGGCTCTGGGTTTGATCCCCAACACCACAAAAATAAAACCAAATCAAAAAGTAATGTATCACAATACTATAATTGGCAATTTTAGCAGTAATGTACTCCAAAGACCAAAGTCGATTATTATGAAAAACATCCTAGTTGCATTATATATTGCTGTTTCAGTAAATAAAATAGAAAAATATAAATCTTTATTATAGAAAATAATGAATATCCAAAGTAAGAAATAATGTAGCTATAAAAGTAGAAAATTATTGATACAAAGAAAAATTAATCACAATGCACCTCAGTATAAAACTTAAAACCACGAAAAATATTTTCTAATTTATCTACCCATATACTAATCAGCTTAAGTATAAGAATATCTCTCAGCCGGGCGCGGTGGCTCACGCTTTTAATCCCAGCACTTAGGGAGGCTGAGACAGGAGAATTGCGAGTTCAAAGCCAGCCTCAGCAACGGCGAGGCGCTAAGCAACTCAGTGAGACCCTGTCTCTACATAAAACACAAAATAGGGCTGGGGATGTGGCTCCGTGGTCGAGTACCCCTGAGTTCAATCCCTAGTACCAAAAAAAAAAAAAAAAAAAAAGAATATCTCTCCTTCATGAGCCAGAATTTCAAAAAAAAACACTTAGGTAATTACTCTTTAGAGCACTTTTGGTAGAAAATAGGTAGTGAAAAATATGGCATGATTTCTACTTTGACCATATACTTTTTTTATTCGACCTTCCATGTCTAGTCTAGTACACAGCACCAAGCACAAAGCCCATTTTTACCCATACTATAATAACAAAATCCCATACTATAATAACTACAAAGCATACATCATGTAATCAAAAAGGTAAGATCCTGCCAGATGCAGTAGCACACACCTATAATCCCATGGCAGGAGGATCACAAGTTTGAGGCCAGTTTGGAGACTTAGCATGACCCTCTCTTAAAAAAAAAAAAAATAGTCTGGGAGTGTGGCTGAGTAGTAGAGGACCTCTGGGCTCAATTCCCAGTATCCCTCCCTCTTCCTATTTCTCTTTAAAACACACACACACACTAGCTGGGGGCAGTGGCGCACACCTGTAATCCCAGCACTTTGTGGGGCTGAGACAGGAGAATGGTGAGTTCAGAGCCAGCCTCAGCAATGGCCAGGCACTAAACAACTCAGTGAGACCCTGTCTCTAAATAAATACAAAACAGGCCTGGGGATGTGTCTCAATGGTCTAGTGCCCCTGAGTTCAATCCCTGGTACAAAACACACACACACACACACACACACCAAAAAAAAAAAAAAAAAAAGAAGTAAGATCCTTTTTAGGTGGTCTGGGCCTGCTCTCCTTTGACTGAAGGAGATGCCACTTTTTCCCTAAATGTAAAAATGCCAGATATGTCTAAGTCACAGGAAAACCCATAGGTTATCCATATTTGCTTTTTTTTAAATTGTCTTTTAAACTTTGAAAAAAGACAAGAAGACTAAAATAAAATTCAACTATTTGATAGTAATCAAAAATATCTAAAATACTTAGAATTGCAAACAAAATTTTTAGTACTTATAAAAATATTTTGGGAAGTTATAATAAAAGCACTGTATTAAAAAATTAACACTGCTGTCTAAAATTATGTTGAGAGCTTTTTCTTTTTATACTTAGTGTTGACTTTTTATTGATAATGGGGGAAGAGAAAGTATAACAATGAGAAAGGATAGATGAAGGAAAAAAACCCCAAGGCAATATATCAAAATGTAAACAGTGGCTACTCTGACAATGGCTACTCTGGTGTTATAGAAGTGTTTGTGAGAGGAGTTGTTTTAAGCTTTTTACATTTCTGGTGTGTTCTAAATTTCCTTCAAGAATATTCTATTGTTTTTATAAAATTTAAAAACATTCAAGTGTAAACAGCAAAATGGCAAAGAAGCTTCAACTTCTTATTCCTCATAGAAACATTAAAAAAAAAAAATTGGTTGAACTGACCTTATAAGAGTAGTTGAAAACAGTGAAAGACCTATAGGAACAATAAAAATGCCCAATTGAGAAAAAGCTATAGGCAAAGATAGCCTGGCATTTTTCTGTGTTCTTGTTCCATTCCTTCCAAAGTTTTGTCTGGGTCTTAAAGAAACAAAAACCTAGTTATGAATTCCTTCCCTTCAAAGAGAAGGAAAGAGAGCTGAGCCTTCTTTTAACATTTTAATCTGTCTTAGGTCTGCAAGGACTGCTCTATGCCTTGCCTAATTTGGATCTCAGGTGGGAGAAGTACTATGTACCATATATGAAAATGGCAAGGAGACAAGAAGTCTGCAGCCTGGAGCCACAGACTATGGTCAAGAGCTATGACAGACCATCTAAAGACCCAGAAGAAACAGTGGTGAGAGTCTTTTGAAAATTATGACATTCAAAAGCAGGCACATATACAGGGTACATTTAGAAAGACACACATGGGTGCAGGCAAAACTCATGTTCAGAAAAGACCTAAGAACTTAAGCTTTTACCTTGAGCTGATCCTTAGGATCAGATCATGCCCAACCGTGCCCAGTCAATTATCAGAGGACTGCCCAGCACATAAATGGAGGAAATGAGGGACAAAACTGCTACAAGATATCCAACTACATACTATCTACTAAACTCACTTTAGATCTAAGGACATTAATAGGTTGAAAGTAAGGGTTGAAAAAAGATATTCCAAGTAAACAGTAACCAAAATAGGTAGAAAGACTATGCTACCATCAGACAAAATAGACTTAAGTCAAAAACTGTTAAGATAGTCAAGGACTTTATGTATGTTGATAAAAGTATCAATTCTCAAGACAGAATTCTAAATCTACATATGCCAAATGCCAGCACTTTAAAATACATGAAGCCAGCCTGATGGAACTGAAGGGAGAAATAGTTCTAACAATAGAGACTTCAGGGGCTGGGATTATGGCGCAGTGGTAGCGTGCTCGCCTAGCACGCATAAGGCACTGGGTTCGATCCTCAGCACCACATAAAAAAAATAAAAATAAAAATAAAGATATTCTGTCACCTACAACTAAAAAATAAACATTTAAAAAAAAACAATAGAGACTTCAGTACTCTGATTTCAATAATGAATAGAACTAAATAGAATATAATTAAGGAAACAGAACTTAAATATTATAAGCCACACTTCTCAGAAGAAGATATACAATCGCTCAACAAATATATGAAAAAATGTTCAACATCTCCAGCAATTAGAGAAATGCAAATCAAAACTACTCTAAGATTTCATCTCACGCCAGTCAGAATGGCAGTTATCAAGAATACAAACAACAATAAGTGTTGGCAAGGATGTGGGGGAAAAGGCACACTCATACATTGCTGGTGGGACTACAAATTGTAAACCAATCTGTAAAGTAGTATGGAGATTCCTTGGAAAACTTGGAATGAAGCCACCATTTGATCCAGCTATCCCACTCCTCAGTCTATACCCAAAGGACTTAAAAACAGCATACTACAGTGACACAGTCACTTCAATGTTTATAGCAGCTCAATTCATAATAGCTAAACAGTGGAACCAACCTAGATGCCCTTCAATAGATGAATGGATAAAGAAACTGTGGTATATATACACAATGGAATATTACTCAAAATTAAGAGAGAAAAAATATGGCATTTGTAGGTAAATGGATGGAGCTGAAGAATATCATGCTAAGGGAAGTAAGCCAATCCCCCAAAATGCCAAATGTTCTCTCTAATAACTGGATGCTGATCCATAAAGGGGGAGTAGGCATGGGAAGAATGGAAGAACTTTGGTCAAAGGGGAAAGAGAGAGGGGAAGAGACATGGGGGCAAGAAAGATGGTGGAATGAGATGGACATCATTGCCTTAGTTATATGTGTAACTGTACATATGGTGCAACTCTACATCATGTACAACCAGAAAAATGAAAAGTTGTGCTCCATTTGTGTACAATGAATCAAAATGCATTTTGCTGTCATGTATACCTAATTATAATAAATAATTTTTTAAAAAAGCTCAAATACTATTTAAAAAATATTATAAGCCAACTGAGTATAACAAACATAGATAAAACACTAAATCCAACAATAGAATAATACATAATTTTCTCAAGTGCGCACAGAATATTTTTTCAGGAATGACTAAAACAAGTCTTAGTAAATTCAAAAAGACCTGGGAGTGGTGGCATATGCCTGTAATCCCAGTAGCTAAGGAGGCTGAGGTAGGAGGATTACAAATTCAAAGCCAGCCTCAGTAACTTAGTAAGACCCTATCTCAAAATAAAAAAATAAAAAAAGGGCCAAGGATGCAGCTCAGTGGTAAAGTGCCTCTGGGTTCAATCCCCAGTACCAGGGAAAAAAAAAAAAACCTAAAATCAAACTCAAATTTATTTTTCTTCATAATGAAATGAAACTAAAAATCAATAACAAGATGAACACTTGAAAATTTATACCTATTTGGAAATTAGCCAATACATTCTTTAATAATAAATGGTCAAAGAAGAAATCATAAGAAAAATCAGAACATATACTGAGACAAATGAAAATGAAAACACATACCAAAACTTACGGGGTGCATCAAACAGTGTTAAGATAGAAAATTTATAGTTGTAAATGGTTACATTAAAATAATGATCTTATTCAAGAATCTATGTTTATACAAGAAACTAGAAAAAGAAGACAAATTAATCCCAAAGCCATCAAAAAGAGGGAAATTAAAGAAAGGTTAGTGCAGATTTTAAAAACCAATAGAAAAAAAACTAGTGAAAATAAGAAGTTACCCAAAAGGATCAACAAAATTAACAAACCATTAACTAGATAGAGAATAGAAAAAGATTCAATTGCTAAAATTAAAAATTAAAGTGGGCTAGCACTTTGGGAGGCTGAGACAGGAGAATCGTGGGTTCAAAGCCAGCCTCAGCAATAGCGAGGTGCTAAGCAACTTAGTGATACCCTGGTCTCTAAAGAAAACATAAAATAGGGCTGGGGATGAGGCTCTGTGGTCAAACCTCCCCCTCCCCCGCCAAGTTTAATCCCCAGTACCCCCCCAAATTTAGTGAGGATATTACTCCTAATTTTACATTAATAGGAAGGTTAACAGAGAGTACTGTGAATAATTGTATGCCAACAAACTGGGAACCTAATGATAAATTCCCAACAACATATAACCTATGAAGCTTGAATTATGAAAAAGAAAACATAAAAGATGTATAATTAGCCAGGCGTAGAGGCACACACCTGTAATCTCATTAGCTGGGGAGGCTGAGGAAGAAGGACCACAAGTTCAAAGTCAACCTCAGCAACTTAATGAAGCCCTGGCATCTTAGCAAGACAGTGGACACTTCCCTCTTCTTCTTCCCCAAAGAGATAGGATAAAACTAGTCAGCCAGGAACACTATATAGCAAGAGTTCTTAAAATGTGATAACCAGGCTAGCAGTAGCAAATTAATAAATATAAATTGGGAGTGGTGGATTGTCTTCAACAAGACAGTGTCTCAAAACACTGGGGATGTGGCTCCGTGGTAAAGCTCCTCTGGGTTCAAACCCTGGTACCCCCACCGCCACAAAAAGATCTATAATTATAGTAAGGAGATTAAAGCAGTAACCAAAACCTTTCAACAAAGAAAAGTCATGGATGAAATGGCTTCACAGGTGAAATCTATCCAGAATTTAAAGAATTAATAACCAATTCTCCTCAAACTCTTCCAAGAAATTAAAGAGAAAAGATGACAAGTCCACAACTAACATCATACTCAACTGTAAAATATTTAAAATATATTTAAATATTTAAACATCTTTTAAATATTGAAGATTTAATATTTAAAATATTCTCTAAGAACCTGAGACTTGATGCCCTGTTTGCAGATGACATGATTTTATATTTAGAAAAACTAAAGCCGGGTGCGGTGGCTCAAGACTGTAATCCCAGCACTTAGGGAGGCTGAGACAGGAGAATCGTGAGTTCAAAGCCAGTCTCAGCAACGGCAAGGCGCTCAACAACTGATTGAGACCTTTTCTCTACATAAAAAACACAAAATAGGGCTGGAGATGTGGCTCAGTGGTAGAGTGCCCCTGAGTTCAATCCCCAGTACCAAAAAAAAAAAAAAAAAGAAAGAAAGAAAAAAAAAAGAAAAGAAAATCTGAAAGCCTTTAAAAAGCTGTAGTATTTCTATGAACTAACAATGAATTATCCAAAAGAAAAAATGGTGGTGGTGGGGGGGGTACCTTTCCCAATAGCTACCAAAAGAGTAAAATTGAGGAATAAATTTACTCAGAGATAAAGATTTCTACAATAAAACCGAAACAATTAAGAAACTGAAGATGACACAAATAAATGGAAAGAAAACCTGTGTTTATGGATTGAAAAATATTGATAAAATGACCATACTACCTAAAAAATAATCTAGAGATTCAAATGTAATACCTATCAAAATTCCAATGACATTTTTTCAGATACAGATAAAACAATCCTAAAATTCATATGGAACAATAAAAGACCACAAATAGAAAAATCTTAAATGAACAAAGCAGGAACCATTACACCACCTGATTCAGATATATTACACAGCTATAGTAGTGCAGGGGGCAGGAAACAGCATACTGGCATTAAAATGACATGAAGACCAATGGAATAGATAGCCCAAAAATAAATCCACAAAAAAATTTAAATTCATTTTCAATAAAAATCCTAATGATAGAATAGTCTCTTCAATAAATGTTATTAAAAACTGAATATTTGCATGCAAAATTATGAAATTAGACCTATACCTCACACTGTATTTAAAAAAAACAAAATGAATTAAAGATTTAAATGTAAGGCTTAAAACTGTGAAATTACTAGGGAAAAAAACAGAGGAAAACCTCCATGGCCTGGGTCTTAGCAATGACTTTGGATATGACCTCAAATATCACAGACAACCAAGGCAAAAAAATGTGAAGGAGGGGGTGGAGAATTATATCAAACTAAAAAGTGTCTGTAAAGCAATGAAAAAATTAAAATCAACAGAGTGAAGAGACAAATACAGAATGAGAGAAAATATCTGCAAATCATATATGTGATAAGAACTTAATATCCAAAACATATGTCTCAAACAACTCAACAGGAAAAAAAAAATCGCAATAAAAAATGAGCAAAGGACCTTTTTAATAGACATTTCTCAGAGATTCACAAATGGCCAATAAGTATATGAAAAAATGCTCAACCTCACTAATCAACAAGGAAAATGCAAATTAAAACTACAATGTGATATCACTTCACACCTGTTAGAATGTCTATTATCAAAAGAACAAAAAATAAGTGTTAGCTATGATTTAGAAAAAGGAACCCTTACACACTGGTGGGAATATAAATATGGTCAGAAAATGGTCCAGAGGCTCCTCTAACAATTAAAAATAGAAATACCATATGTTCCAGCAAACCCTGTACTGGGCGTATAGCTGAAGAAAATGAAACATATGTCAAAGAAAATCTGCATATCCCGTGTTTATTGCAGCATTATTGACAACAGTCAACATTTGGAATCAAGCTAAATATCCATCAATGAATTAATCAATAAAGAAACTGTGGAATGAATGAATCTATCTATCTATCTATCTATCTATCTATCTATGGTACCAAGTCTATCTATCTATCTATGGTACCAAGAGATCCTGCCATTTGTGACAACATGGATGAACGTGAAGGGCATATATACATTGTTTTTTAAATACTAAGTCTTTATAAACCAACAAATACCAAACTACATTTTCACTTAAAAATAGATTTTTTTCCAAATTCTTTTTCTGAAACTTTTAAACTCTTGAAATTATGTAAAGCCCTCTGAATTAACACTAAGTTTTGAGCAATTTTGACATGTCAACAGATATCTAAATAAATGTATATCATCAGTTCTTGGATTACTTATACTGAAATCACTGGATCAAAGCTTCCAAATCAATTCACATGTGGCATCCTCTAAGGTTGGATATATAAACAAGAGATATGCTATCTTGCTCAAAACCGAAAAGTATTATTTCAAGAAACTTTATCAACAGTTTTATGGAAGTTTTCAAGAAAGAGTAAGAGTGTGTGGAAAAACTGCATTTTAAAGGGGAGCAATTATGTTTACTATTTTACCAACTTATACTTTATACTTCAAATGTTTAAGACATATTTACAATGTGGACCATGACTATACTAATTGGGTGATCTCTATCAAAACTTCAAAGAACACAGGGTTATCATTTAATCAAGCAAAATATAATTTCAGAACCCCACTTAAGAGTACTCATGTAGAATGGTATTTCTCTAGTATCTCCACATTTATGCTTGTAGTTATTTCTTCTAAGTTATTTGTATTTATTTCTAAGCTGATTCAGGCAAAGTAAAATGATAGATTCATAGAACAACTCAATTTCCACAATTCTAAGATACACATTTCCCCCAGTAGCATATCTAAAAACAAATATCTCAGAATCAAAATGTTCAACTACTATACTATTTCTTACCTCCTCCATATCAAACTCGTTTACGTTTCATAATAGATTATGTTTCATTACATATTCAGATGGGCAATATAAGCAGAAATAGAAATCCTAAGAAAGGCCACAAGGAAATGTCAGAGATAAAAAACATTTTAGCAGAAATGAAGAATGACTGACTGGGCTTATAAGTAGACTAGACCCAGATGACAAAATAAATCTTTGAACTTGAGGACATCTCCATAGAAACTTCCAAAACTGAAAACCAAAGAAATTTTTTAAATGGGCAAAAGCTCTATTTATAGACAAAAAAAAAAAAAATCGTTCAAAGATTGACATAACTACAAAAGGTGCAAATATGAATAATAAGAATGTAAGAAGAAGAGGGGAACAGAGTATTTGAAATAATCACTGAGAATATCTCCAAAATACATGTCAGGCACCAGACTTAGAGAGCTCAGAGACACCAAGCAGGATCAATGCTAAAAGAACTAAAACAAGGCATATCATTTTAAAAAATAAAATAAAAAACCAGAAATACAGGGGTTAGGGGAACTACTTATCTAAAGAACAGCAGCAGCAACAAAACAGAATTACATCTGACTTCTCAGAAACCATGTGAGGAACAGAATGGATTTAAAATCTAAGGTGTTGAGAGAGGGAGAGAGAAAAAGAGAAGTGAGGAGGGCCAAAAAACCAATTAACCCAGAATTCTGTACACTGTGAAATTATCCTTCAATTATAGAGCCAGGTGCCATGGTACACACCTCTGAGGCAGAAGGATTGCCAGGTTTGAGTGCAGCCTGGGCAACTTAGTGAGACCTGTCTCAAAATAAAAAAAAAGCTAGGGATGTAGTCCATTGGTACAGTGCCCCTAGATTAAAAAAAACAAATAAATAAAGAAAGAAAAGAAAAGAAAGTGAAGGAGGAACAGATTTTCTCAAGACAAAAACTGAAGAAATTTGCTGCAAATAAATATACTTTGCAAGAAACGTCAAAAATTCTTTAGAGAAGAAAAGTAATGAAGAAAAGTAATATAGGTCAGAAACCTAAATAAAGGAAGAGCACTGAAGAAGGAATAAGTAAAATAAAATAAAAACATTGATTTTTTCTTATTCTTAATTGATTTAAGAAAACATTTTGTTCGAAATGAATAACTTCAATTATGCATGTTTGTGCATATAGCTATATATATTTGTGCGTGTGTGTGCATATAGATACACATACATACACATATATGCACATATATATATGCCTATAAACAAGTGAAATGAACACACAAATGGAGCAGTGGAACAGAATGAAGAGTCCAGAAATATACTCACATAAATTGATCTGTCACAAAGGAGCAAAGGCAATACAATGGAGTAAAAATAATATTTACAACAAACGATGCTAGAACAACTGTATACACATATACTACAAAATAAACCTAGACACAGACCTCAAACTCTTTGTAAAGACTTAACCAAAAAAGTTGGGTGTAGTGGAACACACCTATAATCCCAGAGGCTCGGGAGTCTGAGGCAGGAGGATTCCAAGTTCAAGACAAGCCTCAGCAACTGAGCAAGGCCTAAGTAATTTAGCAAGACTCTCCCTCAAAATTTTGAAAATTTTAAAAAGGGATAGGGATGTGGCTCAGTGGTTAAGCGCCCCTAGGTTCAATCCCCAGTACCCCTACCACACACACACAAATGAACCCAAAATGGATCATAGTACTAAATTTAAAATGAAAACTACAAAACTCCTATAACATAAAAGGAAACCTGGATGATGGTGAGTATAGCAATGACTTTTCAGATGCAACACAAAGGCAGAATTTATGAAAGAAATGATTGATAAACTGGACTTCATTAAAATTTAAAAAAAAATTCTGCTCAGTTAAAGTCAATGTCAAGGACTGGGGTTGTGGCTCAGTGGTAGAGCGCTTGCCTAGCATGCATGATGCACTGGGTTTGATTCTCAGCACCACATATAAATAAATGAAAAAAATAAAGGCCCATCAACAACTTAAAAAAATATTTTAAAAAAAGTCAATGTCAAGAGAATGAGAAGACAAGACACAGACTAGAAGAAAACGTCTGAAAAAAGACTATTATCTAAAATATTAAGTCTTATGACTCAACAATAGAAAAATAATCTGTTTTAAAAATGGACCAAAGACCTTAACAGACACCTTCCCAAAGAAGATGCAGAGAAGGCAAATAGCATATGAAAAGATGCTCCACTTCATATGTTATTAGGGAAATACAAAATAAAATATGTTATCACACATCTATTAGAATAGCCTAAGTCAGCAGTGAATGCTGGAAAGCATATGAAGTAATAGAAGTCAGTAACTGCTGATGGAAATGTAAAGTACAGGTACTATGGAAGACAGTTTGGCAGATTCTTACAAAACATACTCTTACCATACAATTCAGCTAATCATGCTCTTTGGTATTTACCCAAAGAAGTAGAAAGCTTACATCCACACAAAAACCTATACATGAACATTACTGTAGCTCCACTTATAATTGTCAAGACTTGAAAGCAACCTAGATGTCTTTTAATTGGTGAATGAATAAACAAACACTGATATATCCAGACAATGGAAAACTTAAAGAAATGAGCTATTTTAGGGTTCTGGGGATGTGGCTCAGAATTAGAGCACTTGCCTGGCATGCATGAGGCCCTGCACTCAATCCCCAGCACTGCAAAAACATGGAGTAACATTAAATGCATATTTTAAATTTCAAAAGTCAACATGAAAATGATACATACTGTATTACTCCAATTCTGTGATATTATAAAAAAGGTCAAACCAAGGAAACTAAAATGATCAGTAGTTACCTGGGTTTGTGCTACAGGGATGATAGGTAGAGCAGAGGATATCAGCAGTGACAATATTAAATGAGATTACAATGATGAAAATGTCATTTATATTTGTCCAAATCCACAGAATGTACAATACCAAGAGTGAATCCTAGGGTACATTACGTCTTTGGTTGATCACAATGTGTCAATGTAAGTTCACAATTTAACATATGCACCCCGGTGGGTGGGTGAGGGGAGGGTGCAGCTATGCATGTGTAGGAAAACAAGAATATATGAGCAATCTCTGTATCTTCTTCCCCATTTTGTTGTGAACCTAAAATTGCTCTAAAAACAGTCTTTTCTTTTTTCAGTACCAGGGATTGAACTAAGAAGCGCTTAACCGGGGATGGGGCGGTAGCTCAGTGGTAGAGCGCTTGCCTACCATGTGTGAGGCACTGGGTTCGATCCTCAGCACCACATATAAATAATAAAATAAAGATCCATCAACAACTAAAAAAAAATATATTAAAAAAAAAAAAAAGAAGCGCTTAACCATTGAGCCAAATCCCCAGCTCACTTTTACTTTAAGGTAGGGTCTCACTAAATTGCTGAGGCTGGTTTTGAACTTGCAATCCTCCTGCCTCAGCCTCCCAAGCCACTGAGATTACAGGTGTGTGCTACCATGCCTGGCTGGAAAAAAAAATCAAGTCTTTAAAGAGGAAAGAAAAGGAGGGGAAAAAAAAAGAATTCAATCTAAGGGAATATGATGAATGTGGCATGGAAGATCCAAAGAAAATCATAGAGAGGTTGGTAGAGTGGCTAAGCAAGGGATGAGAGCTTAAAAGTACAGGAGAGAACATAACTCTGCACAAAGGAAGATTAAATATAAGGAATAGAGGCTAGTGTTACTACAACTTTTTTTTTTTTTTTTTTGTACCAGGGATTGAACTCAGGGGCACTCTACCACTGAGCCACATCCCCAGCCCTATTTTGTGTTTTATGTAGAGACAGGGTCTCACTGAGTTGCTTACCGCCTCGCCGTTGCTTAGGCTGGCTTTGAACTTGCGATTCTCCTGTCTCAGCCTCCCAAAGTGGTAGGATTCCAGGCGTGCACCACTATGCCCAGCTTACTACAACTTCTTAAAGAAACAGGGGATGTTTCATTGCTGACCTGAAAGGGAACCCAGGTTGTACTGCAGACCTAGTTTTCTTTTTCCCTTATATCAACTTTTTCTATTTCTAAAACTTTCTAAAAGGAACATGTATTCTCCTCTTAATGAATAGTCAAAGTAACCAATAAGCATATTACCAAATATGCTTTACAGAGAAATAGTTATAAGTTAACATCTAGTCACCGAAAAAGTGGATAACCTGCCATTTTTGCTCTGAGATATTTAAACATGAACAAAATTCACAAGATTACGATCAATAACTCACAAATAAGGTCTAACACAGACCCAAAATTCAGAAACACATGACCAATAAGGAATTTGCTTAATAATAATTTTTCTTTTACTTATCATGACAAGGGCTATATAATTACATTGAAAATTAAAAACACCACCAAATTCTGAATACAAAATACCCCCAGAGAGCAATGAAAAATTGCTTTGCACAAAATATAATTCAGTAAGTACTTATTAATCACCTACTTTTTAACAGTCATGAAATTAAAAGTACGAACATACCTCCAACTTATGCCACAGACTTTCAGGTAGGCAGATAAGTAAAATACCATAAGCTCTATTATTTATGTATATTTAGGATGGTAGAAAACAGAAAAGTAACTTCTAAAGAGGGGATTAGAGACTTTATAGAGAGAGGTTACAACATAGCTGAATCATAAAGGATGAATAAAACTTAGGAACATTAAGAAAGAATACATAAAAGAAAAAATTCAAGGATAGAAAATAGAATCAATTTAGGTTCTTTATCCAATTTTACAAATGAGTAAACAAAAACTCTGAGGAGGGGCTGGGGTTGTAGCTCAGTGGTAGAGCACTTGCCTAGCCATGTGTGAGGCACTGGGTTTGATTTTCAGCACCGCATATCGATAAATAAAATAAAAAGGTCCATTGACAACTAAAAAATATTAAAAACAAAAACAAAACACTCTGAGGAGAGTTAAATGCTTCTTGTTCTCTTTGTCCTGGCCTACATAGTCTTAATAGTGAGAACAGGCCCAGTGCTTTCACTGCACTAAAACAAAGAGTTTTGAATGGGAAAAGTAAAGGTCAAAGCAATTTAAAATTTAAGAGGTAGAAGAGAAAAAGCTTAAGTTCAATAGCTTTTGATCTCTTCAGAGGAGTACTCTCTGCCTATCCAAGCATCAAATCTCACATCTGAATTGGACCCAAATTAGAACCTCCTCTTTAGCAGAACCTTTTACAACACACAATAATACTCAGCCAGAGAAACACTGTTTCAGTGAACTTTCTTCTAAAGCACTACCAGAAAGATAAATAAACAAACTCAGATAAATGAGATTAGCAGGCTACCTATTGTTTTAATGATTCTATTATCATATTGTAGAGGTTAAGAAAATGTCATTCAAATAAAATTGATAAAATGGAGTTTATTTCCTATAAGTAAGGTCACCTTACTCAAATCATTGTGACCAATCTGACACTGATATGAGAACTCTAAGTACACAAGCTATTTTGTAATAAATGAGTAGTTCTTTTCCTTGGTATACCAGTTAATACAATACCTGAGAAATATTACAGAAATAGTCTAATAGAATTATTACTATTCCCCAGATATTTCTCCTATGCTATAACCCAAAGGTGTAATTAAGTGCATCTCAGCCTTCCCAATGCTTCCTTCAGTACCACATACCCTTACTCCAAGTTATCTCAACCATTTTTTTAAAAAAGTATGCCTAGTTTTAAGAAAACAGTTGTATAACTTTGGAAAAGGCTACAGGCAAAGGTTATAGCAACCCATTAGAGCTTAAAATTTCTTTGAAATCTTTTATCCTTCTTCCACCTTAAACTGATATTGTGACCTTCAGCAAACCACAATTTCAATGCCTCAGTGTCCTTATCAATAAAATGCAGATAAAGGTCATATCTACAACATCACAGAATTGTTTTGAGGAAGAAAGGATCTATTAGAACTATAGCTTAGCACAGTATATATTTGACCATTAGATTAATTTAAAAGTGTAGTTATAATGAAAGGTATGATTACTTTTCATTTTTTCTCATGGAAAAAAAAGAGACTCCAGCACAAGTACTAAGAATAAGATTTAAAACTAAAGTAGACAATCTCAAAAAGGGGATTAACATTTGAGACAGGAGATACAGTGGAACAGTAAGGTGGACAACATGACACTGAAGGATACTAGTCTCAAAAGATAAATAAAAAAATGTTGAAAGCAATGAAGCTACATTTGAGTCTGGACATTCAATTATTAATTACTACTTATATTTCATTGAATAATATGTACTTCCATACCATAATGTCAGACATCCTATAAGATATAACATTATATAGGACAAAATATAGCAGTCTTATTCTAATACTCTCAAAGTGACTTGCAACTACACCTTGGCCACTGGTCTTACTAAAGGGAAAGCAGTCATTATAACAGAACTATAATCAATCATTTCTAGCAACTCAAACACTACTTAAAGAATTTGTGAAACAATTCAAATCAAGTTAACCTTCACACTATTTAGAAACATTTAATAATAATAAAGTTTGGAATTATATATTCTGACTTAAGAAAAAAATTATTTAAGAAAATAAAATAGAACTTCTATCTAACATTTTATATTTCTTTATAAATAATATTTTTTTAAATTCTGGATGATCTGTTTACTGATTCAAATCAATAATTATCTTGACTTGGACATGTCCTATATATACACTGCACAACAAAGTCATTATCATTCCCTTGTTTTGTTAGACCTTAAGGGGAAATAATTGGATCAATTTTTTCTATCCTTGCTAAAACAATATATTACTTATAAGTTAGGATGTTAAATACCTTATGAAATAATAGTAACTAAAATCTGTAATATAATGCATGTACTTTAAGAAGCAGGTTAAAATAACCTGTCTTTCTCATCTTTTGAGGTCTAGCCCATGAAAGCATGTATACTATAACATATTCAAGAATATTAAATTTCTAGCCTATGAATAAAACATTCATGAAATGTCTATACATGAGATTTTGAAGAAAACTGCAATATTTACTTATAAGAGTCAAGGTCAAGTTATTTCAGGTCCTTGGGATTGAGATCTTTTAGGATTCTACAAGATTTACAAGACAAGCTGGGCGTGGTGGCACAAGCCTGTAATCCCAGCAGCTCAGAAGGCTAAGGCAGGAGGATTGCAAGTTCAAAGCCAGCCTCAGCAACTTAGCAAGGCCCTAAGCAACTCAGTAAGACCCTGCCTCTAAATAAAACTTTAAAAAATGGCTGGGGATGTGGCTCAGTGCTTAAGTGCCCCTGAGTTGAATCTCCAGTACCACCCCGCCCCCAAATTTACAAAATTAAATATTCAGGAAAGTCCTCTAGTCAAAGATACATATTTATTTTTGTTTTACTTAGCTTCTCCTCGATTTGCAGCCATGTCTTATAAATCTCAAGATTTTCAGGGACTAGAGGAGCATCAGACACTTTTTAAGTGATCAATAAATTTTTATTACATAAATGAATAGACAATGCAAAATAAGATGTAGTTCTTGCCCTCAAAAATTTTAAGTATGGTAGGAAATGTAAGCTATACAAATAAACAATAATACAAGGCAGAATTTGATCAAAACCATGAATGATATATCCAAGAGCAACAGAATTTCAAAAACCTGAGAAATCATAGAAGCCTAGAAAGGAGAGCACATTTTCCTGAGGCTTTGAAAGATGGGAGTGCCAATTCAGTAAGCATTTCAATTTTTCAGTATATTTGTGGTTAGAAGATGTCACCTTTACCATCTTGCAACAATAGTGTGGGCAAGAAAGCAAAGAATGTTTAAAAGCAGGATCTTTGAGTTCTTCTAGATGTTTGGCCATGATGGAATTAAGGCCTAATGGTGCTTGTAAAAATGGTAACCACACTATATACCTTTTCCATTTTGAGTTCTTCTAGATGTTTGGTCACGATGGAATTAAGGCCTGATGGTGTTTGTAAAAATGGTGACCACATTGTATACCTTTTCCATCTTGTTTCTTGTATTCCTTGTCTCACTTTTCCTGGGTTTTGAAAACAGTTTTGTTCAATTGAAATCCTAACTGAATCATAATATAAGTACATGACCTCAATTAAGATATTTATTAATTAGCAGTGTTGGACATAAAAACCAAAATACTTCAAATGTTACCTATTATCAAGATACAGGTGTTAATTTTAACTGAGGTAGAGATGAGACAGGACCAAACTATAGTTTTGTTTTGTTTTTAATAAGTATCTTTTCTTTAAGTACTTTTCAGAATATTTTATTCCATAAATCTTTTTTTATTTTTTACTTTTTATTTTTTGTACCAGGGATTAAAACCCAGGGGCGCTTAACCACTAAGCTATATCCCTAGCCTTTTTATTTTTTATTTTTAGAGACAGTCTAAGTTGCTTAGGGCCTTGCTAAGTTGCTGAGGCTGGCTTTGAACTCGGTATCATCCTGCCTCAGCCCATCAAGTAGCTGGGATTACAGGCATGCACCACCGTGTGTGGTCAAACTAGTTTTTAACCAGAATTCATTAGTGTTATTTAATAGCTAAGGAACTACTTCAAAACTAATGACTATAGCACACCCCAGAACCTCTACAGCCCAGAATATCCTGGCAAGTATTTTCAGGTATATTTATATTATGATGAAGCATTCCAAATGATTAACAGATAAAAATTAAGACAGTCTAGTAAATAGAAAAAACACGGAAATATGCCAAATTATAGCAACATAAAAATGGCCAGTGAAAATGGATTCGAATAAAGGAGGCTTTAAAACAACCAGTTAACCATAAATTCTTAGAAATTATTCAAAGGAAGAATTTCAAGGAAAAAAAAAAAGGTCAACAATGCCTTGTAAGAGGTTAAACAAAAAGTGGCTAATGCACAAGAAAAAGGCCTACTAACTTTTAGTAAAAACAACTTTAAATTAAAGGAAGAAGCCAAACAATGAAGAGTTATGTATGGGTGCAAAATTAAAAAGTAGAGATTTATCCTTCCTTTCATCTAGCTGTAAAATAAAGAAAAGACACCACTCATGGGATAAAAATGTGTAGTCAAGGAAGGGTGCTATTTTTTTTTTTTTGCTTTTTAATATGCTTATCTGATAAAGATTTTCAAGAACAGACTATAAGTAGACACTGAGTACTTACTTTCAAGGCATTCCATACCTATGTGACGTGGAATTTGCTAAAAGACTATATCATGTCCTTAAAATCTATTAGGGTAACCTTCAATATGCAGACTGATATATATATGCTATTCCTCAGATGCAAGCTAAATAAATGAGGTACTCTATGAGCTGGCTCTACAATTATCTTAAAGTAAGTTCATTTGAGTTACAGTAATTGACCAACAGTTCTAAGATCTAAGAAACAATTCTGCTATATAACTAGAAGCAAAGATTCCAGCCAGTCACTCAATAATTACCCCACTGGCCAAGTCCATTTGCTATCTCATTCTTACTATATTCAGAGATAAAAGTACTCTTCATATAGCCTGGTTCATATGGGTAGCTACATTTTTTAATCCTCATATTATCAGAAAAACCTAACTGCTTCTACTTGGAAAATTTTCTTCATGATTAATTATTTTAAATAATTATTTTTTAAAATGGTTATTACTATTTTATGGTTAAAGTATTGTTTGATTTAGGCTAGGGTCTTTTCCATCTTTCATAACAAATTTCTATAAGTGATTTTGCTAAACGGAAATGTGCTGAAATTGACTTTTTGGATACTGTTTCTCCTTTAATGTTACTATAAATTCTTCCCATTATTACCTGAAGTTGTAATTGTTTTTTCAAAAAACAGTCCTCCTTAAGAATGGAGTATTCTTGTGAATGCTCTTAGTCCTTCATATCTTGGAAAACCCAAAACTTCCATCTATCTTTTAGTTGTAGTCAGCATTCATTAAATTTTAGTTTGAAGGGAAACAGGTTTACTTTTGAATTACCTGAATCAGAGAAAGTAGAGACTTTGTAGAAATAGAGTTGGAGGTCACTATGAAGCTAGAGAACTGCTAAAGGCCACTGGGAAAATGAGGGGGTAGATAAAGAGAAGTAAGGAAAGGTGATAGAAGAGTACTAAAGAAATGTTTTTACTTGGCTATCTAGAGAACTAAAGAGGGGAAATAAGGTGTCAATTTTTTCTTCAGCAAAGTGTGTTTCTTCTCTACACAGTGGTGCTAAGGAGTGGCTTCCAAACCAGAAGAGGGCAGTCTTTAATTGTTTGAACAATGACCCGGTCTTTCCAATTCTTACCATTCTATAAACCTCATATTTCAAAATGACCTATGGACCTTAACCTGTACATAATAGGTAGGTAAAAACATCACATTTTGTATAAAGGAATACAATGCATCCCTGGTCGTTCTTTTTTCATTCCTAGTTTTAGATCTTAAAACTGTCATTAAAAAGTAATAATAAAAAAACTAGGAATAGGGGCTGTGGTTGTGGCTCAGTGGTAGAGTGCTCGCCTTGCATGTGTGAAGCACTGGGTTCGATCCTCAGCACCACATAAAAATAAATAAAGGTATTGTGTCCATTTACAACTAAAAAAATATTTTTAAAAAACTAGGTATAAAATTAACACTTATGCAATTTACAGACTAATAGGTACGTTCTATATACTGTGTACATACATTCACATACATAATTATCTCACCCTCTGAGGTGGGGTAGTCACACAGAGCACACTATGGTCACACAAGTGTCTTCACTCCACCATCATCCCATACTTACAGGTGTTGAAGGAACCCTAATACCACAATTCTTTTATTATCATTATTGTTGTTATAATTGTTATTATTGCATCACAGTGCAGTGGCTGGCTTGGAAAAGACCATGTAAGTATTTGCTGTAAGGAGGAAATAGATTCAAAATGATCTATCCAAGGCCATACAGCTTTGAAGTTTAAAACTAGAATAAGTACAGTATTCAAGTATCATAGCTGCTGTACTTGGTATTATAAGAGGGTTTTAAAAGTTGTTTAAATACAGAGGGCTGATTTTAAACAAAAACATGAGTGTAAGGAGTTTTTTTAATAAAATTTCCAAAATAAATTGCATATTTCAAATTTAAACACAATAATAAGTTACTACTTTAGGGATTCTAATCTATCCTATCATACCAGTAAGATGTTACTACCATTAAATCCAAAAAATATCTTACACACACACACACACACATGTATATGTGTATATATTGCAATTAGTAGTGTGTTTCTTCCCTAGAAATTCCTTTGAGGGTAGAATTGACCATTTTCATTTTTATACCACCCAAATTTGATCCAGAACTCCTAGTATTTACTGTTAAGCAGTATATGGAAGCCAAATTACTAATTACTCAATTAAAATCTATTCATTGAATTATGATAAGCATACTATGGAAGATCTCATCTTATATGTTACTGTATACCATTTACAAGTAGGGCAAGGGGTTAGGAGTAGATCTCAATATACTAGAGTGCTTGTCTAGCATGCTCAAGACCCTGGGTCTTCCCAGGGTCCCTGGGTATTCCCTAGCACCGCAAAAACAAACAAGCAAACAAAAAAGCAGCAGTAGCAATATCAAAGATAAATAAGCATTTAAAACACAGCAACAATGAAATACAGATGGTAATAAGACTCCACATTTTTGGCATTAAATTGGCAAAGGAAGAATATAATATCCAATGTTGGCAGTATTCAGAAAAGGATGGGTGTATAAAATGGTACATTCTGTTTTAGCACAATTTTTATTTGTATCAAACCTCTTTTTAAAATGGCCTTAAAAAATAGTAATTCACACTTCCAAATCTTTAACCAAAAGGAAATAACCACAAGTGCAAGCAAAAACACACTATAACTATATTTACTCTGGTATTACTATTAGCTATCACTTATAACTATCCAGACAACATGGCCAAGTATGACAAATATACAATCTCACAACTGAACTAAATCAAAGGGAGAGAAAGAGAAAACCAAGTATCTATGTTTTCAAAAATCAAGTTTGTAATAAATAGTTCTAGGAAGATTACTTAACCATTTTTCAAAAAATAAAATGAAAACTAAAACCGCAATTTGACCCACAGTCAGGTCATTTGCAATTGCAAGATGGCCATAATTTAACTGCTAAACTTAAAAAAGCAATTATAGGACATTAGAGACATACACAAACAAGAATACTACATGTTTCTATATTTGTTATGACGGGTAAAATGGTTAATGTTTATTCTCATTTTGCTTTTCTGCATTTCCTAATTTCTGCAATGAAATAGATTAAACACCTGGAAAGAATGCATAAAATTAAAATAGTGGATACATGAAATTATATGATTGCTTTTTCCTCTGAACTTTGTTTTCTTTGATTACTTTTTTTAAGTGAGAGAAAATTCACTATTTCATCAACTAAACAATTGAGTGATCTTTAGTATATTCACAATGCTGTGCAGTCATTAAGTTATTTTATTATTTAAAGTAAAATAAAAATAGAAACCTCAAGGAAGAATTTTTTTAAAACACTACTTAAAGCATTCCAACAGACTGATCTCTTAAAAATACCACTAACTACCCAACAGCCTACATATAAAATGAGTCAGTATAACCTTTCTCGTTTGGATGAGAATTTTTTGTTGTTGTTATTGTTTGTTTGTTTGAGGTGATCGAGGTTGAAGTCCAAGTTCTACCACTGACCTACATCCTCAGACCTACCTTTTAGCTTTTTCAAATAACTCTGAATATTATTAAATCACTTCAAACACCAACAGTATGGTGGAAAAAAATGAAAACTATGACCGGCATTGTATACACTATCACTGACTACCTCCTAAACTATCTCTAATAAAGCATACAAAAAAACATTTTGTGATAAACCTTAAATTCAAAATGGCTAAACCAATGTTCTAAGCTTTCTCTCACTTTCTGAAAAATAGAAATGCCAATCTGCTACTAAAAATATTTGGTATAGGTCAAACATGTATCATTAAACTAAAACAAAAAAACATAACCTCAAGATTACAGAAATAATCAAATTTTGGATTTTATCTTCAAAGAAATTAATAGTTTTAATACCACCTATTTTCAAAATATTTAGAGACAGACAAAGCAATCTATAGTCCCCTGAGTTCAACCTCCTTGAAGGATTCTAGTAAAATCAGGGCTACTACAATTAACATTTTATTCTCCATTATAAGTCAAATCTAATTAGGAAGCATACAAAAACAAAGATTCAAAGCTTTACTTTAATTATAATGTCACATCTTAGGGGTCAGATCCTAAAGCCAATGTGAAGTGAAAATTAATCCTATTATCACCCATACAGCACAATGAAATATAATCTAGCAAGTTGTTTTCCACCTGCACTAAAATAAATAACTATTCCTCTGAGCACTTACACAGTGACTGGATTTAGCCTATGGATGTAGTTCGGTGGTAGAGCATTTGCCTAGCATGCCTGAGGCACTGGGTTCAACCTAAGCACCACAATAAAAGGGGTGGCATACTGTCACCAGATTAATATTCAACAAGGTGAAATGCTCATATACTATGAAAGTACGTGGAAGCTGAAAGTGACTAGTGGAATAATAAATTCTCTCCCATTTCAAGAAACTCTAGGTAGACATTCATTCCCATGGAATAGCAGGGGAAAATAAACAAAACTTAATATGAAGTTCTACAGTTTTCATTCTTAAATCCTGCCCCCACTCTCACATATACCCACGCATCTCTCTCTCCCTCTTCCCACTCTTTTTTTTAGGGGGAAAAAAGTGTGTGGTTGAATTCACATAAGCTCAAAGCATTATGGTTGCCCTCTACTCAACTGTGCACTATAACCAGTATTCATAATTGAGCCGCTGCATGATAGTTAAGAACATAATGAAACTGGGCACCACTGCCTGTAATCCCAGCTACCTCAAGAGGCTGATGGGGGTGGGGAGGGAAGATCACAAGTTTTAGGCCAGCCTGGCAATTTAATGAGACCTTGACTCAAAAAATAAATTAAATAAATAAATAAATAAAAAACAGACTGAGGAGCAGACTGAGTTTGCTTCTGTCACTTGCTAATAATGCAACCCAAAGGCTAGTCTAACACCTCATTTTTTTCATCTCTAAAATGGGGTACTTCATAAAATTATTTTATGGACTGTATCAACCAATATCCATAATACATATTGCCTGGCACATAAATTTTGTGCTGGGTTTTTATTTTCAAAAAATTAGAATGCTCACTTGATCTCAACTTCAATTCTATTCTCAAAACTCTGCCCTAATGTCTCACAATAAGGCATTAATAATCAGCAACTAGGGCAAACTCTCCTATATTCTTAAACTTCTGCGGATCTTCAATTTTTGTATGCACCTACTGACTTGTGCTCATTTCCTGGAAATATCGCCTTTTTTTTTAATGTGTAGTTTATTATATGCTCCTTCAAGACACAAAATATGGAAACTTATACCATGCCTCTTAAATAGAAAAAAAAGGTCCTCAAGCAAGAACTCAATATATATTGTCTGAGGCAAGGTTACTGAAAAAAGGTTTTACAACTAAGTATAAAGAGTTTTAGAAGGAATTCAATGATACAGATTCTCAATTTGTACCAATGTTTAAGTCTTTTTTTAATTATTTGTTCTTTTTAGTTATACATCACAGTAGAATATATTTTGAAATATACATATATGGAGTATAATCAAAGTTTAAGTCTTAAGAATTGTTAAGAGTCAGAATTGTTCTAAATTATAAGGAATTGCTTATAGTTTTTAAGTGAAGAATTCTAAAACAAAGGTTAATTTTTAGCTTACTATAATTAATGCTGTAAGATTCAGTCTAAGTCTGAATAACAGATCAACATACTGAGACACTTAAAAGATAACTGACTATATATTAGGCACAACTACTATGCAGATGAAAAGATTCAGTCTCTGCATACAAGTCAATATAAATATAGCTAATTAAACAATGCTCAAGTGCTGGGGATGTAGTTCAGTAGTAGGACATTTGCCTAGCACGCACAAGGCCCTTGATTTGATCTCCAGCACTGCAAAAAAGAAAAAAAAAAAAAAGACAAATTCAAGATGCAAAAGTAAGAATATAAGGACATGGATACTTCTTTCCTTTATCCTCAGTTGAGGTTTAAGAAGAAAAAAAAAAGCTGAATTTCCCAGAAGGTTGATCACAAAAGCTTATAGGTAAGATATATTTAGAGACTGTACATTTAGTCTAAAAAGCAAGATCAAATGACTTATCAGATTTTATCTGAAAAAAATGACACAGAAATTTTAAATCATCTAGCCCTGATCATCACATATTACTCTACTAAGTTCAATAACTTATTCTTCAAATTAAAATTCTAATACCAACAAAAAATTTTTTATTGTTATAGTTCTCCTAATGGATCTATATCAGATAACTGTTATAATTCATCATTTATGACTACTAAGGTAAGACTCACTGTTTCTTCATACACAATGATGATGCTATAAACCTCCAGAAAAAAAGGTACACTTTTTCTTTATTTTACCCATGTATCTAGACCCAACTCTGCTCCACAGCAGGAATTTGCAAGCTAGGTATACTATACTTCTACCAAACCAGAGTAAGGCAAGGTAACCAACTCTATTAACATCAAATTTGCAAACTTTGAACCATATTTTAACTGTATGAACTATCACAATGTGTACAACTTCCAAACCACCACAAACTAACAAACAGGTGAAATAATTCTTCCCCTCAACAAAGTTGTATTTCATAGCTAATTCACTGACTTTAATTTAATACCAAAGTAAAAATACTACATGGTGAAACATGATTAGCAAAACCTTATAAACACTACCTTAAAAGCCCAGCATCAAATCAATTTTATTTGTCAAGGATAACTAATCCACTACCCTCCTTTTTCCCTTCTTTAAAAAAAAAAAAGTACAACAAAGTTGCATCATACTCATGACAGGTTCTAAAGTCCATCTCTCTGAGGTAAAAATATTATGTAGGCATTTAAGAATAAAACCATCACTTTAAATTACTAATCTTACTAAATAGTAAATGGGAGAATATGTTTCTTTATATGTAATAATGATATTACCAACCTACAGTCAAAATAGTCCTTAATATCTTTGAATGAACCATACAGAATAAAGTGTTTACGACATAAAACACAAAAGAAAAATGAGACCGAGTTAGAGAACAAGAAGGGTCATATTTAACTCACTCAAGGGCTCATACTCAATGGATGTAATTCTAAGCTAATCATTTGGATTATGATTTTTCACCTCACCTCTGAATTTAGAACACATATTTGTTTGCTAAATGCTCACATGACATGACTTGAGCACAGAACAAACTTATCCTAGAGTAGTAAGTAACCACCAGACACTATTTTCTTTTGTAATATTATCAAACAAAGAAAGTCTCTCTTGGGTTCTACTTCACCTCTACTGCCCACCATTTCTCAACTTTTGGTTTCCAATAGATAAGATATATAAATCCCATTATACCACTAAGTTAAATCTGAAAATGTAATCACATAAATAAATAGATAAAAGATAACATACATTCACTATAGTTACTTGGGTTATTACTTTCTTAAATTTAATAGCTCACTCAACAATTTAACTTAGACCAAAAATCCATTTTAGTGCAGAATCATATCTTACCTACTACCATAAGTGTGAATTCAAACCCTCTCTTCACTGATTTTCTGTAAACTTGATTTGGGAGATTGGCAAATCCCACATAGCCTTCAAGGTTCTTCGGTTGCTAAGAAAGGTAAAAAGATTATTCATGTATCAGCAATAGTATTGTATCACACATTTCAAATTTTACTATTTTTTTAAATTATACAAAATATTATTCATAGAACATCCAATTTTTTTTTAATCTTGGTACCAATAAAAAGAATTAGTTAGTGACCGAATGGATGAAATGAACAGAGCTTAAATTGATTGACAACATAATGGCTAATTATAAAAACCCCAAGGGAATGATATAAAAATTAAACCTCCTTCAGAGCAGATTTCAAGTGACAATAAATTAGTAAGAAGATTCTGACCAACTAACTAAAACAACAAAATAACAAAGCATGTTTCCCAAGAAAACTTCAAATGCTCTGAAAATGTATTAGAACCTTTTTAATTATCACCTTTACTCACAGTGATTAATTACCACAGATGAGTTTCTTGAAATCTGTTTTCTGATTCATGAAATGAAATAAGCAAGTTTAATTTAAAGCAATTTTTTCATAAACTCTTGAAAGCTCTCATGATCAATATCAATCAACAAACAATAGCTTTCAAGCTATTATGCCAGGTCCAATTATGTCACTTCAAGATTTCACATGATCTTGCTACCTCCATCTTCAAGGAAATCAAATTTATCCAGATTTTTAAGTATATTATAATTCTCTTGCTATATGAGTTTTTGGCTCTCTGATAACCTCAATGATTGTTTAATAAGTAATTCAAATAATTTTTAATTCTAAATTGGTATAGTAAATAAGTCTGAGTTTTAACGTGCCCTTTGGTAAGAAATACTGTCCATAGTTCAGAGCATCTGAGTGAGTAGTCTTACTGGCTAATTTTACTTTAGAGGTTAAGTCTAATTCATTATGACAATATAATGGCAAATACTTCTTAGAGGTACATATTTCTTTTAAAAAGTTTTGTCCACTTTTACAATAGTGTTTTAATAAAAACTCAGGAGATCAAAGCATCAATTCAACACATTTGTATTTGACAAAGTTATCTAAATTCTTCACTTGAATCACATATGTAGCTAAATATTCCATCCATAATCTTTTTTCACTCATATAGTTTTTAAGCCAAGTGTTGATAAGCCAACTCAGCTGATTAAATTGAAAAGTTAATTTTAAAAGCTAATAATTAGGAGACTCATCATAACATAGCATTTTAGAGTCAATATCTGAAAGCCTACTGTAAGTTTAGCTAAAATATGTATTAAAGGTTTCCTGAGCACATAATTCATCTAACTGTAAGTTAAATTTAAGTTAACTTAGACTGAAAAAATGTCTCTGTATAAATTACGTAGTATACTTACAGCTACTTTGTAAAGAACACATTTCCATCATTCCGATGTTCCAGATTCCAACAGAACAAATTCACAGAGGAATAGTAAGCGAGGAATTCCAAGAATTGTAATGACAATTCAATCCAAACAGGAGTGGCAAATCCATTGGAACACAGCAAAAGATAAAAAAATGAAAGTTACTTACAAGTAACTCAATGAAATAGATGTAAATTACAAATAAATTGAGAACAAACTTCTCTACACATATCATAGGGTTTTTTTGTGTTTATGGGACATCAAGTGGTGTGAGTTAAAATTCATTTTCAATACCTCTCCTGCTGAAATATGAAACAAAAGACTCCTATGGTTTTATAAAGGCCAATTACTATGCCCTGCACCTTAAGTCTTCCACATGAAATGGTGGAAAGATGTAGAAGTATAGTTTCAGGAAGACATATAGGCAACAGTTCCTAAATTTCAATAAGAAAAAAATGTAAATTTCATAGTTTCTTTTTTTGGAGGGGTGAGAGAGTCAGTCACTGTATTAATGAAGCCCAGATAAGACAAATGTAAATATTTTAGGTAAAAACTGTTCATACAATGCTGTATTTCAATTCCATTAAAGTGAAGTTCAGAGTTAAAAGAAATATAAACTGTAGATACAGGAAAGGAAAGAAAGTTAAGATGGTAAGCAGTAACATATGGCAAGATGGGGTAAACTGTGGGCTGTGAAAACTGAAAGGCAATTAATGAAACATGGAGAAGAAAAGACAATCACTGGATAAATTTGCTGTGAAAAGTGTACATATTTACACAAATACAAAGCTGTAAGTTATATCACAACCTACTTCTACCGATTGGAGACAGTTACAGCATTACTGTAGTTTTATAGTTAATTGTATTAATGAAAATCCAGTTTGAAATGTAATTAATTCCAAACTTATTTTTCCTATGACAAAACCCTCCACTGACTTCTCCCTCAAAAGTCAAATTCAAAATCCTAACTAAAGACCTACAGTGGTTCTCAACTTTAGCTGCATCTCTGAAATCACATGGGGAGTTTTTATAAAATCCCAATGCCCTGGTTATTATCCATCCAGATCAATTACATCAATTCTAGGAGTAGGACCCACCCATTAGTACTTTTAAAGCTCTTCAGATAGTTCCCACACAGCCTAAGCTGAGAACCACCAGCAAGAACCCCGGCAAGATCTAGCTCTACTGTTACTCTGGCCTGGTCTCCTACAACTCTGCATGCTCATTTCTCTTCCAGCCACACTGAACTCCTAACTACTTTTCAAACACACTAGGATGCTTTAACTTCATGACTTTTACACTCATTGCTTTTTCTCCCTGGAAGAAATTATCATTATTACACAAATGTCACCTTCAAAGAGAGATGTACCTGTCCTCAATACTTAAAATTAACCCACTCCTCACCCAGTACTTTGCTGCTTGCTTTGCACTTAAACTTACCACCATCTAACCTACATTTTATTCATCTTGTTTATTAGTTATCTCCACCTCACCTCCAACAAGAATGTGAGCTCCATCAAGGCAGAGATTAAATGAATTACATAAATTGCAGCATCAAAAAAGAAGCCTGGGCTGGGATTGCAGCTTAGTGGTGGGCACTAGGTTCGATCTTCAGCACCACATTAAAATAAAGATATTTATGTCCATCTACAACTAAAAAAAAAATTTTAAAAAAAGAAGCCATCTGGGAGAGCTGAAAAATCTTCAGAAATTATGGTATTTTAGTCTGCATCTTCAAGGAATCCACCAGACAAAAGACAGAACAAAAACATTTCCAGAGTCTGGCTTTGTGTCTTATTCACTGCTTTCGCGTCAGTATAGTCTTTGGCATATAGGGTTCAATTAAGAAAAGAAGGACAGGCATTCTAGGTAAAGAGTGGGCTCTAAATTGGAGATAAATTTTTCTAGGAACAAAAAGAAGGTACATGAACTGAGGTGTAAAAGAAGGCATACGAACAAAGGAAAGTACGGACAAGGGCATGAGTGATGGGAAATGAGGTCAGGAAGCAGGTAGGGTGTGATCACGTGGGACTCAGCCAAAGTAGGAAGTCTGGATATTATTTTAGGCAAGATGGGAAGCCACTGGAGGGTTTTCACAGGCAAGTGACCTGATTAGTGTTTTAAACATAGTTCTCTCTGCAAAGTGAAGAAAGAGTGGAAATAAGAAAACTAGTAGGGCTGGGGCTGTGGCTCAGTGGTAGAGCACTTGCCTAGCATGCGTGAGGCACTGGGTTCGATCCTCAGCACCACATAAATAATAAATGAATAAAATAAAGATCCATCAACTAAAAAATATTTAAAAAAAAAGAAAACTAGTAATAGTTACTAGTATTGTAGCTACTACGATAGTTTAGGAAAGAAAAGTATACTGAACTAAAATAGTATGGAAGCAATGACAGATTAAGGATCCAAAATGTTTTGAAGATAAGGTTGACAGGATATTGCTGATGGACTGCATGTGATTAGTGAAAGAAAAAGAGATGAAGGATAATTCCTAAGTTCTTGGCTTGAACAACTCAATGACAACTAGTGACATCTCCTAGGGAAAAAGAAGCAATGGTGGAAGAAAAGATTGGATGATGAGAGGTGAAATCAAAAATAGCTTTGAACATGTTGTTTGAGGTACCTCTTATCTATTTCATATGTCTAGTAGGCAGTTTTAAATACATGGCTCCAGAAATTCCAGGACTAGTTGGTGCTGAAAATACTACGGGGAAGAAATTGAATTCCCAAAGACAGGTTGTAGAGAAAAAAGAAGGAAATTCAGAGCCCTGTAATCCTAAAATATTGATGGTTAGGATGTGAAATATTAGCCAATGAGACAGTATGAGGAAAACCAAAATCATTTCAATGATGGACTTACTAGTTGATCAACCATGTGGAATGCTACAGAGAAGTCAAATGAAATAGTAAAAATGTGACCATTAAATTTAAAAGTAAGGTTGTCAGTAACCTTTAACAAATGCAGTCACTGTTACACAGTAAGGAAAAAGAATGACAAGGATGGTTTAGAATATGCAATTTTTTGCACTTTTGTATTAAAACATTTTATATTATTTCAAAAATCAAATTATTTAAAACATTTTACAGTTCCCTCATATGACTGATTGATAGAATTGTCATATTCATTTCTATAGTGCTAGCAAAGCATCATTTACACAGTTGATAACCAAAAATGGTGGAGGACTGCATATTCAAGAACATTTCTTCTGAAGAAAGTGTCCAAAGATCAAAGACATATTGGTTTGATTACTGCTGTAAAATAAACTACCCCATAATTTACATAAAAATGACCCACCAAATAAAAAAAAAAACTCTACAGCTACCTGACTCCAAAATAGTATAGAGACTATACTAATCAAAATATTGCTTGACTAAGACACAAACTTTTCATCTCATCAGAATCTTTCCTTACCCCAAATTCTAAAATAACCACAGTCTGTAATTCTGAAGATTTAACCACCCACGGATTCTTTTCCTGAACAAACAAAATGTTCACAGTGTCAGTTGTGAAATATAATCTCTGGGTAAGGAAACATTATTTATAGATGTGAGTGATGTAACTATGGTATTTATAAGTATGAAAATATAAATAAATGTATATTCACCCAGGCTTCTACCTAAAACCTTAAGATCTTGAAGTATTCTTTAAGTTGAAACATCAACTCTGTAAAAAGAAACTTTAATCACCTTTTCTAAAAGCATATATTCATAATTTTTAGTTATATCTTATTTCTGTGAAAATTCATATTTCATAAAAAATAAGAGCCGGGCACAATAATGTACACCTGTAATCCCAGTGGTTTGGGAGGCTGAGACAGGAGGATCTCAAGTCCAAAGCCAGCCTCAGCAACTCAGCAAGGGCCTAATCAATTCAGCAAGACCCTATCTGTAAATAAAATATTTTTAAAAAGGGGGGCAGCACTCAGGATGTGGCTCAATGGTTAAGCGCCCCTGGGTTCAATCCTGGTACCAAAAAAAAAAAGGAAAAAAAACTACAATGCCATTGCTTGCTAGAAATTAAAGAACAAGATACTTATATATTGAAACTTTTCAAGAATTCTTCATGTTCTTTTGCCATGTTCTTATTCCATAGAATAAAGTTACCAAAATTTGATATCTAAAATCCCATCATCATATTTAAAGGTATGATTATTATATTTGCTCTAACAAATCTTTCCAACAGAGGAAAAAAATGCAACATATTTTGTAATCTGCTCAACATCTTTTTGGTAACAACAACAACTAAAAACTAAGCAAGGAGGGTTGTAAAATGGAAGCCTAATAAAGATCAGAATTTCAAGAAAATTAAAAATTATCCTGGAAAGATTTATGTCAACCTTCAACTCTCCAATCTCACAAGATGAGATGTTCAATAAAAAATCAAAATGGTTAGGAATAACAACATACAACCCAAATTTCCTTTATGTGCCAGAATTCTATTTTACCTCTTGGTAACTGCAATTTAAAAAATCAGGTTATAAAGATTCAAGAGTTATATCAATTACTTCAAAATTCAACAATAAACATTTGGTCTTTCCAAAATAACTTTTAAGTTCAATCCACTTTCCTTTGGATTTCAAAATATAATTAAATACATATGTATGTGCAAATATGACACTGTTTCACACATTGACAAAAAAAAATGTTTTTCTCCTAAAAATTCAGCTTTTTTTCTTAAGTATTCCTTGAATTGCTACAAGCCTTTGGTTAATTTCCAGAGTTCTAAAAAAGTTAATTTTGACCACTCTTGCCCATTTTCTCATTGATTTTATGGTGGAGAGAATTTTCTTGAGATCTATTCTAATTTCTTTGATGTCACTCTGCCAACTGTCTGAAAATGGTTTTTCTATTCAGTATACTATTATCTGTCCATGTCTACTCTTCTAAACTTTGTTTTTAATATCTGCATGACATTTAATATATGGACATACCATAATGCTTTTTATTTTATTTGTGCAAGGAACTTGTTTTATAATTTTTCACTTTTATTAACAGGGCTTTGTTGAATATTCTTTTATTTAAATCTTACATATTCTCAAGATTATAAATTTGTGGAACTAGAATTTGTTGAGTCAAAGGGAATGAAGACTTAAGCTTTTGGTCCGCAAAATCAAACTGCTCCTCAAGTAAGTGGTTTAAATTCTGCCAATTATGTAACAGAGTGCTTATATTTCTACATCCTCAGCCAGTATTGGATCCTTCTATTCATTTCAATTTATTCTCTCAAACAGATCTTTTGGCAATGATGAAAATGCTCTATATCTGTGCTGATTATGTTAGCCACTGATATTATGTGCCTGTTGTTCTCTTGAAATGTGACTAGTTATGCATACATACCCATACACACACACACACTTTGGGGGGGGAATGGTTTACTGGGAATTGAACACAAGAGTGCATTACCACTTGAGCTACATCCCCAGTTTTTCTTATTTTTTGATAGTCTCACTAAATTGCCCAGGCTGGCCTTGAACTTAGAATCCTCTTGTCTCATCTCCCCAAATCACTGGGAGATTACAGGCATGAGTTACTGCATCTGGCTTGAAACACGACTAGTTCCAAATGAAGCATTCTTACATGTTAATACGTACACCAGATTTCACAGGTTTATTACAAATGAAAAGAATGCAGAATAATAAATAAGTCATTAATTTTTTACACTGACTGCATGTTGAAATGATGGTATTATGGATTACATGTGATAAAGTAAAATATGAGAGTTTTTATTAGTTAATTTCACCTTTTTACCTTTACTTTCTTAATGTGTTTACTAGGCTATATAACTGCATATACCACTATTGTGTGTGGTTCACCTTATGTTTCTACTGGGCAGTGGTAGTCGAGACACTAGGAGACCACTCTAGTGTCTTAGAAATAACTTTGCTTTTTAAAAATTTCTATTTAATAGTAGTATAACCTCCTGTTGGTTAAAGATGATATCTGACACTCAGTTTTCTCTTCTGCTCCAAACTCTTATCATTCCAGAACATTTTTAGTATCTATGTGTAAAGTCTTTCAATGTTACCCTCATTTTCTTGGTTGTGCTTGAGCCATAGCTTTAACATTTATTTGTTGATCACATATATTTTACACTGATTAAAAATGATGTGCAGAAATTGGCTCTCTCTTTACATAAGGCTCAACAGACTATATCTGGCAGAAGAAAAAAAATCAGCAAATACAAAAATAGATCAAATAACATTAACCAATCTAAGTAAAATATGAAAAGTGGGCAGGAGGCACAGAAATCTATGAAATAAACTCAATCATGCCAACATGTGTATAATGGGAATCCCTAGGTAGGGGAGAAAAAGACGGTAGGAGAAGAAAGAGGAAGAGAGAGAAATTATTGAAGAACAATGGCAGACAACTTCCCAAATTTGTAAGGAAAAAAACATCAGTCTCTACATTAAAAGATTAGTAACTCCAAACAGGATAAATAAAATGAGACCCACACCTCATTATAAAACTGTCAAAAAACAAAGCACAGACAAAGAGAATCCTAAAAGAAACAAGTGAGAAGCAATTGACCATGTGCAGTTGTTTCTTCTCAACAAACTAGAAAAAGAGCAAATAAAAATAAGAACAAAAATAAGAACATGAAAAAGATTTGATTAGAAATAAAGAAAATACATGAAAACAACGGGGAAAAAAAATCAACCAAGCTATAATTTGGTTTATTGAAAACATCAACAGATTTGAGAAATTTAGCAAGACTAACAAAAGTAACACTCAAATTACTGCAGTCAAGAATGAAAGGGAAAATCACTACCAACCTTATAGAAAAAAATTTTTTTTAATATTTAAAAGGAACCTATGAACAATTGTATGCCAACAAATTAGATAATTAGAAGAAATATAAAAATTCCTAGAAAGACACAAACTACCAAAACTGACTCAAGCAGTCAATTAACAAAAGGGCTGCGGATATAGCTGTGTCAGCACATTTGTCTACCCTCTGAGAGGCGCTGGGTTCCAATTCCAGCACTGCAAGAACAAAAACAATTCAGAAAACCAGAATTGTCCTATGACAAATAAATAATTATTAACAATCAAAAATTCTTTCTCTCACATGCACACGTGCATACACAGAGATAACCAAAACAAAACAAAAAACTAAACAAAGGCATAAAACTGCCCACAAAGACAAATCCAAGCCCAGATGTCTTCGCTGGTATATTTTACCAAATGTTTAAAGATTGCCCAATCCTTCACAAACTACTCCAAGACACAGAAGAGGAGGAAACAATTTTCAATTTCTTTTATGAGACCAATTTTATCATGATACCAAAACCAAATGCATAAATGGAAACAACAAACTAGTGTTCTTTATATAGACCCAAAAACCATCATCAAAATACTAGCCACAGATTCCAGCAATATGGAAGGAATCACACCATGACCAGAGTGGGATTTATCCCAGAATAAATATGCTGGATTTACATGTAAGAATTAACCAATGTAAAACATTAAAATAAGTAATCACATACAACAACCATATGACCATCTCTGTAGAAAAAGAAAATACATTTGACAAAAATTCAACACTCTTTCCGGATAAACACACTTAACAAACAAGGCACAGAAGGGAACTTCCTCAAACTCATAAGGCATGTAAGAAAACCCACAATATTATACTTAATGGTAAAAGACTGAATGCTTTTACTCTAAAATCAAGAATAAGACAAAGTTGTCCACTCATGACACTTATAATCAATACTTTATGGAGGTTCAAGAAAAGGCATTTGGCAAGATAAAGAAAAGGTATCCAGATTGTAAATATAAGAAGTAAAACTATCTCTAATTGCAGATGACATGATCTTATAAACAAAAAATTGCCTATCAAAAGGAATGAATATCTACTAAAAAGAAAGAATTCCCTAGCTTGCATCACATATAAAAATTAAAACAGACCAAAGACTTAAATATGATTAAAAAAAACTACCAAACTCTTAGAAAAAACGAGTAAATCTTCATGATCTTGGATGAAGTTTCTTAAATATGAACATCAAAAATACAAGTGATTTTTTTCAAAAGCAGATAAATTGGATTTCATCAAAACTAAAAACATTTGTGCTTCACAGACTACCATCAAATGAAAAGACAACTGGAAAGTAAAGAAAATATTTGCAAACCATCTATCTGATAACAAATTTATATCTAGAACATATAAGGAATTCTCACAACTCAACAAGAAAAAGACAAATAGCATGATTAAAAACTAGGAAAGAATTTTAATGTACATTCCTGCAAAGATAAATATATATATGTTCAACATCATTAGCCATTAGGGAAATGCAGATTAAAAACACAATGATAACCATCTCATACCCAGAAGGATAAGTAAAATTTAAGAGACAATCACAAATATGAACAAGAATGTGGAGAAATTACAACTCCCACATACTGCTGGTGGCAATTAGGAAATAGTTTTCAGTTCTTCAGAAAGTTGAACTGGAGTTACCCTAGGGTCGAGAAATTCTATTCTTAGGTATATATCCAAGAAAATTGGAAACGTGTCCACATAAAAACTTGTATTCAAATGTTCACAGCAGCGGGCTAGGATTGTAGCTCAGTGGTAGAGCGCTTGCTTGCCTCACATGCATGAAGTCACTGGGTTTGATCCTCAGCACCACATAAAAATAAATAAAGATGTTATGTCCATCTTCAACTAAAAAAAAATCTTAAAAAAAAGTTCACAGCAGTATTTTTCATAATAGCAAAAATAAATAAATGAAATTCCAATGCCTACAACCAACTGATGAATGGATAAACAAAATGTGGTATTATCTGTATGGTGGAGTAATACCAATAATAAAATAGAATAAAGTACTCTTAAGGCATGGATAACCTTAAAAACATGTTAAGTGAAAGAAGCCACTCACAAAAGAGCACATTTATATTAAATATCCAGGATAGGCAAATCAATAGAAATAAAAAGTAGATTAGTAGTTGCCGGGATCTGAGAAGAAGAGAGTACAGTGAATGATTACTAATGAATGCAGGACTCATTTTTGGTGATGACAATGTCCTAAAAGCAGATAATGGCAATGGTTGCACACCCTTAATATACTGTATTCATAAAAGAGGTTTTAAGGTATATAAATTATATCTCAATATGGTGTTATAAAAACAAGCATGTATAATAGTAATACACTACCTCTCAGGTATAATCTGTATGCCTCCTTTCTCACACATTATCTTCTCATTTGTCCAAAAAGATAGAAGGAAAAAGCCAGAAACTTATTCAACTATGGGCAGATTGGGAAGTGGTAGAAAGAAAAGAGAAATGAGAACAGAGAAAAGAAAAGTGAGAAGGATACTTCTGAGTATACTGTTTATAGAGGTGACTATTAACACCGTACTATGTTTCAGATATCCCAACAACAACAAAATAATCAGAATCAACCAGGATGTAAGAAGAACCCAAAATGGAATACAAAAAATAACAAATGAAACTAACTGTATTTCGAATTAATAACATAAAGACACTGAAGGGAGTAAAAGAAAAGATAAGTAACTTCGGAAAATAGTATTTTGACTATAATAATATAAGGCTAAAGACAAAAAGGACACAAAAACACTATACTTAATAAGTAAATATATCTATGAGAGCAGTTCTTAAGTTTTATTTATGTATAACATTTTTTTTTCTTTTTAATTTTGAGACAGGGTCTCACTAATTTACTGTGGCTAGGTTTGAGCTTGAGATCCTCCTGCTTCTGCCTCCCCAACTGCTGGGATTAGTGTGCACCACTGCACCCAGCTGTACAATAATTTTATAAATATGTAAGTAAACTGTGATGAGAGATTTCTAAAAGGAAGAGAAAAGAGTAACAAATAAGAAAAACAAATGCTAGAGTGAATCCTAAAATAATATATAAATAATAAATAATAATATATAAATAATAAATCCTATAATAATAATATATAAATAATAATCCATATACCAGTTTTGAATTCATGGTCTGTAACTGCATACATATACAAAAATAAAAATGTGCATATATACATAAAGATATGTATTCCCTATCTTTGTCTGCTCAAAACAGTAAAAGCATGATACTACAATAGCAATGCTTCTAATGCCCAGATCTGGTATATAAATACTATTCTCAAAAGGAACCTTAGACAATGGTTGACTCCAAGCCTTAAGTAAGAAAAATACAAGATAAACCAGAAAATAAGGAAGAACTCAAAAAAATGACAGGGAGACAGACATTACAAAGATGAACAAGAGCCAATATGAAAGAGCAACCCACTAATATTCATGGGTCCATACTAATATTAATGACTGATGAATTAATGAATAAATAAAAGTTCTTCCTTACAATATAACCCCCTTAAAATATAGCATGATATAAACAGAAACTATTAAGACAAATAACATAATAACAATTTCCAGTCAAGAAATTATTGATAGATGCTAAAATTAGAAGGTAAAAATATAACGAGAAATTAAGTATTTGCATATTTCAACAAACTAGCATCTAAAATACACAAAGAACTCTTACATGTAAGTAAGATGAACAACTCAATTTAAAAATGGACCAGATTTTCACAGACCATCAAAGATGATCTGTGGTTGGCAAATAAGAAAAGAAAATTCTCAACATTGTTGGTCACTAAGAAAATACAATTTAAAACTACAATGAGTTACCTCTACAGATCTACTAGAATGACTACAAATAAGAGTCACTCTAAGGGTTGGTGACTATGCAGAGGATGTAGAATTCTCATACACTGCTGATAGTAATGTAAAACATTACCAGTACATTGGAAAATAGTTTGCAATTTCTTAAAAGGTAAACATATATCTACCATATGATTTAGCCTAAGTATTTCCCCAAGAAAAATGAAGTCATAAGCCATCTTATCAGATTTTTTAAAAGTCTATAAAATAAAAGGACCAAAAGAAAATACTCCTCAAATTTTAATACTAGTTGAATCTTGCTAACTGTATTTAGAGGTAATTCAGTTTTCTATAATTTTCCATTTTCCATGTTATTATTAAGAAATCTGAAACATTTCCACTTTTAAAAATCACATAGAAAAAAAAGAGTAATGTACACCAAATATCACTATGGGTTTACTTTTCTACAGGTAAGGCTGATGTTCTTTATTTTTATTTCTGACAAGTTCATTTGACTGCCAAGTACGAAATTATAGGAGATAATTCCAACAAGATCTCAACCATGATGTGAACAAAGACAAAGTAAAGAAATAAAGGCTAAAATATTAATAAAGTAAGATGAATTAATAGTTATTTAGTTGCAGGCCAACTTCAGCAGAATTATATAATCACAAGGAAAAAATGATCTTATCTCTTCAATTAAGCCAAGATAATATTATTGAAAAATTTGATGAAAACATAGAAGGTATATGTGTGTCAAACATGCAAATGATAAAAGCTGAGAAAGGTAACAAACTCTTCATAAGATGCTCAGAATCCAAATGAAATTTAGGCATCCAAATCACGTGCTTTGGCTCCACCTCATCCCAAACTGGAATCCCAGAGACAAAGTTTGAGGAATGTCAGAACTCTTTTTTTTTGGTACTGGAGATTGAACTCAGGGGCACTCAACCACTGAGCCACATCCCCAGTCCTATTTTGTGTTTTATTTAGAGACAGGGTCTCACTGAATTGCTTAGCGCGAGACAGGGTCTCGCTGAATTGCTTAGTGCCTCGTCGCTGCTGAGGCTGGCTTTGAACTCGCAATTCTCCTGTCTCAGCCTTCCTAAGTGCTGGGATTACAGGCTCGTGTCACCGCGCCCGGCTCAGAACTCTAAATAATGAGACTGCAGAAATAAGAGCAGCATTAGGGTACACTTTACCTATTCAATCAACAAATTCCTCTAATTTAAAAGAAAAAATTTAAATAAGCAAGATAAAAAAATAGCAGGAAGAGGGAAAAGGCAGAAACATCTTAGTTGAAAGAATGTTCCATAAGTCAATAAGAAAATCCCAGCTGCCCTTTTGGAAAGGTAATTTAACTTTAGGCCTCGTTAGCAGATTTATAATGCATGTAGAACCAAACAGAAGACGGATCTACTCAGATTTGTAATTTTAAGATCACAGATATTCAGTTACCAATGTCAGCAGGGACAGGTGCAAAATAAAGACTAGAAGAGTGTAACAATAATTGGAGAGATCTAATGCTGTCACATAAATATTATTAAAGGAAATGAAAGACTCAGAAAGATTTGCAATTTGTCTTAAAATGATTAAATAATATTAAAAAGGGAGGTTAGACTTTTTGGTCTCAAGAGGCAAATAAGAACCTTTGAATACAAACATTCAGCTCCATCTAAAAATAGGAGCAATAAAGTTAACAGTTATTCAAAGATGAAATCTCCTTCCTCAGATGGTGGTGAGTTTCTAATATAGGTTACACCAGCGGTGTCCATTAGAAATATAATGCAAGACACATTAAAATATTTCAGTAGTTACATTAGAAAAGCAAAAGGAAGCAGGTAAAATTAACTGTAATAATACATTTTTCTTTAACTCAATAAATGCAAAGTATTATTTCAACATGCAATCAATATAAAATAAGATATTTTATATGGGAATATGTGAATCCCAACCATGACCCACACGTCAGTTCAAACTAGCCTAATCTAAATGTTCAACAGCCATATATGCTCATAACTACCTTATTAGACATTTCAAGGTTGGATAACTATTTGGCAGTTACACTGCAGAGGAATTAAAGAACTGTGTGCATGATTAGACTAAATGACTTAATGCCTTTCCAATCCTGTGATCTCATGAAAATATCAGAAGACATACTCAAATATCAACAATATGCTCAAAATTTTTAAACTTTATTCCATTTTAATCAGTCACTACTGTACTCTATCCCCTCACATGATATATATGCACTCTGTATTTTATTGTAGCATTCTAAATAGAACCTACCAATTTCACAAAAGAATTCTTTCTACTACCTGATATATATTCCTCCAACTAACTTCTTAAAGATATCAAAATCATTTTTTGTCAAAATTTCAAATCCTATGGCTCATAAAATGTTTGATAACCATCTTAGCATTACCTGTTTAATAAATATAAACAAATATAAATGAAATATTCGTTGTTACCTGTTCTTTCAAAACTTTCTACAACTTTTCTATATTATTATAATGCCATTCAGAAAAATTGGAAGTCGAGCACTGGTATGAAACAGAACATTGTCCCCTTAAAAATTCAGATGTTAAAGCCCTAACGTGATTCTACAGTATTTAGAGACAGGGCCTGTTAGGGATTAAAGTTAAATGAGGTCATAGGGTGGGGTCCTAATCTAATAGGACTCATACAAGAAGAAAAAAAGATATCAGAGATTAAAAAACAACCCTACTGGCACACTGACCTTGGACTTCCAGCCACCAGAATTGGGAGAAAATAAATGTGTTGTTTAAGCCACACAGTCTGTGGTATTGCAGCCCTAGAAGACTAAAACAGTTACTAGGAAAATGCTTTTTAGAAAATTGTGGCTGGTGCCAGGAGCAGTGGTGCACACCTGTAATTTCAGCATCGCAAATTCAAAGCCAGCCTTGGCAAAAGCAAGGTGCTAAAGCAACTCAGTAAGACTCTGTCTCTAAATAAAACACAAAACAGGACTGGGCATGTGCCTCAGTGGTTGAGTACCCCTGAGTTCAATGCCCTCCGCCCTCACTGTACCAAAACAAACAAACAAAAATTGTGGCCGGGCACAGTGGCACATACCTATAATCCCAGCAGCTCAGGGGACTGAGGCAGGAGGATTGCGAGTTCAAAGCCAACCTTAGCAAAAATGAAGCGCTATGCAACTCAGTGAGACCCTGTCTACAAATAAAATACCAAAATACCAAATATATATATATATACATACACATATATATATATATATGGCTAGGGATGTGGCTGAGTGATCTAGTGCCCCTGAATTCAATCCCTGGTATGGCTCTCCCTAAAAAGAAAAAAAAACAATTGGGTAGCAAACCAAATTATATTACTATTTAAATTCTTAATAAACTATGGCAAATGCTTCTGTATTTATAAATTTACTCTACAACCAAAGATTTGAAAAGTGCTTTGTTAAGGTACTGAACTACAAAATAATTTGATTATCTCACAACAGCAAATTCTAATTTTACCAATAACCTAGGTCTTCAATTTATATTTCATTATAAAAAGAACATTCTATCCAAGATCAGTACTACATATTTTGAAGCTAGAGACTATGGGAGCTCAAAAGGGTATGCCATTTGTCACAATTCTGCAATACAACCCCAACAACAATCTCTGCAATATTAAGCACAAACAATAATTGACAATACATAAAAATTAATAGTACACTATGCTGTTACTTGCTAAAAAAGCTGCCTTATGGGAGTTCAAAGTAAGGACTCATTAAGGACTCAAATAGTTGGAGAAAATTTTCTAGAATGGGTAAGTATGAGCTGGGCCTTCATTAATGGATGATGGGACCTCAAGAACATCATAAGCAGAGGCAAGAATATCAAATATTATTCAGTCTGAGTAAGAGGAGAAGGCCAAATCAAGAAGGTCCTAAAATGACTCCCTAAACATTTTAAAGAAAATATAAGACAATCATGAGGAATATAAGCATACTAAGAAACCTGAATTTCAGTATCTGCCAAAACTGAGAGGTGTGTTCTGGTGGGTAAATTATACAACCTTTCTGAGCCTTATACCAGAATAACATTCCTATCAGGTTACTGTAGGAAATATATGAATAAATAATATAAAAGGTTTGACATTTCATATACAGGAAGTACAAATAAATGTTATGGTGGTTATGTAATAGATGATAGCCTCTGGATTTTTATCTTGCAAATAATTCCCAAACTTGGCTGTAATCAGAAGTTATCTGAGAAACTTTTGATAAAAACACATACCTGTGCCCCAGCCTAGAAGTAAAGAATCAAACTCTTGTTGTGACAGCCCAAGAAATAGTATTTTTTTATTTTTTATTTTTAGCAATAATCTTAAAAGCCCATACTATAAATATGAAAGATATTTAAAGTTATGCAACATGTAAGTTATTTTATAAAAGTATAGTTTTAGATATAATAATCTTAAAGATTTATTAATTAAAGTAGGAAGAGACTGGAAGCAATAAGATCAATGAGGAAACTACTTTACAGAAAAGAAAGTCCTGTGTTTATCTTGGTTGGATTCTAATTTGTTAAATGGAACCAAAGTGACCAACTATACTTAGAATACCCACCCTTCAATTAAAAAGCAGTGTAACCTTCCAACCCTACTAAAAAAGTTCCAACATACATTCAAATAAAAGATTCTCTTATTAAAATCAGCATACCACAGTGATGCACACATACTCTTGTTTATAGCATCATAATTCACAATAGACAAACTATGGAACCGGCCTAGGACACCTATCCAATGAATGAATGGATAAAGAAAATGTAGTATTTATACACAATGGAGTTTTACTGTGCCATAAAAAAGAATGAAATTATGCCATTTGCAGGAAAATGGATGGAACTTAAGACCATTATGTTAAAGGAAACAAGCCAAAATCAGAAAGTCAAGGTTCACATGTTTTCTCTTATATGTAGAAGCTAGAGAGGAAAAGGGAAAAGTCAGGAGAAGGGTGTATCACATGAAAATTAAAGACCAGTAGAGAAGAAAGGGACCAGCAGAAGGAGAGAGGAGGGAAGGGAAAGGGAAAATACTAGGAAATGATATTGACAAGATTATATTGTCATATGGTGTGCATATATGAATACATGACAAATCTCAACATTATGTACAATTACAATGTACCAATAAAAAAAGAAAAAAGATGCTCTTATCAAGCAAAAAAATACCTATTCCCTTGACACTTCCCTTAATCCTGGCCAGTACTAATGCAGATGGTGTATTTATCTCATATATCATGGTATATGAGATATACTACCATAAGCCATGGTAGTAGATAGTATATTTTCATGTTTGTGGAATTATTTCTGCATTTCCTTTATGCTAACTAAATATTTGACTTTCATAAGATAGGGGCTGCAAATTTTAAGCAAATCTAAAAACCATTTCAAAACTTCAAAAAAGAACAGACTATACTATGTAATTATCTAACAGTACAACACCATGCTCTAACATAAATTTAAGTGTTGGGGGGTGGGAGTTTCTACATGTCAGCTAAGTCATTCTAGTTATCTTGCTGGCTCACAGGTGAATCATCTCCCCAAAGTAACACCTAATTGTTCTGCATTAGACCAACTTTTACATTCTAATACAAACACCCCAATACAAGACTAATTCTATGCAGTATAACTATAGTACTCAATCTGTCATTTCCATCAATGAGAAAGCTACCATACAAGTTGTTCTTTATCTACAGTCTTTGCAAGCTACAACAATGACCTACATTCTTTTAGTAGTCCTTTGATTTACACATCATTTTATACATCCATAGAACAGTAACTACTTCTACTTAGATTTATTTCCCTTTCACCAAGCACAAGTATACAGAATAAAGCTAGGAACCACACAGGCAAATATAGCTCAATAATTAATAGGTAGCTGACCCTCAATAAAGAAAAAAAAGAGTAACTAAAACAAAAGACTTTGTAACAGCAAACTTTAAGAACAGAGGAAGGCAGATAAATTTACAAGAGTAGAAAAACATGAAAAACTACATATAGTTTAAAACAAAACTCATATTGTATTATTTAATAACCTCATATCATAATAACTTCATATCATAAGTCACAGCAGAAAACCAAATATTTCTAATAACAATGTTTAAAAGTTCAGTGTATTCTACTGAAAGCAGTGAAGTTAATCAGTTTATACATAAGAAGTGTGTAAATTTTTAAAAAGCTTTAAAAAAATAACTAGAGAAGAATGAAGAGGTTTGTTAAAGACACTCTTAAAAATGCTATTTATTATCCTGAAATACTGAAACTATGAAGTGCCCAGAAAAACATGACTAAACAAATAACACTGGAATATCACATAGATATTTAAAATAATCTGCATATATATTAATACATCAAAACTACATTAAATATCAATTGAATGCTTTTATATAAAATTTAAAAGAGCTTACAGAATACATTTACATATATTACCTTGGAATGTAATATACATAGAGGTTCTCAATCCTGGCTGTTCATCAGAATTACCTCTAAAACCTAAAACTTTCTGGGCCTTGCCTCCCACCTAGTAAATTAATGAGCCTTCAAGTATGTTACACATTGGAAATTTTCAAACACCTAACCAGGGTTTAGAACCACTAACCACTAATATACCACTAATAACAACCATGGAAAACTATATGTAATTAAGAAAAAAACACAAATTAACCTTATATGACTGAAACAATTTCAGGGAGTTTTCCCCTTCCTGGTGAAATGTTCTGTAATTAATCATAAAAATATTCACTAAGCTTTCTAAATAACTCTTAAAAAATGGTTTAAAATGCTGATGTTTGAGGGTATATTAGTTACTAAAGGATTTTTTTCTTGCACAGATCAACTTGTATCCCAGAATGCTACATGTAACAAATGAGGTGGAACTCCGGTTATTTTTTAAATATAAACAACACTAAAATAAGATTGCTACAAAGATTTTGCCTCCTTTTTTTGGGGGGCGGGGGGGATACTAGGGATTGAACTCAAGGGCTCTTAACCACTGAGCTATATCCCCAGCCCTTTTTTATATTTTATTTAGAGACAAGGTCTCACTGAGTTGCTTAGGGCCTCACTAAGTTGCTGAGGCTGGCTTTGAACTCAAGATCCTCCTGCTCAGCCTCCCAAGCAGCTGGTATTACAGGCATGCCCCACTGCACTTGCTTTGCCTCCTCTTACACAAATAATCTCAATCAAAATATTTAGTGTTCTTTAAAACTGATTGACAGTACATACCAAAATCATCCTCAAAAAGAAAATAACAATATTATTATCTGAAAACAATTTGTATATATAAAGATACAAAATGTCACTCATGCAAAGAAACATTAGCACAACCCTTAGTTTGAAACAACTGCTGCTATGAAATGTACCAACTGAATTTTTAAATAAGTAAACATTTTTTTAGTACTACCCAAGAAACTAGACTTTGGTCTAACTTTGAAGGATATCTAAGTTTCACACAAATCACTTTATTCCAATTTCCTTTAATTCTGCTCACAATTCACTTGCTATGACATAAAAATTCAAAGCATAAATGAATACATTTCAATCTTAAATGTTTCTTTTCTTTAAAGATATATATTATATACCTTTAAATCATAACTGTTTATTAAGTACATGCCAGGCCTGAGGAATCAAAAGGATATAAAACACTTCTTAATTTACTATAGAGACAGAAAAGTCAAAAGTCAATTGCAATGCAATCTGATATATTTTTTCAAGGTAATATCTGAGTGCTTGTAATATGCCAGTCATCATTCTAAGGATTTGTCTACATATAATCTCATTTAATTCTCTAATAACCTTATGATTCCCACTTTAAGCTAGGAAACAGCAATCTGTTATTTGCTCTAGTTTTAATTGAGCTTTAGATAACATCTAAATCCAGATCTGACTCCATAACCTAAGCTCTTTATCACCATGCTTCTATTTCTACTGTCCCAAGTTACCTATTATGTCATGATTTGTAACAGCACAATACTGTATGATGAAAGTCTATCAAAAGGGGACAGGTCAAACAAATCATGTTCTATCCATATGCTATGGTCTATGTATGTCCCTCCAAAATTCATGTTGAAAATTAATCACCAATGTGATAGAATTCATGGATTAATAACCTTACAGAAAAGAAACAAGGGAGTTGTTCACCCTTCCTACCCCTTCGGCCATGTGAGTATTTGTGTCCTCCAGGGGAAACAGACTTGGCCATTAGCAGATAACTGAACCTGCCAGTGCTCATTCTTGAACTTTCCACTCTCCAGAACTGTAAGAAATGCATTTTTAAAAAAAATTTTTTAAGTTCTTGTTGGACCTTCATTTTTTCATTTATTTATATGTGGTGCTGAGAATCGAACCCAGTGCCTCACGCATGCTAGGCAGGTGCTCTACCACTGAGCCAGCACTCCAGCCCAAGAAATGCATTTTTGTCCTTTATAAGTTACCTAGTCTGAGGAATTTCGTTATAGCAGCACAAATGGACTGAAACATCATAAAATGGATTTAGGTAGATGTATAAAATAAGAATGTTCTTTATATGCTGATATGAGGTAATTCAAGATGCATTAATGGGAAAAAATAGGTAAGAAAGAATGTATGTCGGGCTGAAGTTATGGCACAGTGGTAGTGTGCTCGCCTAGCATGCGTGAGGCACTGGGTTCGATCCTCAGCACCACATAAAAAAATAAAATATATTCTGTCCACCTACAACTAGAAAATAAATGTTTAAAAAAAAAAAAAAAGGAATGCATGTCATATGCTACCAAGGGTAGGGGTAGGAAGGACATTCATTTTTTATTTCCATATGCCGCCCCATCAAAAAAAGAAAACAAAACCTTTAGAAGAACATATAGGAAACTGTTACCATAGATTGCCTTAAGAGTAGGAAACCAGGTGATTACAAGATAGGAGTAGGAAAGTGATTTGATTTTATCCCTTTTTAATCTTTTGCTTTTTGAACAAAATGATTATATTACCTATTCAAAAATAAACTGCTAATAAATAAAAGGCAATTTCAGAAATAAAAACAAACACTAGAACATCCATGAAAGCATGGAACATAGCTGTCTTAATTTCAGTGTCTGATCTAAATCCATGCACACTGTTTACAAAAACCTCAAACTGTCCCGGCAGAAATATTTCAAATACATTTTACAAAGAACAATAAAACTAGGGAAAATGGTTTCAATTTTGTTGAAAAACAGTCAACAAGAATCAAAAATCTTTAGGAGCCCATTCCAAGCCTACTGTTTATCAAATTCTGAAACACTAATAAAATCTTTTAAAAATACCAAAGGAGGGGCTGCGGTGGTGGCTCAGTGGTACAGCGCTTGCCTAGCATGTGCAAGGCACTGGGTTCAAACCTTAGCACCACATAACGATGAAACAAATAAAGGCATGCTATTCATCTACAGCTACAAAAAAAAAAAAATCAAAAAAAAAAGTACCAAAGGAATCATTTTAACTATTCACGTTTAATACACATGTGAAATCTTATGTAATAAAGAAGTTGGAGAAGGGGAAAAAAACTTCAAAAAGCTACCCAGAAAAAACACTTCAAATGAGTCAAAGGTATACATTCAATAAGTGTATATATCCCAATAAAGCTGTTTTAAAAAATAATAATAATCTGTGGCTGTATGAAAAAAAAGATCTGGCCAGAGGTGGCAGCTCCTGCTATAACCTCAGCAACTTGGGAGACCGAGGCAGGATTTCGAATTCGAGGCCAGGTTCAGCAACTTAGTGAGACTCTCCTCAAAATCAAAAGGATAAAAATAAAAAAGGGCTGGGTATTGTAGTTTAGTAGTAAAGCATCCTGAGTTCAATCCCCAATACCCCACTCAACCACAAAAAAGAGAGAGATGAGTGGTTACTTGGAACAGTTGGGGAATAACTACAAAGGGACATAAAGAAACTTTAGGGGGCTAGGATTGTAGCTCACACTGGTGGAGTGCTTGCCTTGCATGTGTGGGGCACTGGGTTCGATCCTCAGCACCACATAAAAATAAAGATATTGTGTCCATCTACAACTAAAAAAGTATTTAAACAAAAGGAAACTTTAGGATGGTAGAAATGTTCTGTATCTTGATTGAATATAGGCTCCAAGATGTGAATCTGTATGTCAAAGTTCATTAATCAAATATTTATAATATGTGCATATTATTGTATAAAACTTTAATAAAGTTATCTAATTTGGGAAGCATTTAGAAATAGGTTCCTGGGCCCCCTCCCCAGAGACTAAGAATCAGTGTGTCTGCGGTAGAAACTAGTTAATTTGCATTTTTAGCACAAGGCCATGACCAATCCTTCATGTGTGAGGGTCATCAGTTATACGTTGGAAAACACTAGCCTAGCATAATGTTGAATGTCCAGTAATTACTGATAACATTTTACAAAATAAATAAATAAATAACTGCATTAATGATTCAATTACAAAAAATGAAAACAATTTTGGAAAACACTAAGAATATCACATTGTTGGAGTTCTAGAAGAATTATGAACTAAGGTGGTTAAGAAAGAGTTC
>CM053407.1:83572900-83596790 GCA_028644305.1 Xerus rutilus | reverse complement strand
CTCAAGCCTGTAATCCCAGCACTTAGGGAGGCTGAGACAGGAGAATCGCGAGTTCAAAGCCAGCCTCAGCAACGGCGAGGCGCTAAGCAACTCAGTGAGACCCTGTCTCTACATAAAACACAAAATAGGGCTGGGGATGTGGCTCAGTGGTCGAGTACCCCTGAGTTCAATCCCCAGTACCAAAAAAAAAAAAAAGAAAGAGTTCTTCCCCATCTCCTACAATCCTTCAATGGCTCTCCATCACCTAGTGCAGTGGTTCTCACTTAAGATAATTCTGCAACCCCCCTGCCCACCAACATGGCATTTGACAATGTCTGCATAAATTTTTTTTCATTGTCACAAGTTAGGAAGGGCATTGTGCTACTGACATCCTAGTGAACAGAGGCTAAGGAGCCTGGTAAATATCCTACAATGCACAGTATAGCACCCCACAACCAACAAAGAATTAAAACCCTAATGTCAATATCACCAAGAATGAGAAACTGATCTGTAGCCTTACCTCAAATGAAGCTACAAAATACTCAGCAATGGCCACAGAGTTACACAAAACAACAGAATTAATTTTTCTACCTTTAAGCAAGTCCATTTTTACTTCTGGATTAGTAGGGAATGAGGGGTATCATCTTTACATTCTATCTAAAACAAATAAATAGAGAATAAAACGCAAATGTCATATACATACCAAAGATTTTAAAAATTTCAAAATACCCTAAGTGGGAGCAGCCTCATGCTATACTCTTAAGCACAGGGCATACTTACTTATTCTTTTCAGCCTGTAAAGTACTTTTGAAGTTAAGAAATACTGGCTTAAAACACAGTACATAACAACTCATCTTAGCTATATGAAATACCTTATCTTAGTTGCCCCCACTTAGATTTCTAAGGCTACTGGTTAGAAATGCTATTAAAAGTGTAGTCTGTGGACCAGTGAGTCAGTATGTGAAATGTATATCAGTTTATGTCAGAGAAGTACAGAAATGGGAAAAAAATTTTTTCTGGTGTACTGAGGACTACAAATTGAGGATACCAGCCATGTTAGGCAAGCACTCCATCACTGAGCTACATCCCCTACATTCTCAGGTCCCAAAGTGGATATTTATAGCTGAATAATTTTATGTCTAGTGGACCTAATAAAAAGATGGGGCTTTTATTTTGCCTTTCTTATTCCATCTTCATTTAAATTTTTTTTGCCTCTTTAAAAAAACATATTTTACAGTATCAGTCCACAGTGGATTGGAAATGAAAGTGAGAAAGGAAAGAAAAACAGTCCATCAACTGATCCTGAGGCACCAACATATCCTGACTGACACATCTAGTAAGTTGGCAAGGTCAAGATGACTCCATATCTATCATCAAAGTCCATGTTCTTAATCATTATAGTGTATACTTCCATTATCATTAAGATTTTGAACTCAAAGCCCCTATGTGTAATCTCTACTTACGAAAAGCTAGACAAAACCAGTAGGAGTCACAAAGACTTTCTGTGTGTCTGGCCTAAGGCCTCCAACACTGCAAATGAGCCAGGTATACCCTTTGGTTCTTTTTCTTCAGGCTCAAGCTCAAAACTTAGTCTCCAGATATATGATGATGCAAAACAACAACAGAAAAGGAAAATAACATTTCTCCTCAAAGCCTCGTGAATAGTCACTGAATGCTACTATTTTCTCTCAGGACCCACCTTTCTACCTGGTTTGGGGGGGATGACCTCCTCTCAGGAAAGAATAAGCCAGATATCTTTCTAACATTAGCCACATGGTAAATTAGCCCAAAATAAGAAAAAGCCACATGAACTTAACAGCCATCTATTAAAGTCTTCCTTCCTCATACCAAGACCACCAACCCCTATTGTAAGGATTAAAGTCCTTAGATTTGACCTGTCCATACTGCACTTTTTGACCACAATCCCAGTTTTAAAAAGAAACAAAAGTTACATTCCAACTCAATACATAATAGTTGTAAAAAAAAATTCAAATCCCTTCCAAAAACACCACAATAAGTACAATGTACTGATATTTTCTATCTTCTTTTTTAAGAAAAAATATCAGTAGAAATTCACAAATTTGATTTCAAGATTCACTAATGGGTCAAAACCTGCACTGCTGTAGAGTCCAACTGTCTACATTTAACAGTATATTCTCATCCAGCAAACCAAACCCACAAAACACAATTTTTCTACACCAGATTCCACCATACAATAAATCTTGTGTTATCTGCAGTCCAAACTTAGCAGATAAAAATATACAAATACTTTTGTTTCAAAACCTAGTAAAATACGTAAAGTGTGTCATTAAAGTTAAAATAAAAATTTTCAACTTCTAAGAAAAAATTGAAGATAGCTAGATTATGTCAAAATATGAAACATGGGTCTCTGCTGGCAATCAAGTAAATTAACAATGCTCTACCACCAGAATACAGTTTATGGTGAATATGTATACTATAACATGTCTGAAATCAATCTTCTTTCCCACTACCTTCACTGACTGGTCCCCTCATCTGATCATTCCCCATTACTGAGACCTTAAAAATCACAGATCTAACTCTCTTTCCTTCCTCCCCAAGCTTTGTTGCTGTTATAGCATTACCCTTTAAACTGCCCTAAGTTCTGTAAGAAGTCCTACCTTGTCTCAGACTAGCTAAGATGTTCCCCCAAATCATTCATACAGAAAAATGCACAAATCCAAACAACCAATTTTATAACAAACTTCTGAAACAAAATCTACTGACAACACTACTTTTCATGTAGCTATGTATCAAATATCTTATCTCTAAACCAAAACCAAAAATGTTCAATTATATTAAGAAAACATCTTTTCTGTAAATTAACATCAACTTAAACACAAAATAAATTGCTTTGAAGTGTTAAAAATAAATAAATAAATTGAAGTGTTAACTTCAATTCTGTAAGCCTAAGACAGACATTTTTAACAACCATTAAGAGGACGTGGCTCCATCACATTGTTCTATCCTACAATGACACAATGCTATCATGCAAACCATGTATGTAGCTTCCACGTTTATTTCATAGCTCCATTCAACCCTATCTCCTTCAGTCCCACCCACTGAACAGCTGGGCGGGATGAAAGACTGCTTCCTGCTCCCCACCCCCACCCAATACATTACCCCTTGCTCCTTGCTGTTTGGAGAAATAAGGAATCTAGGCAGCAGTAACTGGTTTAGTAATTGTTTATATCCATTCTTCAATCTATCAGGATTCTAAAAATCTCACCACTAAAAAGAGACGAAATTTAAAGCCTAAGAGTTTCCTCTCAACCTGTGTATAATCTTCATGGGGGGAAAAACCTGACTATACCCATCCCCTGCACACACATAATATGTAAAACAAGCGAAATCTTGTGAATCTAGATTATCTATTCATTTGGATTCTCAAGGGCACTCAGAAAGCTATTCTTCATTTCATCAAAAACAAAGTCAAAAGAAATAATTCTTAAAGTGAACTATTTAACAACACTCTTGCAAGAATTTAAGTAATAAGTTATCATTTCAGTAACCGAGCAAACACCTGGACGAATATCACAGATTCTTTCCCTACAGCTATAAAAACCCAGATCTGAAACAGTGTACTCTAAAAAAGTAACTTAGCAAATGGAAATGTGTTAGTTAAAAAAAAAAAAAATCTCAGTTGCTTATTTCATGCTACACACAGTATGAAATGGAACTCAGGAGTGGAAAATGTGAATGAAACGGCCTGTTCTTTTTCCAATATGTGGGGGAGGAAAGGAAATGAAAGGGCTTCTTAAGAGAATAACTAAAAATACTGAAATTACTTTCAAAAATTAATTTCTTAACCTTCACCAATCGGTATCTTCACTCCCTCCCTTTTCCAGGGACCCTTCCCACCCTTTCCACCTCCTCCGGGGGGCGCCCTTCCAGATATTCTCTTACCCACTTTCCTAAAAATTAAGCCCAAACCTGGAGCCAAGCCCCGGATCCTCCGTCCTCAATACTCGCCAGCCATCCACCAGCCTTCTGGGTTGCACCCGGGGAAAGGCAACGCCGAGAGGCGGGGAAGGGGAAGGGAGTAGGCGACGCGGTTGTGGGAGCTGCAGCGGCCACTGCCGCTGCCTCCACTGCAGCCTCAGCCTGGTGCATCCTCCTTCCTCCCTCCTCGCCGCCGCCCTCCCGGGGCCGGCCCACACAGCACCGTCGCCCGAGTGCGCACACACATCCCCATCACCCAGGCCCACTCCCCACAAGAGGACCTCTGCCCAGGCTGCTACGGCCGGCGACTGGAGAAAGCAGGGCCGAGGGAGCAGTGGGCCCCGGAGGAGGCTGAGGGAAGAGAGGGAAGGAAGGCTAGGCTAGGACGACCCCGCTCGGGCCGCTCCGGCCACGGAGGCCGCGGCTCACGTCTCCTCGCGCCCCGGGCCCGCCCGCCACTGCACAGGAAATGCCGCCGCCTGGCCTCTCCACACATTCAATTCAAACTGTCACGGCCGCCACCTCCCCTCCCCCCGGGCCCGCAGCCGCCGCGCCCCGGGCCCGCCGTCGCTCCCACCTCCCCTCCCCTCGCCATCGCCCCCTGCCTCGCCTCAGGGCGTTCCCCCAGCTCAGGACAGCGGTCGCAGAGGCCCCCGCATCCGGGGCCGCCAACCTCGAGTCGCGGCTGCCCGAAGCTGAGACTCACCCATGGTGCTGCTGTTGACGCTCCTCTCCTCAGCAGCAACGGATCTCGCACTGACCGACATCCCCTCCCCCCTCCGCGACCAGCCCCGGCGCAGCGCAGCCCGCCGATTCTCCAAAGCCGCCTACGCCAATTCCGCGGCGTAGCCTCCCGGCGTCTCTGTCCCGCTTACGCAAGCGACAGCGGGCGGACTCCTCCACTGGCTCTAACCCGACTCCGCTCCCTCCTCCGTCCCCCCCCTCCCCGTCCCCAGACGAGGCTTCCGGGCCGAGCCGAGGCTCCCTACAATCTCGCGAGATTACTCCTTCCCCAGTCCCGTCGCCCCACTGCATTTCGAGTATTACTTCATTGGCGTCAGAGTTGTTTCGGTGCTCGGGGTTAGCCGCCATGTTTAAATTGGCTGCATTTGGTACCTCCATGGTTGTGGATAGTCGAGCCTCTTTGTGTGTTTCTTCAACAGTGCCTCTAAGGCTTACTGCCTTATGTTTTTCGGTGAAAATCCTGGAGACATTGCGGGAGTGGTCGGTGGGGCACGAGGGTGGGGTCTTGCCCGGATTAAAGATGGCTGCCTTCAGTGCCGCCCCGCGAAATTTCACGTCAACTTTGTAACAGCGGGAGCCGCGGGTTTGGCCTCAACTCCTTCTTACGGAATTGGCGTAAAGCAAAAGGAGGCGCCGCTGAAAGAGCCAGACTGGGAAGCTGCCCTCGGGGCGGGGGCTGTGTGAGCCGCTCGGCTCCTGGCTACTGACCTGGCGTCTTTTTAAGTGAAAGTTAAGGGACACTTAGAAGCAGGTGTCCATGCCCCCATCGATCCCGGTTTCTTTGACTTATCGGATGCACAGTGGAATTAGGCCATGGTTGCCCCGACTCTTCCCTCAGGCTGTCACTTTCTAGTGGTCTGGCACAGCCAAGAGATTGGCTGCCGCAGCCTTCTTTCCAAACTTCGCGAGCGTCGGCTTGCCTTGTTACTGCCTGGTTCGGTCCTCATACAGCTAGCTCATGCTGTAGTTGAGGAAATGAATGGACACACGTAAAACTATTGGGTACCAGTAAAAGAGTAATGAAAGCCTGTGTGATCTTGTACTGTAGCAATTCATATCACTGTTATATGGGAAGCTTCCCCAGTTGCTTCCTACTGAAAGTAGCCTCACTTTGCCCAGAATAACCCATGGTGTTTGGTACCATACTTGAAAATGATGGCTCTTAGTTATAAAGATCATGCACGTGTGTGATCTGCCCTATTCAATTGCATGTTAAGGAATTTTGTGTACATATATATACAAAGTTACCATAAGCATGCTCAAGAATGTTCGTAGCCACATAGTTTATATTAGTGAAACAACAAATGTCCACTAGTAGAATGGATGAATAAGTTACATTGTTGGTAAAACTGACATACATAGAATACTAAACAATGAAAATCAATGAGCTACAGCTACTAATATTAACATAGAGTGCAATAACTCGATTTTGAAGGGAGAGCAAGTTCCAGAAAGATGTATATATTATACCACAAAGGCTTAAAAATAAAAACTTGAAATCAAACTGTAAAAGTTACAGAGAGAAAGGATACATATCAATTCAGAATAATGGTTACTTCCAGAGAGGAAAAGAAGGGAATGTAACAGGAAGGGTTCAATTGTATCGCTAATGTTTTATTTTCTACTAAAAGTAATCTGCAGGAAACGCAGCAGGCAAAATATTAAGAAATATTTTGAAATATTAAGAAATATTGTTAAAGCAAGGCGAAGGGTACATGTTTGTTCAATTGTAATTATTTTCTATACTTTTCAGTGTGCTTGAAATATTTCCAAGTAAATTTTTTAAGGAAGGATTTTTTAAGAAAACAAACTTGTGTCTTGATGTATGCTGTTTCGTGAGTCTACATTTTTACCGAATTGCTCATCTAGTCTGCTGAAATTTATCTGCCCAACCAGTCATTGTGTTAAATTTCTGAAACGTCAAGTGAGCATTTTACTTTGGGAAATTTCTTAAGTTTCTATTTTAAAAAAGCAGTGTAGAGGGGAGGGTAAATGTATGGACTCTGAAATTAGAATGCCTGTTTCAAATCCCAGCTCACTATTTATTAGACATTTGACCAAAGACAAGTGATTTAACCTTTTATGATCCAGTTTCCTTATCTATAAATGAACATAATATTTACCTAATGAGTTTTTTTTTGCGAGAGTTGAATAGACTGATAACATGTGCCCAGTGCATAATAAATGCTGAATAGTATTACCTACACATAGATTGACTTAGAATATAAAATTAAGTACTATTACTGATATAATGTAATAGTCTGTAAAGAAGAAAATGTTTGTTTCCCCTCATCTGTTTTGATGTATTTGAGAAAGATCTCTTAATGGGTATGAGAGAATGAATTGTCATCTTGTGCTCTGAAAAAGGATGCATTTTAAATGTATATATTAATAAGTAGCTCACCTGCAATTTGTTCATGTTAGCATACAAACTCCATCCCACACAATAACTTCACGACTTTCCACAAAAATTACATGGAGGATTACAGACAATAAGAGAATGATATCCTGTGGAACTTTCTCTATGAGGAGGTTTAATAGCCAATGTTTTGTTGTGTGTGCGTGTGTATGTACGCGTATGTGTGTGTGTGATGCAAATTATATGTAGGAGTGTACAAAGAATGAGAATTTATTGATTTTATAATCTCTATATTGTACTGTCTACAGGATTATGTTTGTTTAAAAAATATAGCCTAGACCTTAACTTTTTAATTTAGATATAGGTCTATAAGGAAAAAAAACTGAAATTCCAGACAGACCATATAGATTCTGTCCACTACATATTTATAGTGTCCAACATCAAGTGAGCCTTCAACTTTGCCAAACAATGCTTCTTTCCTTAGTTAGCTGTCTTCCCATTTTCTACAACAGCCTTTTTAGATTTTCTTCATTATTCTCAAACCTCTTTCCTCATTATTCTCAACAAAAAAATATAAACCATTAAAGAGGAACTCCAACAATACCCTGCCTTCACACTCATAAACCTACCAGCATCCACACTATACTAAGCACTATGGATAAAGGACATCCCCCTATCCCCTGCCATCCTCTGAGGTACATACATCTGTCTCTTTGTATTCTGTCTCCTCCTGCACTCCCTGGAACTTTTGCTCTAAGGGTTATTTATTCAGTAAGTTTCTGGATTCTCCCTATGCCACTTGACTGAATCCTTAACAAGATCATCAGCAACTTATATCAGGTGGACCCTTTTTCTTATTTTGCTGGACCTCTCTGCAGCATTTGATAACCTTAACCTCCTGAATTCACATCCTTTGAAAGTATGAAGCCACACTTTCCTACTTTTCTTCCTAGATTTCCAGCCTCTTTATTTTACCTTCCAGGACCTCCTTCTGGCCTGTCACTTAAATGTCGATGTGCCTCAGAGTTGTGGTCTAGTCAAATTGTTCGTATCTCTGTACTCTTCTTTTGTGCTCTCCTTAACTTCAGTATGCTATTATATGTGCTAGTGTCTCCTTAACCTAAGTTTCCAGTCCAATTGCCTCTTCTGATTACAAATATGTGTACCTGATTATCTTCAAAATGCCTATCCTGGATGTTCCAGAATATCTTGAAACAATATAATCCAAACCAAAATTCTCATTTTCTTTATACTTGCTTTTATGTTTCCAATCTCTAACTAGTATCATCATCAAAACACTTAGTAAGTCAAAAATTTGAACATTATACTCAGTCCCTTCCCCTCTCTAACCTCTTCCTAGAGCCATCAGAAAGTCCTATCATATTTGCCTTCCTGTCTCTATCTACTGTCTCCATTTCTCTCCATCTTCTTTACTATTTTAGTTAGGCCGATAGTGTCACCTGCCTCAATTCTAACCTTTCCATGGTGCCTATAACTCATTCATGTTATACCTAGAATGCCTTTTCTAAACTTAATCTATTTAGGTCTCCCATTTAATGTCTTCAAACTTTTTTCGGGAAACATACATGATATATTAACTCACCTTTGGCTAACCTACTATGATACTTTTCTCTAAACTATAGCAATCCTTGTTGCTACCTCTATCTGGAACTCCATTCTCCTTTCTATCTTTACATTCCTTACCTCGGTTTTCCTTTAAGTGTCAGCTTAGCCATCATTTTCTCTAAAGCCTTCCTTGATCTCTCAAGTTTCGGCTGGGTGTCCTCTAATGTCTAATAGCATCTTTGTATTTACTCCTATAGTGGTACTAAAAGCACAGTTTTATAAATACCTTACTTCCAATGGAGTCTAAACTCCTTAAGGGCAAGGACTCTGTGTAACCCCAGCACAAAGTATGGTATTCATTACTTCATTTGGCAATTGTTTATTGAGTGATAACTGGATACTGTGTACTACAAAAGTAGGTAAAATATGGAAGGGGGAACCCTGGCAGGAGGGTATCTCTGAGATGTGCAGTGTTCCCTACAGTTAATATTTGATTATTGATCTTTAATTTAAGGTCAATTTTAATTAGAATATGAGACTTTAAAAAAAGAAAACTTTCATTCTCTTTCCCTCATGAACATATAAAATAGCATTTTCTAGGGACTACATAAAGTATATAATTGCAACAGATCAAATGCAAAGATACAAAACAATAAAGCTATCTTCTATTAAGCTATAGATTAAAAGGATTTGCCCCAAAAAAGAGTAATTAATGATATTTTTCAAACTAATTTTTTTAAATTTTGGAGGATGCAATTATTTTTCATAAAAATATATTCCTGCGGCTGGGATTATGGCGCAGTGGTAGCGTGCTCGCCTAGCATGCATAAGGCACTGGGTTCGATCCTCAGCACCACATAAAAATAAAAATAAAGATATTCTGTCACCTACAACTAAAAAATAAACATTTAAAAAATATATATATATATTCTTTATGTGTGCATATTATATTTAATGAATTGTAATGAATTTGTTTTTAAGTGAATTAGTAAAGAATATTTTAAAACTTTTAATTTCTAATATAGTAAATATCAATAGTTACATTACACATAAACAAAACTCTCTGCAGTTCTCAATAATTTTTTAAAATGAGAAAGGGTTCTGAGACCAAATGATTGACAATTACTGCAATGGCACAAATGTGCTCAGTATAGATGTGTTAAATAATTAGTGAATGTCAGTTTGCCAAAATTCTAGCATACGGCTGCTTAATTTTTTATTACCGGATAGAAGGGAGAATTTTAGAGATTGAACCCAGGACCTCACATATGTTAAACATAAATTCTATTTATGTTTAAATAGAATTTAAAAATTCTATTTATGTTTAAATAGAATTTATTTATTGTATTCTCACCTATCTTAATGTTTCTTAATTCAAATATTTCCTCCAAAATCCTAGATTTCAATTAAAAGCAAAAATTAAAACTCAGGGTTAATAACAAAGTATGCATAAATAAAAATATTTTTTAGGTAAATATACTTCATAAACTGTGGAGTGTTACACATATATTCTTATTTTGGTAATTATGATATGAGTGGACCAACATGCTGTCTTGAGTGGTAGAACCAAGACTACCTATAATAACCTCATAGTTAATATGAAAATGATAATTTTTACAGCCAATCATTTCATAACAATCTAATTAAATCCATACAAAATTTTGTGAAATGGGTGTTACTCTCAATTTTTAGTTGAAGAAACCACCAGAGAAGTGAATTGATTTTATTTAAGGTTTTAAAATTTTGTAAGGGCCTAACACAAGGTTCAGAGAACTCACGTTTTTCTAATACCCAGATTTCAGATGAAGAGATTTGTTCCTCTGTTGTCTTGAATTCTGTCTTTCATTTGATAGACATTTTGGTGAGAAGGTAAGATATTTTCAGGTACTTTCTACCTTTAGTGCCAGAAGAGGAACCTATGAATGATATTTGGTCTATATGAAATTCTCCATAAAGGCCCACTGAAAACATGATAGCAGAAATGAGATGGCGCCTCTCATAGAATACATCTGTCCCATTTTCCACTTTGCCAAATATCAGCAGACATGGTCAGGTTGGGTGGTGGGGCATGGAGCTTAAGATTTCAAATGTGTATTTTATGAAGTAAAATACTGCAATATATCCTGTTAAAAGTAATAGCCAAATATCTAAAAATCCCTTGACTGCTTTTTATTCTGCCTTTAAAGAACCCTGGAAGAGATTGAAAAATGATATAGAAAAGAAAAAGTCACTAAATAGAACTTTTTTCTTATGAACATGAAAGACACACAACTTATTCACAAATGCTAAAACTAACTTAGTTTATATGAATATAGGGGCATTTTTTCAAATCAAATTTTACATATGAAAACTCATAATTCAAGATATTACACAAGAGGCTGGGGATGTAGCTCAGTGGTACAGCATGTGTTTGGCAGTCATTAGCCCTTAGATTCCAACCTCAGCACCAAAATATTAAAAATACAAAAGATATTTTTCAAGAGAATATTCTACCATCCACAGAATCTCTTAGTTTCATGAAATATAAATATATAGAATCAGGAAAAGTATGGTTTAAATATTTTTATATTTAACTTTAAAATATTTGGAAACTGTATTCTAATGTTATAGCCATGGTTAAATTATTAGAGGAAAGTTCTGTTGAGATCAGAGAATCTAATTAAAATAATTGACAATGCTCTGCAAATGAAAAGGAATAGATATCGACATGCTCTTTTATAGATTAAGACTCTATACAGTACTGGAAAATGACACTTGCAAGGTTAGGGAACTAATGAACAAATATTAGAAAAAAGTAAAGTTTAATCATCTTTGTAAAAGTCAAACTTCACTGTAGAAAAAACAAAAGACACAGAAATAATAACAAAATAAAATGAGAGAACCATGCAACATGAAGCCCAGAAATTCAAAACAGAAAACAAAAATTAGAACAAATAGCTCCCATTCTTAAATTCTTTATCCCAGGAAGGATTTTGTTTGTTTGTTTTTTGTTTTTCCCCACCAGCCAAGAAAAGAGTGGGGGAGGAAGCAGCACAGAAATAGGGTTTTTGAATGTAGACTGCCCCAGAAGGTACATTTATTTCAGTTTATCACTGGAGCCTCAAGGAGTTTTCAAGTTCCAGGGCTCTCTTGGAAACTTAGTTCTCATGCAGAAGACAGTCCCACTTGCCTCTGGGGACTCCTATCCTTGGTAATAGACTGGCAGCACAGTTACCTTTGGGTGTGAAGGAAGAGAGGGAAACCTTTTACCTCCAAGTTTTCTTGCCAATCAGTACTTTTCTGTAGAGCTATCCAATCTGATTACACAGTAGAAACACCTCTGAAAACAATACTGGAGAAAAATCCAAAGTACATAAAAGACAGTCTATTATTAGTGGAAAAAGCCATTGCTGCCAACTCCCTTTGGTGTTTCCTACTACTGCATCAGAAACTGACTGAAATAGGAAATAGGGACACATGGTTCTATGGGAAACCAGCCGCCTTCAACAACCAGACTTAATATATTGACTTTGGCAGTGATTGAATATCTCCTGCTATATAAGAGTTTCCTGAAAGTGAATTGAATTGAACTTAAGTAAGTTTATGTAGATGAAATCACTTAGAACTTGGCTATCATTTTAAAAAGCAGTAGAAAAGCAGCCTTCTCCAAATTATCCTTTTCTAGGCCTACATGAGTGACTATTTTCTGAAGGTGTACCTCAGAGAACTCATATCCAGGAAAACTGGAAATGCAGAGAGGAAGCAAAGCCTTGTGCCAGATTAATATGCTTTCCATAAGTGAAGCAAATGCATTAGATTACTATGGAGACTGACTGATGGAGGACAAATGCTTAGTAATAGTTAAGATAGTATATCTTATTCCCCTCTTTTATGAGGCTCTTAGCAACACAAAGATTCTTATATTATACCTCTAATCATTTGATATTGATTGGATCCAGTGCTAAAGAGGTACTTAAGCATCTGATAAAAAGTAAAAGAGCACATGGTGCTATTTGTGATTGTTACCCTGACATAATCCAGTCCATGGAAGGAATCATGATTGTGTCTTATTTATGGTTTTTGATTGATACTTTTTGCCTTTATTTGCTTCCAGAAATTTGGCAATAAATAATAACATCCTGCCAGTAGAACACTATAAACAGATAAACATTTTATGAAATCAAAATAATGACTATCTTTATCATCCAAGATGGTAGCAATACAGCATTAAACACTAGTGTTCAACTGTTATCTATTTTCCATTGAGTTCTTATTCCAAAAGGCTACATTTGTGTCCTAGAATCTAACATGCAGAGTTAGAAAAGACCTTGTAACTCTAAATCAACTACCTACCAAATCTTCTACTTCCTCAAATATAATTTTTTCATATCATGTATACAGCCCACCATTGAAGCTATAAATGTTAGAATTTGAATTTAAATGAAGCAGCTGTATTGCAGATGATATGATATTACTGTGTAGCTCTGTAATTCACATATGGCATGGGTGTAACTCCCCCTTTCATGATTTATGACACACAAGTGAGCAAACTCTTCTGAGTTTGCTTGTTTCTGATAAAAGTGTTCATTATTTCAAAATAAGTTTTTGGTTTGAGCTGAACATCAGTGACAGTTGCTGTCAATGGGCACTAAACAATTAAAATGTTTTCTCTTATGAAATAGCTGTTTTTTTCAAATCTGTGAGCAAACATGACCATGCCCATGAGTTATTTTACTGAGACTGCAGACCCTAAGGCAGACTCTTAGCTGTCTAATGCCAAACTTATATAATGAACCTAAAATAACCTAGCATAATTACTTGTACATAGTAGGCACTCCTATTTATTGGAAACAATTGCATTTATTTTAGAGATTCATATGTGGCTTAGAAAATTGAATTAAAAAGCATCAAAAAGGCAAAAAAAATAGAACTTGAATATTACAAGATAGGAAGAGATTATTATGGTATCTTCATGTTTGTTCCTTCATTTTTTTAAAAAATACTTTTAGTTGTAGATGGACATAATATCTTTATTTCATTTATTTATGTGGTGCTGAGGATTGCACCCAGTGCTTCACATGTGCTAGGCAAGCATTCTACCACTGAGCCACAACCCTAGCCCTTGTTTCTCATTTCTCCCCAATTTCCATTGTACCCACATAGAAACACATTGAGAGGCTGGGTGTGGTAGCGCACATTTGTAATCCCAGCAACTCTGGAGGTTGAGACAGGAGAATCACAAGTTGAAAACCAGCCTCAGCAACTTAGCAAGGCTCTAAGCAACTTAGCAAGACCTATTATGTCTCAAAATAAAAAATAAAAAAAGAGCTGGGAATGTGACTCAGTGGTTAAGCATCCCTGGGTTCAATCCTCGGTACCAAAAAGAAAAAAAAGAGAAAGAAAGAAAAGAAACATATTGAGGGAAAAAGAAAAAAAAGAAAAGTCAGGAAACAACAAAACCTTTCCTAAATAATTCCTCCCCAGATTTCAAATGGTAGTTTTTTCTGCCTCCCCCTGCCCCATTTCCATTCAGTCAAATGAAAGGTTTAGCTGTCTCTGCCATTGGTGAGGTGGACCAAGGGAACAAGTCTGCCTTTCCTTCTCTTGTTTTAGCCCAGCTGCTTGTAATCCTTCTCTCTCCTGCCCAGTTCTAGATAAGAGGCAAGCCTGACTCAGCTTCTGAAAGATACATTAACCCGTTAATGAAAAGTAAACACAACCCTTCACAGACCTATAGTACTTAAGCAACCGAAGTGAACTCTGAGAAGAGAAGGAGGGGGAAAAAAGCACAAAAGTAAAACCCTTTTTTCCATCCCTGGCAAGTACTTTCCCTCTTTCTCTCCTTTTTTCACCAATATGCAATAATCTTCAGCAAAGCAATCTTTCACTTTATGGGTAAAATGAATTGCTAAAGGAAAAAAAATATCAAAAGACCTCGAGACCAATTATTCCAGATACTCTGGCTATAATTCTGGGTGAGTCACTTCTTCAGGAAATCAAAAGAATGTCAAATATGTGAAGGTTACTGAGGATGGCTACAGAGCAGAATGCAGATCCTCAAGTAATTTTAAGTTTCTTTCCTATATCTTTCTCAAAGGAGCACAAACATAAGATTTAAAGGAATGAGGGATGAGAGGTAGTCAGGGAAAAGAAATGTGTTACAATTCAGTTTTTAAGGGTGCATTAACTTTACTTAGCCACTGGGTTATTTAGGATGATTTAATTATGTGAATCAAAAGACTTATTTAATGAACTTAAAATGATCTACCAAAGGTGAGCTATTTACTCCCATCAATCAAAGAAAGAAATGTGGGAGACATTTTGTAATAAAGATTTTCTTCTTACTATTTTATAGTTCATATAATGAAAGGTAAGGATAATTGAATTGGAAAATATCTTAATAACGTCTTCCTGTAATCTAATGCCAGAAGGAGGTACATCAAAAAAAAAAAAAAAATCATGGGCTGAGGTTGTAACTCAGTGGTAGAGCATTTGCCTCGCTCATATGAGGTACTGGATTTGATCCTTAGCACCACATGAAAAATAGATAAATAAAATAAAAGTGTCCATCTACAACTAAAAATATTTTTTTAAAAATAAATTATTCACAAAACCCCAAAGATCTTTGAGAGTCTCCAAGGTTCATAATAAATACTTTATTAAATAAACTGTAATAAGGAAGGAGGATAAGGACAATGAAGGGAGGGACAGGGATAGGGGAGCAAGTGACTAGAACAGCTCCCTTCATACTACAGAGGCCTTAACTCAAAGCAAGAGGGCTCCCAAGGCTTTGAGAATAACTCCTAGTTGGCTAGGGCAGCTATAGAAAAATTGCACAAAGTGGGTGGCTTAAACAACCAAAATCTATTTTCTCAGTTCCAGAGACTAAAAGTCCAAGATCAAGGTATTAGTAAGTTTAGTTTCTCCTGAGGCTTTTCTCCTTGTTTGCAGATGGCCATCTTCTCACTGTGTCCTCTCTGTGCTTGATCATCTTTGGTTCTCTTTGTGCATCCAAATTTGCTTTTCTGATACCAGTCAAACTGGATTAAGACTGGCACTAATGATCACGTTTTGGCTTAATTGCCCTTCTAAGGGCCCCATCTTTAAATCTGGAGTCATACACTGTTGGGGGGGAGTTGTTAAATGGATTCATATATAAATTTATGAGGGACACAATTCATCCCTTAACATTCTTCCTGCAAGTTAGTGAAGTCTAATTAATATGTGTACTCTTTGGGCAAATCCTTTTCTAGATATTTATCCTAGAAAAAAAGGACTAGTAAACATATCAAAGAATGTTTATACAAGGATGCTCATAGCAGCAGTGGTTGAAACAGCAAAAAATAGGAAATAACCTAATGGTCCCTTAATAGGAAAGTTTTGTCATAAATTACAGAGTTTAACTATGTGAAGGGAATACTAGGCCTGAAAAAAATGTTCACAATGCTAAGTGAAAACCTCAAGTTGCAGAATACTGAATAGAGCCCAAACTTGTGTTTTAAAATTATATATTTGTACATACTAGAAAAAGATTTGAAAGGATATATATCAAACTGTTAAGAATGGTTACCTCTAAAGTGTGGGCAGAGCAATGGGATCTATCACTTTTGATTTGTCCACTTACATAATTTGAATTTTTGCAACAGCAGTGTTTGTTTTTGGCAATTGAAAATGAAAATAATAATTCTTAAATTATTCTCTGATGAGCATGGGTAGACAGGTAGAAAGTATCTAAAATATGACACACACTAGACTAAATAATCAAAGACACCCTTATTAAGTATTGACTACCTATTCATTCAACAAATATTTTTGAGCCCCTTCACATATATTATAACCAGATTAAACCACAATCTTCTCAAAGCAAGAATTAAGATTTTTTCTTTTTGCTTGTTTGAAAGCAGAAAGCAAGATTCAGAGAAATAATTTGCAGAAGTTGCACAGTTAATAAGCAACAAAGCCAAGTCTTTGATCGGCCTTATCATGCTGCCTTGTAAGATTATTTTCTCCTGTTATGTATACAGGATACAAAAAGTTATCATCCAGCTTGACATTATCTTAGGATATCATTTATAGATCATTACCATATTCCCACAGCAAATAAACTACCACCTCTAAATCTGAACAATATATAAATATGTTTGCTGGCAGTCACTAGTCAGAAGTATTTGCTGGGACAGTGTGGAACTCACAAGTGATATTGATAAATTCGTCTTGAACACTCATTGGACTATATTGGTGGTGAGGTAGGGAGAGCACCACCAGAGTCACTATTGCTTATTATGTTTATCGTAGGGTAGGGCAACACTGGTATTTGGAATACTAATAAAGCAGTGTCTGGGTCTATAACTTCAGTTATCCAAAGAAAGAGGCTTTGATGGATTATGACCACTGATGACCTGCCTTTGTGAGAAGTGTACACATGCTTATTGTTCCCTGTGAAAAATGAGGACTTTGTACAAATCTACTTGTACAATGATAGGAAAAGTACTTCAAGAGAATCTCTGAAGCAGTAGAACTCTTGATCATCCCATCTCCTGAAATCTTATCATTTCTCTTCAGATAGCAATAGGATCTATTTTCAAATGGGTTCCAGCCTATCTACAAGTATGATTTCAGGGAATTTAGTGTATCTCCCAAATTCTTCTATCCTGCTCTTCATGTCCCCTTCATTCCTCTGAGCATATGGTCTTTATTCAAACACAGAGGGTCCCCAAACACAACACTTTCATTTGTCATCAGACATGTATTATTTGAGGTGAATGGAAGTAAAGATCATGAGGACAGCAAGTAGGCCCCTCCCAAGGGATTAGGGAAGAAACAGGTAAAATCCAGGGGGCAGTGGGCACAAAGACAAACTCTGATTTCCCTGTGTTGCCTGGACATGATGCTGGAAATAATGAGAACCCTGACAGTCAGGAGTCACTGAAAGTTTACTTTACCCTTGCGTGAATGGAGTGTGGATACAGCCAGCTGCCAGATGCCTCCTCATACTTGAATGGTCTCACTAGCTATCCCCTGGGTGAACCCAACAAGCCTTTTCCCATCTTTGTAGACACTATGGAGAGGCAGAGAGAGCAGGGCCTTTGCAATTAGAATGGAGTTAAGCTCGAATCACAGCTCTGACACTTGCTGACTTAGGGCAAATCCACAAGTTTCACAGATTGTCACAAAGATTAAATGAGATTATACAAGCAAAGGATTTTGCACAGTGCTACACAAAAGGGACAAAATATATAATTGATCTTTTCAGGGTCCCTGCTTAGTATTCCACCAGGAACAAAGCCCAGTCTTTAAACTATGCCCCATAAACTCTGAGTTCTGACCCATTGCCTATATCCTGCTGACTCCTTCCTCTCGGCCTTAGGCCCTATTTTCATATTCCTTCTAGCACCAGGATGCACTTTCCAACACATATCCTGCCTACACCTGCCAACTACACTCCAGTTGAAGGCCGTGCCAGCTTCAGTCAAACTGGGGTCTGCTGGGCCCCTCAGACTTGACTAAGACTAGTGGTTTGCAACCTTTCCTGGGACCACCACAGACTTAAACCCTCCTGTGGGTGGGAACCTGGAATCAGCATTTTAAAAGCCTCCCCTCTTTCATTTAGAAGGGCCACTTCACTATTCTTCACTTACTCTTGCTTCTCTGCAGAAGTTCCTAGCATGTCAAAGCCTTGGAATCCACTTTGCAGATAGTACATATTTACTAGATACTTAATGAGTGATTAAAAGCTTTCTATTAGATGCTATTTTTTCCCTTACAAATACATGTAGCCATGGCATTTATAAAATCATTTTAAAATAATGGCACATGCTAAGTGCCCAATAAATATTAGTTCCTGAATGACAAACCTGTTTCATTCATGATGAATGAACTGTTGGGGTGAATACCTATGAGTACAGAGGTTCCACAGAAGTAAATGATTTGATGGTACATCCATTGAAGAGTTTTATGAAGCATGAAGGACTATGAGGAATAGTAATGATGTTATTCTATCCAAATCTTAGTTTTAGTGCACTCAAGTTTGTTCTAGAGAAAAAGGAACTGGAGTAAGCAACTTCTCAAAGGTTATAGCATGTGTCAACAGGAAGGAGAAAACTAAGAAAGAAGCCTCATTACTTCCAGCTATACAAGCACAATAAAGAGACTTATCCCCCCCTTTTACATTTTTTATTATGGAAAATTTCAAATATACACAAAAGAAAAAAGAAGAGCATAATAAACCTTCATATTCACCACTCAGCTTAGCAATTATCAGCATTTTGTCTATATTGGACTCACCTAAGTAATGCAAACGTGGGAGGTTTACTTTAAAGATATTTTGAAAGAATGTGTAAATAGATGCTCTGGGACTAGGTCAACATTCTTTGGGAACATTTAGAGATAACATGTACTCCCAGAGCCTATTTACATATATTTTCAACATCTGGCTAACAATTCCTCTTTGAGTTGGATGATTACAACATCCCAAACTCTGCACAATCTCCTGATGAGTGTATATAATAGAGTCACTGTACTTGTCTCTAAAAATAACAACTTATTTATTTTGCGAACTTGAGAAAATTGTGGCTGTGGCCCTATCTGGGGTACAAAGGACCAGTGAGGCCAGTTTGTTGTGGTTCCTGCATTCAATGGCTCCAGATGTGCCACCACCAAGCTAGTCTTATGACAACCCAGAAGGAGTGTTGGTGAGACGAGCTGCATTTCTGGGTTCATTGGTTATAGAGTCTCTGAGTGTCAATGTTTATACTCTACAGCAAAACATTAGGGAATGATCAGCAGTTTCATAATGAATATGAGTAATTTTTTGGGAATCAGTATTATTTACTTGGTTTGACTATTTATTTCCATATGGAATGATGTTTCATAATTATTGGATTTAGCTTCCCTGTCTTTTCCTCCCTTTTCTCCTTCAAAGAAATCAGTTTGTATTTTCTACTCCTAGTGCAAAGTCATCCATCAGGTGCTAAACTGTACCCTGATAGTGGGAACTAAAATCTTGGAAGTTAATTAAACCACCACTTAAAGTAAGAATCCACTATATCGTGCCTTTTCTTTTGGTAGTGCAAACATTTTATCTATCTGTCTATCTATTTATTTATTTTTAACTGCTTTTTTATAATTGTAGATGGACAGCATACTTTCATTTTATTTGTTTCATTTTTATGTGGTGCTAAGGATTGAACCCAGTGTCTCACACATGCTAGGCAAGCACTCCGCCACTGAGCCAAAGCCCCAGCCCCACACATTTTATTTTATTTTTTTACCTCTTGTTTTTAGATGTACATGACAGTAGGATGTATTTTGACATATTATATATACATGGAGTGCAACCCATTACAATTTTGATCCCATTCTTGTTGTGTATTCATATGTATTCATATGTTGAGTACAGGAAAGTTATGTCAAATTCAATCTACTTTCTTTCCTATTCCTATCCTCTCCTCCCTTCCCTTCATTCCCCTTTGTCTAATCTGATGAACTTCTATACTTTCCCTCCCTACCCTCCCTTGTTACGGGTTAGCATTCACATATCAGAACATTTAGCCCTTGGTTTTTTAGGACTGGCTAGCTCATTTCACTTAGCATGACATTCTTCAGTTCCATCCATTTACCATTGAATGCCATCACTTTGTTCTTCTTTATGGCTGAATAATATTTCATTGTGTGTATATACCATATTTTCTTTATCCAGTCATCTGTTGAAGGGCACCTAGGTTGGTTCCATAGCTTGGCTATTGTGAATTGAGTTGTTATAAACATTGATGTGATTGCATCACTGTAGTATACAAAGAACTCAAAAACTTAACACTAATAATAATAATAATAATAATAACAACCCAATCAATAAATGAGCAAAGGAAGTGAATGGGTACTTCACAGAAGAAGAAATACGAATGGTCAAAAAATATATGAAAAAATGTTCAATATCTCTAGCAATTAGAGAAATGAAAATTAAAACTATACTGGGATTTCATCTCACTCCAGTCAGAATGTCAATAATCAAGAATACAAGTAACAATAAATATTGGTGAGGATGGGAAAAAATGTTCACTCATACATTGCTGGTGGGACTGGAAATTGGTACAGCCAATCTGGAAAGCAGTATGGAGATTCCTTAGAAAACTTGGCATAAAACTACCATTTGACCCAGTTATCCTGCTCCTCAGCTTATATCCAAAGGACTTAAAATCAGTACACTATAGTGACGCAACCATATAATGCATATTGAATGTAGTTTCACACTGAAGACATCATAGCACTCAGTATACATTTACTGAGTGAACAGGTTGAGTGTATTTTTCTAGTCACTCATTTTAATACCATATTAGTGCAATTTTTGTAATTCAAAAAAAAAAAAAAAAAGAACCCCAACTATAACCAGAGTATTTTGGGGGACTCAAAGTCCTTTCTAACTCTCTGACCTATCAGTTTCTTAATGTGGCTTTTGGGACTTTCACATAATTCTGCCTTAGCTCCTCTTTTGTGAAGCCAGCAACACCCTAGTTTTCACCATCACCCACAACTTCTCCACATTGGAGATTCTCAAGCTTTACATTTCCTTTGATCACTACCTCTCTTTACCTATTACCTCACTCCTCCTGACCCACTCTTCACACTTTTTTAAAAATTAGAGTATTGAAGTTATACATAGTAGTTGGGTTCATCCCAACAAAATTATATATGTATGGAATTTGATTTCAGTTCGCATTCCTCATCACCCCTCTTGCCTCCCATATTGTCTTTCCTTGACTCTACTGGTCTTCCTTTTATTTATTTATTTGTAATTGGTTCTTTCTATGTATATATACATGACTCTTCACGCTTTTTGATGCAGTCCCTTTCCTGATCCACCTGGTTTCCTGGCCTTACAGGACATCATAAGGCCCCTCCCGAATCTCAGGGACAATCCTTTCCACTGTGTTCTCATCTGCATCTTGATGACATAACTCACCCCTATTACCCCTGTTCTTCCCTGGTTAAAGCATCCATTTATATCTTCTTTCTAGGCAGAAGGATGTTTCAGGCTGACTGGATGCCCTAAAATGTATTCCATCCAATTTGCCTGAACTCATCTGACACTGATCCACTCTGTGTATGTGTGTGTATGTGTGTGGTATTGGAGACTGAGCCTAGGGGTGCTCTACCACTGAGCTACATCCTCAGCCCTTTTAATTTTATTTTGAGACAGAGTCTAACTAAGTTGCTGTGGCTGGCCTTGAACTTGTGAACTTCCTTTCTCAGTGTTCTGGGTTGCTGGGATTACAGGTGTGTGCCACGGTACCTGGCTATTTCATGATTTACTTTCATAATAATCATATCTATTGTTTCAGTCTTCTGGCTTCTCATTAAATTTCTACACCTACCTCCACCCTCTTTTGCCATCTATTTTATGAGAAGCTGGAGGTCATTTGATATGAATATTTATAAATTTCATTTTGTCCAAATGATCTCCCATTCCCTTTGTCTTCCCTCTAGTGTTAGAATTTTCCTATTTCCTTGTAAAGCCAGTGTTTTTATTTTTAATCTATCCTTTTGCTCACTTTTTTTTCTCATGTCCTTCATGACTTTGCTCTATTAATCTACTCCTCATATATTTTTGGGACCATCCTCCCTTCTAGTCCCTCCCTTGATACATGCAACCTTTTGCTCTTCTGCCATAAGGAGAGTCTTCCATGAGTCTAATTTTCATCATGGTATTTTGTCTCCTTTATCCACACACTTCATCCATTTTGGTTTCTTCTTCTACTTGATTCTCAGCACCATCAGCCTATGGAAAGTCCTAAGGTGGAACATTTTCTAGGCCTTTGGCTTAAATTCTGTTTTTAGCAGATTTTGACAACAGTGGCCATCCTTTCCTTACTAGAACTCTTATCTCCACTGATGTCCATGTTACATTCTTCTGGCTCTCCTGCTTTGTGCACTGCTTCTGTTTAGTTTCCTTCCAGGATTCTGCTTTTCCTCTGAAAAGGAAAAAAAAAAAAAAAAAGAACCTCTGAAGATTCAGTTGCTCAGTCCTCTCTGTTTTAACTCTCAACAATCCCTTGGGAATTTCATCCTATCTCTGGCTCAATCTATCTACCTATCACATTTGTAAGAATGACTCCAGCTCTGTACCTTATGCCCTCATCTGTCTTCCCCTAATCAGACCCTATTTCTAACTAAATGCTGAGCATCCCACACTGATGTATTGCAGACACCTTAAACTCTGATCTAAATTCAGTGCATCTCTTTTTACTCCTGTGGTTTTTATCTTGGCTAATCAATCCAATGAAGTATCCTTCCACCATTATCTTTCAAATCAATCTGCTCTGTTCACTATCCTTCAAAATCCTATTAACTCTTGGTGTGGACTATTGCAATAGCTTTCCTCCCCTTGCTTTCAGTTTGTCTTTCCTCCAGTGAGTGAAATCACATGTTAAGTGATTTTGCATATTAGAAAGCACTTCATTATTCTTTGGCTTATTTAATTATCTTTCTTCACCAATACCTTACATGTTGCTTTTTAAAACACTGCTTCTGGATTCATCTTCCTAAGGATCAGATATGACCATGTCATGCTTTCAGCTCAAAGATTTTCATGTCTGACTCATTGGGCTCTATATAATCAAAGCCCTCCGTGATTTGGTCTGAATTCATCTATCTCTAGTCTTACCTCCTTTCTCATTCTTGCAGCCTAATCTGTGAAAGTCCCCCAAACAGATCTTGTACTTAGTTGCCTTTTCTTAAACTATTGCCTCTGTCTAATAGTCTTCCCAGATCAGTTTTTGTAAGACCCAAGGAAGATCAAAGTAGGATCCTTAATATTCAGGCCTCAGGGTCAGGGACCTTCCAAGCCAGATTCAAACCATTCTCCAAAATACTTTGTTCCCATCAACAAAATCATAACAGGAGCTTTTCCACATTATCAAAAACTTAGTTGACATCTGGAACAAAAATCTTACCACAATCTGTCTTGGCACCCAAATGTTTCTTCATTAAAGCACACAGCCTTGAAGAGAGGGACAGAGTAATTCATTTTTGTACCCAATCCAATGAAAGTGAAGCATTCTCATAGTAGGTGTTTATTGCTTATTGAAATGTTGAATTCTATATCAAGGGTTGCCTTGATTTAATCTGTAAAATTAAGGATGAATTTTATTTATTTTTGAGGAGAAAGATTTTTTATCTTGTTTTCATCAATAATTTGGTCTTCATTGTAATATTATTTTCCACTCAAATTTCTAATAATAGGAATTGTTTAGTGGACAAAAATTTATGAGATTCATCATATCAAAACAAGTCATTGAGCCGGGCGCA
>CM053407.1:83560974-83572800 GCA_028644305.1 Xerus rutilus | reverse complement strand
GCTTGTAATCCCAGCACTTAGGGAGGCTGAGACAGGAGAATCGCGAGTTCAAAGCCAGCCTCAGCAATGGCGAGGCGCTAAGCAACTCAGTGAGACCCTGTCTCTACATAAAACACAAAATAGGGCTGAGGATGTGGCTCAGTGGTCGAGTGCCCCTGAGTTCAATCCCCAGTACCAAAAAAAAAAAAAAAAAAAAAAACAAGTCATTGGCTAATATAACAAATAGTAGCATGTTAAAAGGAAGACAATGCAGGTGAAAGAATATGCATTTATTAGGGGAGGTTCTGATAATAATTAAAAGAGAGGATGTACTTTATATCTTGTACAGAATTAGCTGTTAGTGAATGTTATTTAGTATTATTATATAGTAAATAAAAAATGTCTGGAGAAAATAATTTCCTTTTTCCTCTGTGGTCTACATAATTTTGTGTGACAGCTGATATTAACCTTGAACTGCATTCACGTTTTGAGTCAGAGTCAGATGTCTTTTTATAATATTTTCAAGTACAAGTAACAAAGAATAAGGCATGTGAGGAGATACATGATGTAATTAACCACGTGCACTATTGATGAGGACTTGGCTTCCCTCAGTACCACTTGATATTCAGTGAAATAAATAATGGCGATAATTGTCACATTCCTAACAAAGACATCTGCTAAACCAGGCAACTCAGGGAAAGCTGTTTGCTACTGACAGATTGCTTCAAATGTGAATGTTGCCATTAAGAAAAAATAGAGTTTCTGTATTTATTACATTACCTAATATGTTGTGTTGGCAATGTTTCATCTGGGGATGAAAAGACTATGCCCAATAAATAAATTCAAAGTTCTAACCTTTATATTTGCTAAAGGGTACTATTATAAGATATTGATTGTGTGTGTGTGTGTGTGTGTGTGTGTGTGTATGTGTTATGGAAAATGCAATATATCTACATTATAAAAGGAAAAAACCCCACAGTTCAGAATAGTGTTAACTGATGAATAAATCTCCGTTTCCATTCTTCCTTTCCCTTTATTCCTTCTATCTAGAGAGCATCTTTTGAATCATATACTGTGTAAAAAACACACAAAACAATAATAAAAGTCAGCTAAAACCACCTTAATGTATTTTACATATGACCTTGAATTTTAGAAAATCCAAATATTGCATGATGCCAAAAGACAAATCACTACATTTTTTATTTATCTCTATTTGTCAATTCTCCAATAAAAAAATCTCTGTTCCTGCCGGGCGTGGTGGCTCACGCTTGTAATCCCAGCACTTAGGGAGGCTGAGACAGGAGAATCGCGAGTTCAAAGCCAGCCTCAGCAATGGTGAGGCGCTAAGCAACTCAGTGAGACCCTGTCTCTACATAAAAAACACAAAATAGGGCTGGGGATGTGGCTCAGTGGTCGAGTGCCCCTGAGTTCAATCCCCAGTACCAAAAAAAAAAAAAAAAAATCTCTGTTCCAAAGCAATATTCCAAAGGACCTAGATGAGTGAAAGCTTTATTCTCTATTCCTTTATTTGGAAAAGAGAATTTGGTGATTGATCACCAAGAAGTATCTGAAATAGTATCATCCTTAGGGCAGGGTGAGAAAAGTCCCTGATCTCGAGTCTTGAAATTTTGAGGGTCTTACTTTGGCCTTCTTGGGTCTGCTCCTTCCCCATGGAGGTCTGGTCTGTGTTGCTGAGGGGATGTACCCACTCGGAGCCTATGTAGCCTTACCAGGCTACATTCAGAGGAATTCCCAGCTCACATAGCCTGAGGAGCTTTCATGGCTTCTTTCGCACCTTCTTTCCTCCCTAGGATGGATAGGCCACAGGCTGGGGACTTGGGGCCAGCTCTTTCCTCTTTCCCTAGTATGGAGCACTGAAGAGTCTGAGAAATCTAAATTCAAATCTGATCTTTCAGGTGCCTATGAAGGTGTCAAGGTAGGAGGATATAAATATCTAACAATTTGTTTTGCTTGATTCATAATTTCAAAATATTTAGATAAACAGACTTTTGACTTCAATATGTACTGTTGACCAAGATCTCCCAAATATTTGGGAAGGTGGACCTGATCTGAAGATAATATCATTGTAAAGCTCATATAATCGAATGCCTTTCTATTTGAATTGTATTTCTAATTGCTCTTTGAAACAAAGGCAAATAAATCTTATTATTTAAATCACTATATAGTACTTTTAAAAATCAATATTTTCAGATTTCAAATTATTCTGTCCCTCTTATACATATACTATTGAAATATCCTGTGAAGGAGTATTATACTGGAGGTAGACCAGAGCTTGATTTTGCTGATCTTTTTTTTTAAATAACAAATTTTTGTAGCTTGTTTTTCTTTTCAAAAACTGTTTTATGAGTCTACCATTCTGTACTCACTCCTCTTTTTTTCTTTTATCTATAAATTCTTTCTCTTTTAGTAGACAACAAGAATTTTTCAGAATAGAAAATTTTTTTATATATAAATATATGTAAATATTTATTTATTTATTTATTTATACACACACGCATACACACATACACACTAAGGCCATATCTTGGATCTCATCTTCTAAAATGATCTTTTCCACATTTTCAAAGATACTAAAAAGGGTCTATTGCAACACTGTGTTTAGAGCAGTAATAGGTGGATATCGATACACCTTGATCAGTGGCTCCAAATAGCACTGCTAACAACCCATAGCATAGGCCTCCTGGATTTCAAAGCCATTGTCCTGCAGATGTGCAGTTTCTGTAGACATGGAATATAACACTGCTTCCCTCTTGGGAATCAAGTTTGTCTTATCAAATGTGCTACTAACCAACTTCTTCAAATATGACTTCCAAAGCTGTAGAGTTCTCCAACTGTGATGTGTGTTTAATGCGGGAATTTTCTTTTTCTTTTTTTCTTTTCTTTATAGAAATGTGAATCACTTTATTTCAGATCTCATGTGTTTCCATCTTTATTATTTTCCATTTTTTTTAAAAATAGGGAAAGCTATTTTCCTCCATCCAAGAAATTATTTTCAATATGGAAGTCATTAGTGCACTTGAATATGGAACCAGAAATGGAAAAAAATAAGATTAATAACCTGAAGCTGAAAAACAACTTGATTTTGTTCCTCATAAAATGAACACATACTGGTGTGTGTATGTATTCATTCTCACAGTCATGTAATATTTGGAGTTCATATGGCCATTCACTGTCCAGCTTTTTTTCCCTATTTATTTATTTATTTTAAATGCATTTCAAGTCATAGTGCACATATAGAACTCAATTTTTCATCTCTCTGGTTGCAAACAAGATAGAGTCACACCATTTGTGTCTTCATACATGTACCTAGGATAGTGATGTCCATCTCATTCAACCATTTTTGCTACTCCCATAGAATAGAAAATTTTATTTAGGTCTACCTTTATTTTACAGAAAAAGAACCTGAAGATACTGTGGAAGGGTAGCATTATCTTTTGGGCAGTCATTTAGGAGTTTTGGTTGTAGAAGATGAGTTCATACAGGTTTGGCAGAATCAAATTAGCTGGCTTTTAACTTTCTACATGTTTTTTAAATTCCTCTGTAGGGATTCAGGAATAGAAGATTGATCACTTGAGGATGGGAATTCCTTCTCAGCCATGATCTTGATTTACCCAGGGGTCCATCTCAGTACTTATTTATACAGTTCTATAGGCAAGAATTAACACGGTTTGTTAGGTATTTCATTCACATGCTCTGTGTGTGTGTGTGTGTGTGTGTGTGTGTGTGTGCGCGCGCGCGCCTGTGTCTGTGTGTGTGTGTTTCTGCTCATTCTCTTTTCCATCCACTTTGTTTTCTCCACTCTTCCCTTGACAGATGACCACTGCTATTAGGTACCTGTATGTACATGCAGGGTTTATTTAGGCAAATAGAAGCTCTTACACAACTGCTTTTCTTACTTAACAACCTTGAAGATCTTTCCTTATCAGTTCTAGAAGAGCTTCCTTATTCCTTCTTGAGTATTGCTTAGAATATATGGCTATGCTATATTTATTTATTTTATTAATCACTTTCATTTTTAAAAATATTTATTTTTTAGTTGTAGATGGACACAGTATGTTTATTTTATTCTTATGTGGTGCTGAGGATCGAACCCAGTGCCTCATGCATGCTAGGCGAGCGCTCTACCACTGAGCCATAACCCCAGCCCAATCACTTTCATTTTTAAGAAGTTTTATATTTGCAAAGAAAGTGAAGGTAGTGCATAGAATTCCCATACTTCCTGTGTCATTTCCTCTATTATGAACATCTTAGTTTAGTATGTTGTGCTTATTATAATTATTGAGCAAATATTGATATATTATTATTAACTAAAGCCTACACATTATTCATATGCCCTCATTACCTTTTCCTGTTCTAGGACATCATACTAAATTTAGTTATGAATCTATCAATGGGTTAATCCATTGATGAGATTAGAACACTCTTGATCCAATCATCTTCTAAAGGCCCCACCTCTGAACATGCTGCACTGGGGAGAAAAACTTCAACACATGGCCTTTTGTGAGACATTTAAGATACAAACCATGACACGTTTATTCTCATTATTCAGGTCTCACCTTGAGCAAAGCTTTCTTTGATTATGCTATTTAAAATAGTCCCCATCTATTCTGTCTTTCTCTACACATCACTCTTTTGTCCCCTTCATAGCATTAATTTTCCTGGAAGAACTCTTGTTCATTTATTTGTTGACTGATTTCTACTACCTGAATATAAGCACCCTTTCTTTTCCATTGCTATTATCTCTGGCAGTTGCCACAGTGCCTCATGCATAGGAAGAACTCTAATCAATATTTGTTGAAAGGGAAAAATTTATATTTATTCTGAATAACCAGAAAAATGTTCCTAGACTTCTGTTTGTAACAATATAACCTAGTAATCAAAACTAATATTTTGTTGTTTTCCAGATGTCTCAGATTTTCCTTACCATGATCTGTATCATAGGATAATAAATCCAATTTGCATTTTGATGGTAGGCCATGGACATCAGCTCCTTTTCATTGTCTTTAATGTAGACTATAAAATTATATATAATTTGATTAGTCTGTCTGTGCTTTAATGTACTGTCACATGACCATTGTGAATTGTGTTGTTCTATCTTCTTTCTCAAAACACCAATCTAGAAATGTCTAAGAGTAACCTCAAGGCTATTATGTCATATTTCTACTTGTCATAAGTAGAACTATGAATAGTTATTGATAATATAAAATATTTTTTTAAAAACATAAAATCCTAAGGGAGATCAACTTTGGACTTTTATAGACAATGGAGTTTCTTTTGTTAGGAATGTCCCCTTGATTAGGAGTAATTTCTTTACGGACCAGATCAGCCCTACTGAGGCTGCCTGAGATAACACAGGCTTGTGGTGCATAGCTAACTTAATGAATTTTCCTCTGGAAGTTACTTCAAATCTTTATTTTTCAATAAAGACACTTTTTCACAATTGAATCTATGCCACACATTCTCGGCTTCATCACTTAATTCGATAGCAATTCAAAAAATCTTCCAAGATTTATAAGTTTGATCTTTAGGTTAAAGATAAATATATATGCTTTTCTTCTTTCTGGCTAGGCCTACTTTGGCAGCTAAGCAACAGAGCATATGTCTTACATTAGAGACCCTTATCAGGCTCAGAAGATGTACTCCCATTTCCTGTTCATACCACGCTTACGTGATGGGGAGCTAAATTATAATCATAGCTGCTAAGCTATTTTTAAAATGCAGTTACAGTTCAAGTTCCTGGCTGCCTTTTAGAACTGTGACCATACTGCCGCTCTCCTTAAAGGTGCTATCTTACTGTATTTGTATGGCTAAAATAAGAGACATCTTCATGCTAACATCATTCTGGAAACAAATAAATCTTGCTACCTTGCTGGGAAGTTTATTTGGTAAATGAAGTATATAAGAAGATTTTTTGGAAATTGAATAAAGCAACTGACTGGTATAGATTACATTCATTTGTTTAGTGGAGAGATGAGAGGGAGTTAATTTGAAAGCTAATAAAACAACCTTGTTTTAGAATGAAATAACATTTAATTCTATATTTACATATTTAAATCAAGTAAGGCAGAGATTTGACAGATATTCATTACCTATTTAATCATAAATAAAGTAGCTTGCAAAGCACAATTTATTTATTTATTGTTGGTGAGAGTTAGTGTTTATTGGTTTTTGTTTGCTTACTTGCAATGTCTGTCTTGGCTGTGTTCAACTATTAAATTAGCTAGAAAATTCTGTATCATATATATATGTAATATATTGTATGTAATAGTTATTATTACATATACATCTTCATATTGTAAAAGTTTGAGGTAAATAATGTTCAGAAGGATCCTTCTCCTGATTCATACATAATTCATTTAGAGCTAGAGTGCTCAAAGAAGAGAGGAGATTGAAGTCAGACCTAGAAAAGAGACTTGGGTTTTATTTATTAATATTCCCATTTGACAAAAATTTTTATCACTTTGAAAATAAATGGGTACAGATAAAAGAGTAGGTCAGCAAGCAATGGAATAAATTTCTTTGAACTGTTTGCCTGGAGAAGAGTTACTGAAGTTATTCTTCATAAGTTATGTTCCTCTTCAGAGCCCTAATTTTGGCATCAAAAAGTTAGATCATTTGGGTTCAAACATCTGTTGTTTCTGGATGGCTTTAAAATTCCTTTGCAAGCTCAAAAATGCTCAAATTGCAAAGCATGTCCTTATGCAAAGTATCAACTTGGTGTATATTTGCCCCTCTCTCACAAATCTTCCAAGAACACTCCATTTGGGCCTACAATTTGTTTCTCTCCATATATCAATAACATAATGTATTTCTTCTACTCAGATTCCAGTTTAAAAGACAATTTTGGGCATGGAATGCCTTTCCCTGCTAAGTTTCTTCTTTATGTGTTTGGAATGCTCTGGAATGTATGTAAATACTTTCAAAGTCAGGACTTGCTGTGTTTTTTTCCCCTCTTGTATTGGCCATTGCTTGACTGCTCCATACCAATTTCTGTTAGAACTTTGCAAGTTCTAGCAAGATTTTTTGGAAAAAGATAATTGTAATCAGATAACCATTAAAGGGCAAATATAGTACAAATGAACTTTTCTTTTTTCCTGAGAACTCTTCACATTAGCATAAAATTTCATGGAGCACATGGCTAAGAGATGAGATTAAAAGTAGCAAATGAGTTATCAAAATACGGTCTTTAGTTTGAAGATAGAATCTTTGATGAATAAATATCAAAGGGGGTCAAATTCTTAGAACTCTCCCACCAAGCTACTGAACTTCCTAGTTCTGCGTTCTTCCAATTTTTTATTTTTTTCCATTTTTAAAAAATAATTTAAAAGTGAAAATGAATAGACATTTATGAAAAGTAGAATTTTGGTGGAGACCACTTCACTGCCAAATTGGAGTTGGAAGTCATTTAAAAGCTGGTAGTGCTTAGACAGCAATATAGTGATTCCCACCCTTCAAAAATGAGTCTTGGCATTGATTTTCCCCACACAGTCACATATCAAAAGAAAACAGTTTGGGGGGTTTTTTGTTTTTTTCTTTTTATGCATAAACTTTGTGTTTTCTTTCTCAGTCCAGTGATGATCATAAATTACTAGTGTATACTGTCTTAAAAACTGTAGTGTATTAAGTAAATGATTTATAGCAAAACAAAATAAACCAAGAAAAGTTCTTGGCCTCCAAGAGCCTTTCAGTGCTAGTGGTTAATTCTTGGGTTCTTCAAGTCTGTACTATCTTGATAGTAGCAGACACCCCTCTGGTATCAGGGGTTACTGCTGGAGGATTTCAAGTCCTGTGGGTCATTAGCTCTAATCTTCCTTTGGCCCCCTGACCTCTTTATCTCCAGATGCACATACAAGTTTTAAGCCCATCACAGCCACTGACTTTCTGGACTTTTCCCCTCAGTCTTTGCTCTGCTTTTCCACAGAGGTAATTGTGATGTTTGGGAGTCTGCCCATCTCAGAGCATGCTCTGTGGTTTCTTCTTTCTAAATTTTTTTAAAAAGCATCACACACAAATTAAAGGTTTTCTTTTTTAAAGAAATAATCACTATTCCTTATCTGCTGGACAAAGAGGGCAGTTTATGATTACATTTGTGAAGCTTTCAAAACATCTGCGCTACTAAATTTCGCATTCTTTGAGGGAAACATTGCTTCTTGTCTCCTACAGGGATGGCCTAGACAAGTCACTGAGAGTGGAAGGGCTGGTAGGCCCTGAACTAGGACCTACCTTTACAGGATAACTGGCTCTGCCAGTGACTAGTAAGTTACAACTGGGTTGACGTTCAATCCTTATAAGCCTTGAATAAGATAATGCATATGAACTACTGAGTGTTGTTTTATAGTTATAACTCAAAAATGTTATAGACTAGAAATATGCTTCTCTGCATTGAATCAAAGGAAAAAGCATAATTGCAACCTGGATAGTGTTTGGATCTTTATAATGCTGAGATGGGTAGGCACTGGGCATGTGGGTTAGAGGTATGTCTACAGTGGTGAACAAAACAGAATCCCTGCTCTAAGTAAGTCCAGTTATTTAGCTCTTTGCCCCTTCTAATGGACAGGGGAGATTTTTCTTAGTATTCCATAGTGCAATGCCAGAGGTTCCTAGGTTATTATATAGTCAAAGTGGCAAGGAAAAAAAAACAATAACAAAGTGGCAAGGAGATAGAAAAGGAGCCCATTGTAGATTCTGGGCAATAATTTTGCTCCCTCTGTTCTACTTCACATCATGCTAATCTGACTGACATGCAGACTCATCCCAAGTTACATCTGTAAAATGAGAGGATGACAATTGTCATTTCCCTTTCATCAGGGACTGTTATATCTTGGAAACATTAATGAGCTATACTTGGAGAGCATTTTACTTTCATAACTGAAAAGCAGAGAAGTGGCTTAAGATATAGTTTATGTATCTATTGCATTGATAATTTCCTTTCAGATAATTTTATTCAAAATGGGCATGAATCTAATAAGCTAAACCAACTATATTTGTGAGCACTTATTACAAAAAAAGATAGGAAAATAAATAAGACTCTATCTTTGTCCTTCTGTTGGTAGATTCAGCTGTTTCAGATTTTACTTGGGTACCCCATAATGACTTGTTTATCTGGTAGAACATATAAATTTAACATTTATATCACTATTGGCTCCTTACCTGTTCTTTCATATATACCTACAGATAGGTCAGAAAGAAGTTTGATTTTTATTGCCTAGTCTCCTAGTAAAAATTTCTGAACATAAAGCATATCCAACAAGGAGAAGGATGTTAATTTATCCTATTTGCTAGTTTTTAACTAGGTAAAATGGTAGAGGAAGAAAGGAGTGGGCAGAGAGAGCTGTCGTTGACACTTGGAAACCTATTGTCATTAGCAGCATGTGAGATCCTCCTTCTGTGGAAAGGAAAAAGGAAGCCTTTGCTGAAATTTGAAACGTTTCCTATCTTTTTTACTTAAAGATGGAAATCCAGATATGAGGATGGGCATCAGGTTTACTTTCAGCCTCAGTCTCTGTATTGGTAAGTTTTCTGTGAGACTGACAAAAGAGCTGAGACAAACAACTTAAATGAGGAAAAGTTTATTTTGGTTCACAGTTCCAGAGGTTTCAGTCTGTGGGCACTTGGACCTGCAGCTTTAGGACTGTGGTGAAGCAGAACATTATGGCAGGAGTGTGTGGAAGAAGAAGTCTGCTCAACCTCATGGCAGCTGGGACGCAAAGACAGAGAGGAAGGGGCCAGGGTCCCAATGTACCCTGCAAGAGCACACCTCCAAGGTCCTAACTTCCTCCTACTAGGTCCCACCTGCTAAAGGTTTCACCACTTCCCAATAGCTCCAAGCTGGGGACTAAACCATTAACACATGAGCCTTTGGGGGACATTCTAGATTCAAATGGAAGCAGTCTCTGCTAGGGTTTAAGCCATTTAACTAGAGATAGTCTTCAATTTGACATCCTCTCAACATTTCACTAGTATATGCTGAATCTCCATGCTGGGTTACAGACCCATTTTAGTTGGTCTTGTTTCCTCCAGGACAGACCAAGCTGATTGCAACATTAGAAGCAGTTCAACCAATCATCATGTATAAACCCCAGCCAGCCCATTTGTATAATGCAGTCCTCTGATAGTAATGACATGAAAGATGCAAATAGCAAAGATCACATGCCTGTCAGAGTCCCAAGTCATTTGTGTCACTAGGGTTAGAGAATATCTCTCCATTAAGAAATAAAATAGTTTCCCTCTTTCAGGACAGTATTTCAAGAAGGAGGAATGTATACATATTATACAAACATATGTAATCCCTGTATAACATAATCATCAATATCATGCACAGAACACACACACAAAATTTAAGTACTATAGAGATCATGCCACTAATGTCAGGAGAAGCAGTAAGTGTCCAGGAGCTGAGATCCTTTATCCTGGCCACGAGATTGCACAGCCCATGTGAAGAAAGGACTGGCTGGTTTTCCAGCATAACATGGTATTTTATTTCACCATAATAGACTGCTGGGAAATCTCTGGAGGCCCCAGCAGCTGCGTCTTGTCTTTAATATGAAGCCTGGGGGAAAAGAGAGGGAGACTCATAACTCACAAGAGGCACAGGCCTAACAAGGCCATTCTGAGCATCTGAATCAGACACTGAGGGGGAGCTGCTATTCCATTCCTAAGTCAAGAATGCTTTTTGTCTTTCTCTCCTTATCGGCTGTGTCCTCAATGAAAAGATCACTTATGGATGGTGGAATAAGTGCATTAGAGCCAGCTTCTGTTTCTCTCTTTTCTTCCCCAACTGCTGTTGTCCTATAAAAAGACGCTTTGTTAAAGACTGAAACAGCAGATGCTGCTCAGATAGTATCTTAAATAATTTTGGGGAGGGAGTGTTTTATCTTGAATCAGTATTACATTATTTTTGTGTTGAAAGTAGTTCTACTGCTGATCCAAATATTTTAGAAGCTTGAAAGCATCATATGGCAAAGAAATACTTTATATAATCTTTTTAAAGTCTTGCAGGGTATAAGAAGAACTGATAAAGTCAATTAAATGAAATGGACACAACTGGGCATCATAGGCTGAGTGAGGGAGAGGAGGCATTGTGGAAGAGGTAGGAGTTATAGAAAGTGCTTGGTAAATATGAGCAAAGCCACAAAATTAGGAATGAACTTGGTGGAGGCAAAGGTAACATATGTTTAATTGGGTACATAGAATTAGAAGTAGGTCATATCCTGTAGAAACTAAAAACCAGGCTTGAGATTTTTAACTGGTATCAATTAGTTGCTATACACTTTCATTGTGGAAAATGTTCAAACTACAGATAGCAAAAAGGATACTAACTTACAGTCACATCAATTATAAAATAATGATAGTGAACATTCTGGTGCATATCCTTTCACAATATTTCTTTGCAAATTTATTGTTGTAGTTTAGGTTCCCTGGAGGCAGATCCTGAGAAGAGGAGTTGAATGCAAGTAGTTTACTCAGGAGGTGGTTCTAGGAAACACTGTCAAGGGAGTGGGGAAGTAAGACAAGAAAAAAAAAATAAAGCAGAAGAAAGAAAGGGCATATTATCGATCAAAGACATCAATCAAGAGTACAGCCATGCTGGGGAACTCTGGAAGAGTGTTTAGAAGAGGTCTCAAAGTGATTCTAGGGACAAGGAAGCTGAGATATTTATCCACTAATTCCTATCCATCTGTATCCACTAACTCCAAATAACTCCCTGTGCCAGAAAAGGAATCCCAAGCAGTGCGTAACAGTTATTTGCAGCAGACAGTCCTCAGTGTGCAGTGGAAAAATGGCTGCTATATGAATGCACACAATTTTTTTATTTATAAAAATAGC